>JAEAOA010001522.1:2000000-2207500 GCA_016746295.1 Potamilus streckersoni
TAGCAAAGACAAACTTTGTACAGTAGAAAGCTTACACTATAGTGTACTGAAGTGTTCTTTAATGATCTAAAAACCATATTTGACCCTCTATAACCTCTGAGTAATCTTATTTGTTATATTAATATATTAAGGTATATGGCATCCTCTGTGAGTTCACAAGAAAATATCTATATCAACCTGAATTTATTCCAACCTGGAACTATACTCATAGATGCCAAATATCTACCAGCAATATTAATAGCGAAGATCAAAGGGTATAGGGAGTTATATTTTAAACTGAACACTACCTACATCTGAAACAGAATGCCAAATGAACTGAAAACGTATTTTGTTTCAGATCGTTGAGCACATTGATTAAGGTATAGCCAGTGTCTCACTGTAACTGTGCATGATATCATTCTATTATCAACTAGCAGGATTTTGAGCAAACATTTACCAAATTTTTCCGGATTTAAATCGTTCTCCCTTGATGCTCATTACAATTGCTTACTAAACTTTTAAGATTTAATTTAAACAATATTCATCAGTTAATGTAATTTTAATTAATCAATATGTGCTCGCTTTGAACAATACCATTGACGTTTTCATACATGAGGTCTCTACAATATGTCTTTATCCAATGTGCTATACAAGTTTGCTTGCGTAAAAATGTATATATCCATGTTATTGTTAGCATTGTCATGTTGTTCATATGTATTGATATGTTGTTAATATGCACTATACATGAACTTCTACCTACTTAAATTTGAAGTAATTGTGTTGCTTAATATAGGTAGAATTGCTAGTTCGGATCAATGTTTTATACTAATATCATCGACTAAGCAAACAATTATTGTGTATATAACATTTGTTATGGTAGAACTGATCTTTGGAATTGCCCCAATAAGATACAAAATAAATTCGTAAAGAAACTTCTAAAGTTTCTTGCATAATTACGAAATTGAAGCAGTCTTTAATCCATCCTAAGAAATTAAATATCGATTAAAACTAAAATAGTGATTTAACCGTCGTTTACAAATCAAAGAGTGGTAAAAGCTATACTTCAACAGACACATGCGTCCATGAAATCCATTTCTTCCGCGTTCGCCTTATCGTGTGCATGTCCATTTTAGGCATTTTATCCATGATTTTCAGTACTACACATATGTTGGTATATTTTATTTTTTATATCTTTATATATGAAAAAGTTATTTAAAGCGTTTATATCTATTTAATTGTTGATTATACAATCTGACTATCATCATTAGGGTCTTTCATTCACAAGTACACTTTCATTCCAAATTAAAATTTCTAAAAGCAGGACCAGTTCTAATATACAATATATATATATATATATATATATATAAATATATATATATATATATATATATATATATATATATATATATATATATATATATATACATATATTCCAATTTCCCCATATATATATATATATATATATATATATATATATATATATATATATATATAGAGAGAGAGAGAGAGAGAGAGAGAGAGAGAGAGAGAGAGATGGAGAGAGAGAAGGAGATAGATAGATAGATAGATAGATAGATAGATAGATAGATAGATAGATAGATAGATAGATAGATAGATAGATAGATAGATAGATAGATAGATAGATAGATAGATAGATAGATAGATAGATAGATAGATAGATAGATAGAATGGTTTGGTTCGGTTTGGGTGTTGTAGAACTCTCTAGCATTTAAAGCAACCTGCCTTCTGCTGTTATTGATGTGGTTCGCCTGCAGGACGGTAGTATTTATACGTGACTGAGTGGAATATGGAGGTTCTGCGGAGACCCTTTCGCAGACTGGAAGTTATGTGCTACGTGTTATGGCTCATGAACTATTGGACAAGAGATGTGCAACCGGATATACGTCATGTCAGTCGTCAACTGGACGCGAAGACAGACACATTTAATGTTGTGTCTTAATATTCACTACCGCAATGTGAGTGAAATCAATAATCCAGTCTTACTATGAATGATATTTAATAATAAGTATAACCCCCTTGTGCACGAGATAGTGTTAATATTTTGTACAAATGATATACGTTAATACTGTTAGCTTAAAATTCATCATTCATGGCAGTATAGCCGTATATCAATAATATTTAAGTTCCAAATTTTTTCTCTTTCTGAATACTCGTTACGTTAATTCTTATGATTAAATCATATTAGGGACAATATATTCATGGTAGTATATCCGTATATCCGTATATCAATAATAAATAATATTTAAGTTCCATATTTTTGCTCTTTCTGAATACACGTTACGTTAAGAGTTATCAATAGATCATGTTAGGAACAATACAATATCCTTAAATTGTTTATTTAACACTTCACGCAACATCGTATTATCCATGGATCGATTTTAATTATAGGTACGAATATTGAGTCAGATTCATTTCCCGTGCAATTACTTTGAGAACGCATCTCATTTATAAATATGTTTACGGTATCTTTACTAAATCAATTTCTAACCCGACTTTGTCTTATTAAGTCTTAACGTTTATACCAACAGCTGCTAAACTGGAACTTAAAGTATGAAAATGTAACATTATATTGCTATGCAATTAGTAAAACAACAAGAAAAATCATTTTGGTAAAGAATATTGGTGTAGATAAGAGCTCAGTGTAACGCGCCACAAGGGAAAATAACTTAGATCACGGATCTGAAGGTCGTATAAGCACACAGTAATTGTTTCCGATATAAACATTGTCACTCGCTTTAAACAGTGACTTCTGGATTGGATAACGTTTTGTGTGTGTATGTGTATGTGTGTGTGATTAGGGTGTTTTAAAGTAGCAATGCTTCGATTTATGATGTTTTACAGTTTATTGAGAGGTCTAATACAGAAAAACATGCCACATACATGCAGCATCATGTCCCACCCAGAATCAATATCCTGATTCAAAGCCGACCAACACCAACACTAAACTGTTAATGCTGAGCGCCTAGTGAGTCAGCTGTTAAAACCAATTTATTAAGTCTTTGGGATTACTTGACATGGTTTCGAACCCTCGACTGCCATCATCAGGCGGACACCTTAACCACCAAGATGCCGGTGCGGTCTTTGGATGAAGGATGAGTAGTTGAACAAATATAGTTCAGTTTGTCCTTTAGTGGTATTTTGTTTATTTTTGTGGGGAGAGTTATTGGTAAATTGAACGTGATATTACATAAGCAGTACTTTTGGATATTCGATCTCAGATAACTAGGGAAACTAATATTAAAATCAATTTCAACGTTTGCTGTAAGAATTAAAATATATTCGTTCATCCTTTTTTTTTCCCCACATTCGTATTTACATGGCCATTTTATGCGTGTTTATCTAGCCTGCCAAGCCCAGATTCACCATTCTTGTTTTGTTCTATAAGAGTATCATGATGTAATCCAAACGTACAATGAATTAGTAAAATCACAATAACAGCAATAAATTAATCATAATCTGATGCAACGACGTCTATTATCTAAAGCCTAAGGTCATCATGATAATCGCCAACAATTTTGATGCTGAACTTATTTAAATCCTTGTTGTTAAATCTGCAGTCTGCGTAAATCTAAAACAGTGGTCAAGCTACGTAAAGTTTATAAACTTTAACCGAAATAAAGAAATTTATATAATACAAAGCGTACTTCAATATGAAATCTATAAGCGCTTCATGTATTTGAAAAGGCTGAAGGACATGAATCCCCTCATCAATAAGGTGAATCTAACCATGTTGATACTGGTATAACCAAATAAAACTTTTAGGCGAATCTGTCTTCCAAGTCTATAGTGCCCGGTTAAACAAGAAACAGTTTCACCTGGTGATTCAAGGCCATGAGTCAAAATGCAAACGACGTTTTACGTCCGCGTTGCCCAATTTAAGGAAGTTTTTTTTCCATGTCAAGACACCATGAAACATGTTTGCCTGATTTTAGAAATCGAAATAAAATCAAGATTATTGGTGTGTTTAATAGGTAATCGATGACCTCTAACTGATGGTTTTGGATGGCTTCTTAATTACTGAATTTATCACTCTTTATATTTGTCTCGGAATGCCTTTTTATCTCCATTGTAGATGCATTTCCGTCAGTCACTAATACTTTAGCTTTTGAAACCGTAGGAACAGCTGCTGCTAGCAATGATAGAATCTCTGCAGGTAATGCAAATATTTCGCCAGTCTTTCCGTTTATGTCACCTATATCCTGGATAATTTTAATTTCACTAGGTTTTGTTGTCGTTGGTCGCATTCATATGAATCAGATGTGTTTGGGTCAACCACAAAGATAAATTTCCTTCTGTGATGCTGACGTAAGTTACAGTATGACCCCACAATTGCTTTCAATTGCGCTCGTTAATTTTTCCCATCTGATCCTCACCATGACTGATCATGAATTCCTCATATTCATACTTAAAAGTGTGAGATTTTATTATGAATTTTCCATAGGTGTATAGATCATCCTCATTTATGTACCAGCAACCTCCGACAACATTATCGTCAGAACGTATGACATCATAACATTTGCAATTAATGCCACCAACGAGACGTAAACGTGCATATCAACAACGGATTGCCTAAGAACTCTAACTGTCCCAATAAAAGGTAACAAATCGGGTACAAAGTACGAACGTCTTGTTAGGAAATCTGAAATCCGTGTCCAGATATGACTATATATTATTTTAAGCAAGATGGAAATGTATATTTTATAGCCAAGCCGAATTTCTGCAGAAGGTTCCATATGTCTGTTTAGCCTCAACGAAACTTCAGTCACTCGTAAGGTGACAAATATAATCCTACCATTAGTTTGGTCATTGTTTCGATCCAAATTTAAAAGTGCTACAAGCTTATGTTTAGGTGCATGTCGAATGGCATTAACCATGTAAACTGTCCTACAATAGCCGTTCGTCATTACGCGTCATTGGTATGTAACGAAGCAACAGTTTTGATGTGGTTTCTGACTGCATAAATGACACGAAACCAAAATATGTAGTCAGTGAAGAGGATAACACAGGAATTCAAAAGAGAGAGTGTTTGTAACAGAAACTTCACCATCGGCATTTTCTGCACGCCAATTTGCATCATTGGCGTTGTTCTTACGACAGAAAGTGAATCTATGTTTAGTACCAAACGCAACCTTTCAAACACCTCTACAAAACCCATGTTAGTTGCTAAGAGGAAGTGCACAAAACTTTGATGAATAACTCGTGAATTATGACCGACCCTGTGCAAATCAAAGATTGAAATCTGTGTTAGATAATGTCCCTAAATGGTTCGCATACTAGGCAGGTTATGGGTCCAGAAAATTCATTGTGGAAGGAAAATATTAGATGTATCCTGCACATGTAATTATACTTTTAATTGATTGACTAGGGTACATGGCCATATATGACTATTATTGATTATATATGTTACTCCGATTACTAACACAAATTCGCCTATTTTAAGTGCAGTATCAGATAGATTTGTTTGTTTTAAATAAACCTTGTTGAATATTTGATTTTCACCTATATATTATTGATATTGTCTAATATCTTTCCCGTGACAACTTTGGTGGCTTCACCACTCACGTTTACAACATTAATCTGTTTCCTGTTGCTAGATTTGCAATCAATGAATTTGACAATCTTTGTTAACCAGCTTTATTATTGATGTTGCCAACTGCAGCATGCATGGTGTGTGTTCCTGATAGCGCAACCTATTTGTTATGGTATATTAGTTATATTCGATCATAAATCGACTGAACAGCTCCCTGGCTCAAATTTTTAACCGATCCGCAGCAGGATTCTCGATGTTCTCAAGGACTTGCATTGCACCTTGATCAACAATTAGTGCAGTGCGTGAGGCTGTAACCCCAAGTACATTTTTAAAAGGCACATAAACAAACGACAAACAACATCCTCAAGGCTAGTTCCATAATGTTTTCTAAACAGGTTTTCTAGCAAGAACAACGGGCATGGGTGTTGCATGTCCATGCAGGATGGTCATTTGCATATTTACGTATCAGGTCTGTCTATAATGTAGAGTTCTATGGTTAACAACGCAGATCTACAATCAGCCCAGTTTGACCCACAAGGCACAAACGAATATGTGTCAACCGATCATTGTGACATTAACGATACACAGGTGCAGCAGAAGTAAATAGTCGATATTAAGTCACCTGGCTCAATGTTTGGCAAAATCCCAAACCATACATAACCCTGGGAGGCTATGCCTGTCTATAGACATGCTTTCGTAACCGACACCGACAGAGTCACAAGCTAAATTTATTTAGCAATGCTGTTGTGGTAATCTTCGTAATATAAAGAGCTTCATGATATTCGATACATTCAAATTGTTTCTCATCTGGAATGTCGCCAGACTATCAAAAAACGGATCTTATTGATGACCGAACAATTTCAACTATATTTTGTGCAGTTTCTATTCCGATGGCAGAAACAAAACGTATGTACATTTTGCTGACTGTCAGATTATGTCATTGATCGTTTATATATCATACGTACCAGCAGCGATCTCAATATTATTCCAGTTGGAGCCATTGCATTGTGAAAACACAGACATGCTGTTTATTGGTAGACCACCAAGCAGTTATGGTTAGATATTGGCCCACGATGATAAACACTCAGCGACGCTAGTGTTGTCACAAGTGTCCACAACTCTAGAATATTATTTGGTTTATAATACGCCACATATTAATTTTGGTTTAGTTAATGAGATTTCCAACATGGAGGTGACTCTTTGGGTTATATCTAAAATAATCAATGTTGCATTGCAGCACATGTTTCAAGTAAGACTCGGGGTGTATCAGCACAAATTGTATCAATCGTTTCAGAACGCATCAACGGTGTAAGAACGTCGTTCGTCGTATGCGTCATTGATATCTTCAACAAATTCATATAACAGCTTCCAATATGCATAGCTGTCCATGATGCGATTGGTGGCGAGTCGCTGGGAATTTGATATGGCGTCATTGAATACTTCTCGCACGTTGTTGCCCACACTATCTGATACCGGAATTGTTTCAATCGATCTATGAGGTCTTCAATGTCACAAAGGTTACCAAGGCCTTCTACCATATTTGTTGTTGCTCTGTTTTGCACAGCAGGTCTATGGTTTGGTTATTCTTTGGTTGTGGACACAGTTGTGCGTTTACATTGTTTCTTGTACCACCTGTTTACTTAGTCTTTTGTCCAATCAGATTTGTCTTCCTCAGACCGAAATTCTGGTTGATGATATTCTGCTATTCACATACCGTTTCTTTGTGTTCTTCCTCTTATGAATTATAGATGGTGATACACATTTTATCTGTGCTGGTGTGGATGCTGGTAATATACACGAGGCGTGTTTGCTTTTTGGTTTTGTTGCAACCGTATTTGCTGTTGTTTTTCATCTTCCTCTGTTATATATTCAAGGTTGTCGTCAATATCTTTATGAAGTTGTGCTTGTAAAAATTGCATCAATGATTGCGGTGTGAACCAGCTTTCAATAAAATCTGCCCATAAAGATTCAGTGTCTCTGCTCGTACATTCATTTAGCGTTTGTGCACAATGGCTCCACAAATCACCAGCAAATAGTGTTTCTCCCTACAACACCCGCTAAACCATTATAGGATGTAAGAAAATCCCGTCGTCCTAGTTAGACACTGTGTTCAAAACAGGGGATAGTCCTCAAATGACGAAGATAGACAACGAAATATGCACAAAAACATATTTATTGACATAATATTGCACAAATTCGCACATTCTCCCTAACACTACATGTCATGATGATAAAGTAGAAATCAGTTAAATACAGACAGATTAAAGTCCTTCTATTCTTCTCTCTTTTAATTGTGCAAATCTAAAATGTACTACATTAAGACAGGCATTTATTATTTAATAAACTTCATTCAAAAGCCTTGTCTAGTCCTACGTGTAGCTATTGCAATAAATAAGGATACGTCTTTTTTGATTGATTCAAAATGAAATATAGGCATTAGAATCAAGATAAACCTATCCCAAATGCTCGTTTTTCTAAGATGTCAAGGTCACTGTCAAAGTCATATATTGAAGGCAATACAATTGCTCTCTCTAATAAACCCCAGTCTGATTTTATTATGGATAATTAATGACCATTCATGTCGAACGGTTCAATATCATTCTTGAGTGATTTGGCCAATACCAACCTTTTTAAAAGTTTAAAGGGTACAAGAGCTTCACAAAGGCTTTTTCTATCAGGTACTTTGATTTTTCGAATAAGTTCTGTTCTAATGAGAGGGTTCTTATTCAGGGAGTAGATTGTGGCTTTGTTAATATTTCTCTCCATTCTGCACATTTGTGATTAGTTTCTGACATGTGACACTAGGTATAGTATATACTTTACCCGTTGAGGGCATTTATTTATTGATGGGCATCGACCTAGCTAGAGACAATGTTGATATTAATCCATGTGTAACTGGCAAGCCTTTTTGTATCAGAAAGTTGATCCCATTGAAACCTAATACCCTGAGTTATACCCATCTTGTGCAGGTATCAGAGCTATATCAAAGAAAGCCCTTGAGATTGATTCTGCAGAGAAAATATTCCTTTAGCTGACTTTTGCATTGGTCACGCTTTGATGAGGTCACTTTCATTTCTAACTTGGATCAATCACAAGATATTGATCACAGTCCTTCTTTCTTTTAAATACTCATTTGCTTTACCTAATCAGGTTGATAAGTAACAATCACTAGTCGTCGAACAGGAGAATGATTTCCTGTTATTTTAGAGAGCCATTACTGAAACTGAAGCCACTAAAGAACCTGTCAGTTATATTATTAAAAATGGAAATCTTATGAAAAAGGAGACCTCCTTAGGTAGCTGATAGTGATGAAAGATCAGAGAACCATCAGCTTGTAGTGCCTATGAAACTCATATGGCTGGTCATTGAGGGAAAAAAACAACTTATCACTAGATCCTGACTCTCTTTTATGTCCAAAAGTAAAGAGTTATGTTTGCAAATTTTGTATATCTTGTCATATATGTCAAATGGTAGGAAACCTTAGTCAGCAGATACCTAAGGCTCATCTGCAACCTATCCCTGCATTTTGACGAACCATTGAGTAGAATTATGGTATATAGTGTTTGTCTGTTACCTAATACCAGGTCAGCAAACATATAACACAAGGACAAGTTGTTGCATGACGTTGAAATTGTAGGTTTGAAAAATGTGGAAAAAATATCGACATATTTAAATTCAGATGTAATTTGTCAATATAGAGTAATGCCGTTCGGGATGAAGTGTTCCCCCAGTACCAATCAAAGCTTAATGAATATGATTACCTCTGGTCTGTAAAATTGCGATACTTACATCCATGGCGTCTTCATCAGCAACAACGCTGGAAAGAACATATATCCTCGAATCGGAAACTGTTGGAAAGACTCACTGATGCAAATTTGACAGTCAATTTAAATAAAAGTGAGTTCTGAAATGCTTGTAAAACTTTTCATTGGACATAATGTAGGACATGAACAAGTTATGACTATAAATACTAAGGTCATGGGCATCTATGATTTCCCTCTCCCTATCAGTAAAATGCAACTGATGCGAGTTTCAGGTATAGACGGCTGACATCGATAGTTTTTTTTCTAAGTTTTCTAATATTGCAGAACCCGTGTCAAACTCGTTAAGAAAGGAAACAAGTTTCTTCGGACTGAAAACTATCCAGAAGCTTTTTATAGATTAAAAGCCATATACACAAATGCGCCGGTTCACATAGCACCAAATTTACTCAAGCTTTCAAATAATTTGTGGATTCTGGTAATGTTGGGAAGTGGGTTAGGGTGTGTTTGTGTGTGTGTTTGTGTGTTGTAATGTATGGATTGTTCAATCAAAATTCGCTATTCAAACAAAGATTGCGCCTGATTTTGTAAGTTCCACAGGATAATATTTTGTTTGAATTTGCTTATTACGACTTTCCAAGGCTTTAATTTCCTGGATATTCATGCGTTATATTCATTATATAAAAACAATACATTGTAGAGTTTGTAGCGCAATACATAAAGTATTCAAACTCTATTTAAACAAGTCATGAACTGACCTGAACAAATTTTGTTTTCAGCAGATGCTTTCTGTGTCTCTAAGAGATTGCATGCTATGTAATTGTCTCTACATTCAACAACATCACATTTATTGTCAATTTGTTCGCGGTGTACCGTAACATCGTTCTAATTGGTGTTATAACCGTGAGAGCTCATAACATGCAAATTACCTCTCATGGGTTGAAACATTTATTTGCTGCACAATTATCTTTTTTGTATTATGTTTAGTTTATTTCTTTGCTTTTTATGTCAGGCACGTGTAGGATACGTCCTCAAGTGTACATTTTATTTCTAGAATGTAACACTACTTGCATAGTACAAAATTACATTTGGATCAATAATGTACAATGTTTATCGCATAGGTGATATATATATATATATATATATATATATATATATATATATATATATATATATATATATATATATATATATATATATATATATATATACACATATATATATATATATAGATATATATATATATACATATATACATATTTAGATATATATATATATATATATATATATATATATATATATATATATATATATATATATATATATATATATATATATATATATATATATATATTTGTCCTTTTATCAAGGAAATATTGATTTGTGAAATATATTACAAAATTGGATAGTTCGAATGAGTCACAGAAGTCAGGCACATATTAGAAACCCTCATAAGAAATTATATTAGCCAACACGATCAAATCATGTTTCAACCCCGCCAACCTTTAGATTTCTTCAGTTACACTTTACGTTTTGTTTAAATGTAAGTTATATTTATTTGTCATGGGTTACTAGAAATTATATCATGTTATGTTTCAAACAAAGTAAATTAACAGTTTATTATGATGCAATAATATACCCAGAGAATAACAAAATCACACAATGCCTTCTTAAAATCAAAGTGACGGTTACAGATAGATGCTACTAAAGAGCAATACATCGTAAAGATGAAGGAGCATATCTTCGTTCTTCATGTTTTACACAGATCAGATGGACCATCAACTGTATCAAAATATAAAAACTCAGATAATAAATCAAACCGCCTCATACTCGTAATATTTATCCTACAAAGAAAGTCGGCAAACGGACAAAATGGCCCTAAATAATAAGTAATTAATAATTTGCTAATATTGTGTTATCTGCCATATGAATATAGTTTAGTGCCTATTATCATTTCAAAGAACTGCTCTCAATTAATTTAGGTAATTAATTTTCTATTTTTAAGATAAAATGTGAAATGTTTACTTGCATCATATATTATTCATTTTGTGCGTATTTATAAAGATACACTTTTATGTAGTATAATTCTGCACAAATATCATAAGATGTTCCCCCTATAATGTAAATAAACACCATCACAAGATTGTGAATAATTTACAAAATCTGGTTTGCGATACGTTAGTAATTATACTAAACGAAACTAGAAAACATACTATTTGTACAAGCTATTATATATATATATATATATATATATATATATATATATATATATATATATATATATATATATATATATATATATATATATATATATATATCTATATATATATATTAGCTTGTACAAATAGTATATATATATATATATATATATATATATATATATATATATATATATATATATATATATATATATATATATATATATATATATATATACACACACACAAGTAGTATTCGGTCACAGAAACTAGTTTTTAATTCAAAAGAAAACATGACAGGTTCTGTTTAACGACATTAATCTCAGCAGAAAAACACGCATTGCATTGAATAAACTATACGCCACCCACTGAGTATTGCCCAATTATATATCACAAACTTTCACAAAGGAAAAATTTATTTCTAATTCTTGTGCAAACTATGCATGCAAAATACAATTGTATTCAATTATATATGTTTTTACCTTAACTATATAGAACATCTAAACATAACATTTCAAAAAGACATACAAACAGTAGATACATTTTATTGCTTCATCAAAATAAAATATAATTTTCATAAAATGAGTTAGTATTTACAATAATGCATAGATATAAAATTGAAATGATTCACGATCGCCCTTCCTTTGGGACTCAATTTCACAAGCATATGACGACACGCCTGGCTAAACTTTACAAAGCGAAATAAATTTGTCAGATTATCAAATAACAACATATCTATAAAACGGTATTTATATAGAACATATGTTAAATATATGATTAGCATTTCCTTATTTTTTGCATCATTTAGGATAGGTAACACGATACAGAATACATTGATTTTTACTGAGACATATGGAAATCAAGTTTTGCAATATTGATAGGTCTATGTTAAGGTCATTTCGCTACATTTCTAATCTTAAAACAAAAATCTGGAGATATGAAGATATGGAGAACAAATTGTAAAAATTACAACTTGAAAATAGTAATTTAATTTTTCTAGTTTTTTGCGTATTCTGATAAATGTGCAGCAACTAGAACACCTAAAAATCATATTTATATCTGAAAATTCCGTCACCTTTGATCATCTCACTTAGCTAATGTTCATGAATTATATTATTTATAAGATTATTTTTCGCAGGTAATAATATTACATCATTTGCTACCCAATACATATACCATTATCGAATGCTATACATCTGAGATACACAACTAAGAAGGTATAGCATACTAAAATAATATGAAAACACCAATTATTGATATTACGTAAATACACAAATAAATAACTAGGAAATTTCACCATTTGAAAGATAAATACAACATAAAATAGTGACAATCTGAAAAAATCTCGGAGAGATGAAAACGTAATTAAAATATCAAAATGCACGAAAAATAGACGCACGCCACTTGATCGACAAACAAATCTCTTTTATATTTGACTGATTGACTTATGCTAATTATATATATATATATATATATATATATATATATATATATATATATATATATATATATATATATATATATATATATATATATTAATGTAATCTTCCTTTATTTCGAAATGTTTATTTACAATAACAAGAATTAACCCATAAACTCTGAAGAAAATCCAATACAAATTATTTACATTTTATAAGATTATCCAACTAGTTCTGTGGAAAGTATGAATCTGATGCTTATCACATTAATTACGATTTTAAGACTCTCATTAAACTACAGGCAACAACCAATAAGATTTGTTAAAGTCAACAAAAATAATTATTACCCTAGAATACATTGTGAAATTTTGAAAACAAACATTTTTGTGAATTAAATCCTAAATCCTAAATAGTACTCGAAAATGTTATATCAATACCAAGTTTATATATTTGTCCGAATGAATCAAGCGGTATTCCGAATGAATACTAATTTTGAATTAACTGCTTAGCAATAGCCGGGTATATTGTTGACTTGCTGAAAAACATGATAGTTCAATGACATAATCCAAATGTCTCTGAATTGATTCACAATAATGTTAAAATAATGATTTACGTATATATAATGCCAGACATAATTTAAAGTGGTAAAACTGAACATATCTAAAAGTCTTATTCCACCTCTCATGCTTAAAATGAATGAAGAATTAATTTCTAATTCTCCGCTGTATAGATACCTAATATAACTCACCATACGAATACCATGGTGAAGCTCATAAGATCATGTCTATAACCTTATAAACTGTCAATAATATCAGGACTATTTTTTAAAAGTAACGTCCATAGCCACTACTAGGTAAACAAGGATATTCGCATGTGAATGACAGTCTCATAAGAGCAGTTCTAAGCAAATATTTTAACCTACAAGAAATATTTATATACACATATTCTCTTCAAACAAGCCTTAATTAGCTATGTAGCAAGTCGTTCATTAGAAAGATATTAATCTCGTTGGTCAAAAGTCCTACCCTCACAAAAGACAAAGTCAATCACACAATTGAAATAAAATAAACAAAACAAAATATGAACATTTTAATTGATGTTAGGTTTAATGCATTTATACATGGAAAAAATAAGGGAAGGGAATTTGTCTTGACTCCTACATGACTTTAAGCCAATTGACCAATATAAAAGCGTCCTTAATAATACGATGTAGAAAATATGGCAGCTCCAATGAAGGACTAAACGTAAACAATTTATTTAGCTATGTATTCTATAAACTGACAATGAATCAAAAAATTATGTCAGTGACTGTAAACCAATTTTTGTTTCATGTATCTGCATCTATTAGATTATTGCAACCTAACAATGCATACGTGGAACTGTCGGTCTTTGTCTTCAAAACACAACCTATGACCAACTCCTCATGGTTATAAACATTGTGCATACAGGGTTATTATATTATTGTGTGTGTGTATTTTTGTGCTAAAATAGAACATGCATTTGCTACAATGATTACATAGAAAACATTTGCAAATTTACTTTAAATTCTTTGATACAATCCCAGGGAGTTAGAAACAGAAACAATAAACACAGATCTGATCAGTACTGGTTGTACTAATTTAACAAATTATTCTGAGATAATGACATACTTTAGAACCCTAAATAAGAAGCCAGTGGAATATTTACTTGGAAATCACATTCACATTCCCACCAAAGACAGCTGCTCTAACCATATTGTCAGGATAATAGATTCATGGTCAGATATTTGCTGGTTTGAGCCCAACCGTCTAATGCGCCAGGACCCACTTATAGGCATGTATTTCATTTCGTTTCAGATTTACATGTTTCAAATTTACATCCAAGATCTTTTTGAAATCAGATCACATTCGCTCAGCTATAGGTCTACAAGACTGTTCACAGCATGAAGCAGTTATTTGCATAATTATCACAGTAACATATATGTTGCTAATATTAAAGCTCTTCCAATATCCTGACCATAGAAACGCAGAATAAAAGGGTTACTTAAATCTGATCCAAAACTAGCCTTTAAAGTCAACCCAAAGACGTGTTGACAGAGAGGTGAATGAATCATTAGACAGGACTATAAGACCACCTGGTCATTAGCCAGGCAAGCATAAAATAAATTAGGTAAATTATTCATGTTGATATTCCACTCTGGATTATTAAACTTTCTTACCATTTCAATACCCACACATATTCTCAGATGTATAACTGTCCAATAATAACAGTCCAATAATAACACATAAATAACATTTTACTTACCTTTACATCTTTAATGTAAACGTTTCATTTTGCAGAGTGTACCATACAATATAAAGTTAGGTCATATTTTTGTAACTGATGGACAATTGTTGGCTTTCAGATGTTCAAATTTTGTATATATTTTGTTTCTTTCCACAGACAATAATATAGGAGTGTATATGTGCGTGTATATGTGTGCATATATGTATGTTCATATATTCAATCAACAGCTATATTCATCTTCTTCTCAATTATTGCTCTACAGACTGGACACTCTTGTAAGGAAATGCTGCACTTTGCACATGTTGCTATATGTTTACAAGGCATGAAACATACACTCTTGCTGTCTGAAAAGCAGATCTTACAAAGGGCATCGTCACGAAGTTCCTGGAGCTCTCTCAATTTTGCTGGATCAATGCTGGGTTGATGTTCATTGATTGTCTCCTCTGTCTTATATTCTTGGTCTAAAAATGAAATAAAATGCTATGAAATGTCTTGAAGGTGAGACGAGGTACCTTTATTTCGCAATTTTGAATCGTGCTAAAACAATCCAAGAAATAAATTTATTCAAACTGTGAATTTTTTGCCTTGGTCGTGACAAAATAAAGTCAAGATTAATTATGACGTAAAGTCTCTATATTAAATGGTCCCCCACTCTATATTGCCATAATTTAACTGCGTTTTCTCTCGATTGTTAGTTAACGATTTTAATCTGCCATGGGAGACGATACATTAAGTAACAACTCATACGTATTTTAAATCATTATATATAGTTCTTTCGATATTTTGCACCATTTCTAATATCAACTTTTACCAGATTGAAAGTAGCTATTAAAATACTAAACTCCCAGATGGTCATGAATGCAAAAATTCACATGCTATCATTTAATGCAATAATTCCTTTGGTAATACTTGCAAATTGATTTTGTTAATCACTAAACTAACATAATTTATGAAACAGAATAAATATTCCTAACCATATAAATCTATAATATGTATTCAATAAGGTTACAATACTGGTAATATGTTTAAACTTAGAAACAAATGCCTTATCATTTTAATTAAAGCATTATTAATAGTGGCAATTGTATCGACTTATTTTATGTTCCCCTTCCAAAGAGGCAAGTGTAATAATAATTATTGAAAATTATAATGAAGGTATAGGCTGATAAGTATTGCTAAAAAAGATTACCAACGAATGTGTGGTATTTTCATTTGTTAAACATGTTACAGCTATGCTAGAACCTTTTTATTTAGATCTCAACATGTAGAAGGTTAAATTGATTATTATACCATTTTCAAACTATGATGCTTCATGACATGTAGATCTATTACAACATTTATGAATCAATTCGTGTTGGTTTTTTTATTTAGATTAAATAAATACATAAGAAAGGAAATGTTTTAAAGAAATTATTTTTTTTTCTATTTAAAATGATCCTTGTAGCTAATTGTATCACATAGATGGTGAAATTGCTGATATCTAAATGAATATTTTATCACACCGTCTAAACTACTTTGAGACTATTAGTGTCAACCAAATACTGTTAAACTGGTCCAAGCTGGTCTCAAGGAGCAACAAATATGAGTCATATTCGTCTGTGTCTGCTCCCTAGCGAAAAGCATCATGATTGATGATGTGGTCTTAGTGCAGAAAACACACCCATTATTTGACAATTCAATCTATGCCAGCCTGATTATTAGCGGTTTTCTTTTTCAGCTTTTATTCAGACTGTAATATAAATTTTCAGTTTGAAGAATGAGTGAAACGTTTCATTCAGAAAAGAAATTCTCAGTATGTACACTCATCCTCTTTCAACTAACATCAATCGCCATCAAATGACTCGACGATTCCATTATGTTGACATTTGAATACACAAATCTATTTACCCTACTGAAGTGTGTTTTCAACATGCAAGGTGTATGTAAGTACATTTTCGATATAATGTTATGTATGATATGTAACAAGCTGAGTATACTTGGTGATAAAAAAGCTATTCAATCAATTTTTCAGCCTCAAAGTCAGCAATCCTATCTACCAACAAATACTTCCATTCGCATATCGCACATATTATTCAGTCTTTGATGGTTCCCTTAGAACGATCATCATATTACCTCAGTGTCAAACTAAATCTCATATTATCAATTCCCAGTCCTATACCTTGTTTCCATGTAAAAATAAATTCGTATGATGAATTGCACATCATTACTGCTGCACATTCGAGCAAACCTAATATCTTAGATATGTTCCACATCTGATCAACTTAGCATGTACTCGCATTCATTGCTCGACATACATATTCCATCAACATAGTGCAAATTATCCATTCGGAAGTGTTTACCATAATATAACAGATTGCGATCAGCTTAGCGCTTCTACAACTATTGCTCTAAGTTTGTAAGGTTTTGACTTTAATCCGGTCATTATATTTAGAACCAAATAGTTGATGCATCTAAACTTAGTATGATAAACATGGTTCATGAAACTCCGGCTACTTCTGTACTAAGATCAATTTACATTTCAGCTGAAAGGCCTCTTTAGCATTAATAAAAAGAAATATACATGAAATTGATGGACTTCCTCTCCAGCCACAAATTTCTTGCGTAATAAAGTGTCGAACGTGTATTATTAATAATTCAGTTTAGTCAACTCCATTGTGCCAACGATTCGTAAATTTCATCTGTGAGATATGAAAGGTCCGTTTCTTTGCACCCAAACAATGCACAAAAGGACCCAAGGAAGTAAAGGTAGAAGAGAGCTTTGATTGATTGTGGATAATTGGATCTATGTTTTGGATATCGGTCCACTAAATAATCACGATGCGTCATTTAAATTGTGTTAATCTCTTTCCTCTTTCCTCCTGCCAACCTACAGAAGTTAGCCCTCAATATTTACTGGCTTTCAACAAACTCTAAGCAAAGCATGGGTTCTTATCGGTAATGAGCTCCATCTTAAGACAAACGAATTATCACGTAATTAAGAAAACACCGATGGATTTAAAGTGGCAGGAAACAAGCAAAATCTGCATGAAATAAACAAATTGAAAAAACGCAGGAACGAAACACACAAGATGACACCATTCTCGTGTATGTGAACACTATAATTAATTTAAACGAAATGCATAGTTCTAGATATTAAACAACACATGTATACTTTGGGACTAATACAAGTATTTTTACAAGACTGTAAGTCGCACTGCTTACTTTAAAATTCACTAAAAATAAACTATCTGTAGACATTCTTTTAGTCGTAGTTAATCTATTTGGTTTGAAATCAGGTTATTTTCCACACTGTGGGAGACACAACACATAAATGTATATAAAAACGTTTTTAAATTGAGACAGGTTAATTTTAAGTCGTTTACTAAGCAGTATACTTTCGTTCAAATTTAAAGGAGATAAATTGTAAGGCGACGATATCCATCATGTTTTGGGCTTTAAAACACTGGCTCTTAGATTTGATATTTACCGCGGTTGACTCATATTAATTCATTATTTGGTATGAAAAGCGATTTTGGTAGGACTTGAGGTGTAACAGATGATATACACACTTGCAAACAATATAAGTTGCAAACACCATATCTTATGGGGGAAATGTTTATGTATAGATTTGAATCAATCTGGAATTCCTAGTGTTTAACTTACTTTTAGAAGCGCCTTTGTTCAATTTCCAAGAAGTTATTATTCGTTTAGCTTGAATTGTATCCGGAATTCCAAGCAATGTTTCATACAAACTCTAAGAAGCGTTAAATCAAAATTGTGTATAGTTAGCGTATGTCACAAACTGCGTATTTAATAGAATGACCATGACAAAACTCACTATGTTTCGAAACCTTGAGCGCTTCTTGGTAGTCTTGATATATTTATGTGGCAATAATTTATTGCTTAGTGACTTCAACCGCATTACTAACAGATGTCCAGGTTTCTCAGCATTTTGGGACATGGAAAAAATGTGCACCATCATCATCGATTAGGACATCCTGGCATCAACATATTTCATGTGGCCGGCTGCTATGGGTATGGGTGTGTGTGTTTATGAGCTGCCAAGTACAGGAACATTCACAGCATTTTTAGATTTCCATCGACATGAAGTGCCACATTTGTTAAACGCGGTAATGTCGACTTTGCATGCATATGTTATGAGCGTCAATGTTTCCAATGTTTGCAACGAATTGGCATGTAGTTTCAAAGGAAGTACAAGAAAGTATGACTATTTCCAAAGTTATTGGTCCGGTGTGCCTTATACCAGAGAGGGTTCTTTTTGTCATTATGTCCGCATCATTTAATGCATTGGGCGTTGGGTTATGCGCTAAATGATTCCGCGAATGTGTGGCATGATTGTGTTATTTTATATATCATCCTCATGAGAATCAGTAGCCTATATAATGCCTCTATTTGAGGGACCTGTATTAATTTGAAGCATACACAATGTTATACAGAAAGCTGTCTTTTTATGGGGGAAGGCGATTTGTCCTTCTGAATGATAGCTGGTAAACTTCCTTATATTGGAAGCAGTTCTTTACTGGACTGGAATGTAATGTTCATATATCTGAGGTTACCAACAAAGTGGAACGTCTCCATAGAGAAATATAGTTAATGTTCTTCATTTTCTGGAGTGTACTGATGATCATCATTGTTGGACATCTGATAGCCTCTATATTGGAATTTTAACTGCAATGGAAGTTATTAATGAAACCTGGGTTAATTGTTCCTTATTTTTGGGGCCACCACCGTAATTCCTGTGATATAGGAGACACATCTGCCTCAGTCGAAGTGCTGGAACGCGGTGCAGAAGTGCCTGTCTCCACTTCCAGATAGTGAGAATGTCACTTCATCTTTGTGATTTTTGATATAAGAGAAATGCCAGAATACAACTATTTTGCCGATGTTCTGAAGTTTGCAGAAATTCAATGCCATACTTTGCTAAGGAAGGCATACATATAATTTAGATGTTGAATAGGTGACTGACATTACGCTGCCAGAAGTTACAACACTAGTCTAATTTTACGCTGACAGTTTCATCTTGAAAAAGGTGGAGACAAAGGTTAGGTATTGATCCCCGTAGACCTAGCATGAATACGTCATTGTGTTCTACTCTGGTTTATGAAGCCACGTTAAACGCAGTTACAGTTTAATAGATTCAAAGTACCATTTGTCATTTATTTTCTGACTTTGCAGACATATTTTGTTCCTAGTGTGGAATGGAACATGAAATGGTTGATATGGTCCTTTGAGTTTATATAAACTAGGCAACACATATTCTTGTCAACGATGCCATAGTTTATTCGATTCCCAGATTATATTTAAAATAATTACTAGCGTATAAAGAGTTAAAGCATGTCTTTTAAAAGTGACAGTGATATTCTCTGGAACTAATCAAGTGTCATGAGCTTGATCAAACATCAAGGGAGCGAGCGTGATATATTTGTAATTATAATCTTTAACATAAATTTAGCATTTAGAATAATACTTTTTACACAGAAGTTTGTATGAGTAATTCTCATTTTGGGGATATTCCAAAATGGTTACATAAAAGAGTCAATATAATGTGTGTATGCTTGTATGTGGCTGCGTGGGTTCAAGTTACTAACAATGGTAGCTACGAGTCATTTTATGCGATGCATCATGATAGCTTTATCAGCAGCACCATAGCAAAAGTGACAAAGAGGCGAACTGAAAGATAAAGAAGGGCAACACATTTTGATGGCCTGACTGATGCGTCTCTCTTTGTTTTCATCCTGAACCACGAATGTAATGCCTGAGCAACCCTGAAACAGATACATATGACATTGTTGAAATATGTTTAACTACTTTGTAGTAACAAATATTAATACAGATGCGGGAAAAAAAGCAGGCACTACAGTAAAGCGAAGTGTGATTACCTTTATGTGTTTCTAAAACCTGCTGGACAGCATCACTGGGAGAGTTGAAATTGTCTGTAAAACAATAGAACATTGCATGTAATGACTATAAAACAAGGAACCACCTTTAATGCACATCAGCATACTAAATAAGTGCGATTTTTAATGAATTGCTTAGAATGTGATGAAGTGATAATACACAAAACATCAGTGATCAAGGCTGCTTTTGTTCGAGAAAAGAAATGTAGAAAAGACATTTTGGTTTCGGTTGGTAACATTTAAGAAGAAAAAAACATTCTTAAATGAAATTATTTGAAAACTTAATCAAGGCTGAACAGCGTATTATAATGCCCTTCGATATTATCAAAAGCAGCTATACTCATGCAACTTTATGTCATTGGACCCGAATGATTTATAATCATGTTAGCAAAAGGTTTCGAGTTTGTAAATTATATTTGAAGTCCAATTTAACCAAAACGGCATGTGGAAAATATACGGTTTTTAAACGGAGTGTGCTGCCAGATCAAGATGACAGTGGAAAATCCATGAAGAGATTATGGGGTATTTATTAACATTTGTGAGGCATCTTGTCAGACACTAGACTCAATTGGGCCACTAGCTCAAAATCTGTTGAATTTAAAGTACTAAATACATCAGAGCTCTCTGAATATCTCTCGAGGGTTTCCAGCTAGCAAATATGAAATCCTTCGATGAAACTGGCTCAATATCGTTAGGTCTAGCAAAACTCTAGCCTGATCACTGTGGACTAAAAGTGAGACATATTTTTTCCAACTGTTTAGAAGTGACCATTAACAACCTATTATCAAAGTCATGGATAATATGGATCCTCACTGAACTGTAGTGGCAAGAAGGTTTACGATTATTCCGAAAAAGGCTTTTTACGCGATGGATATGATGACTGGCAAAACTAAAACTGACCACCTCCGTCAAATAAGGTGAATAAACAGCCTCATCCAATTAACAAAACGGTTAGATGATATCATTTTCATCACGTCATATTGGCCTGTTTTATATGTTTTCTTTATTAACTTAGATTTATAGTAATGCCGTTTATTTTAATTGTTTTGAAATTTAATCTTTTGCTCTGCAGTTCGTATGTGATATGACATAAGTTTCACAATTGTTTCGCAGCTATGTACTTCTTATCATTTTGTTTAGGTCAGTGTGTTGATGCATGATATCTAGCAAGGAACCCAGCATATGGAGAGATACTTTGTATTTTTTTACGGCGAGTTTGATGATCAATTACAAATTCTAAAATAGTTTCTTTAGCAAATTCAGCTAGAAAACATCCGAAATATATAAATGTAACATAGGAATAAAAGTTTTAAATCCATAACCTAATCGATTAGTTTTACTCTGATGTTGCGCATTAGTTGATTGGCGGCATATCAGTGAAGTATGCATTTGGATGCCAAAGCAATGAAAAAACAAGCAATACTGACAACAATGTGTTTTCAATCCCTGCCGCTGATCATCAATTTGCGAAAGCTTGATATTTTCCCCTTTCAAATCTGTAACGGAAAAGGCAATTACAATGATGACTATACAAAATAAAGAGATGCTTTCATTTACATTAGCACACTAAAAGATAACTATATAGTATGTTTCCTACAAGATCATTGGCGTACGCGAAAGACGGACAAGAGACTGATTTTTTCGGCTTGAGCCTACTTCAGGCAATTTACCTATAAACAAAATACAACAAATTCACTCACATAAAAAATAAGATTTTAAATTCAGCTTAAATTATTATATATTTGTATTTGTTAGAATCGTTATTTATTTTATTTATATTTTATAAATTTTCTTTGGGAATTCTCAATACGTTATATTTATTTAAAGTCATGGGTGCATTAATTTGCTAATGTTCTGTCAAACTAGCTAGGACGTTCTGTCACCTTTGGCAAACTGTTATTTAAACTGGTATGCATTTCGAAGGTAGATGCGCATCTTTCTTACAAACGTCAAAAAGTCGTCGTGATGGAAACCTTTCTGCCCTTTTTAGCCAAACACTTTTGGAGAAATATTCCTGTTAGTGATTCTGTATTACATTATCAATGTTAACGAATTAGTATCATTTTAAAACATTTGTAATGACTTCGTTCTATTTTGATATTTGTCTTCTATAACAAGATTATATTCAACAGTTTTTGAGGTGTTAAATTTTATTTTATTTCTATTGTTAGTAATATTTGCTACTTATTGGTCCAGGAACCACTTCATAAATTGGTCATTTTCTCTTCCAACCATTGGAACGTCTATTTTTGTCAAGGTTATATACCTCATCAAACCAGACACTACAAAATGGTATACAACTAGAACACGAAATGTAGCTGGAATGTTATCACATGGCACTTTTGTATGTTCATAGTTTATTGTTCTCTTCATTTACGAAAACATATACAGACAAACTGAACAAAATGAGCGACTGTAAAGCAATTAAGTGACACTAAGCACATAGTCAGTCATTATAAAGTGTTTTGCTTCATACAAGAAAATGACTGATAATATATTTTGTGCTGTTATGATAGTCTTAATTTCAAAATTATATTACATCAAATTATGTTAATACCTCCGTAGTTTGTGTTGATCTTCCTTATAATAAATACACCAATTACTTCCCTATAAGAACCTATTTTACAAGTTCGATTACAATTATTTAAAACAATGGTTATGTAATGGTAAAAGTAATATTGTCTAGAAGGATTAGCAAGCTCCTAGTCATATGAAAGGTCATAAAAATCATGATGAATAGTGTGGGGATCGTTGTCAGGGATGGATGTTCCCAAAAATGAAGCCGGTAAAGGCAATACATTTTAGATAGGACAAATTCTCATCCACTAAGTCAAAAACATATGACCTTCTAAGACGAATTTATAAAATATCTAGCAGATCTGCTACGTTCAAGCGAACCTCTGGAAAATAAATAATAATCTCCGCAGTAGAGATAGCGAGTCCCTATGGCTGCTAAGCATCATAAGGCAATATACAATGGTCTAAATTATTTCTCTGTAAACCCTTCTACCCACCTTATTTCACCAATGCCAGGCAATGGAGAAGTGCAATTTGCATTGCCTATTTGGATTTATAATGTACGCGGAAAAGTATGTATAACGTCGCTGTAATTGCATGTCTAACTGACAAAGAGTTGCATAGAAAGGCTAATGGGGTAGCAGGTTTGATGGTGACAAGTTCTATCCCAGATGACATTCTGTTTATTCTATCTCGAACCATTAATTGATGCCTCAATGCAAAATGAAGTAAGACTGGACGGTAAAAGATGGCGTTGAATTAAGGAAGGTGAAATAAAGTTGTCCAAAGTAAACATTTTTTCTTGCTAAGATGAAACTAAACACATTAATAATCATCCAGCCTGGTTCGCTAGTGGGTAATTTAAAATACTGTGGTAAGGTTTCTTGTGGGCGAGGGAGTAGTAAATGTATTGAGTGATTACTTTAAACGAAATTTTGAAATAATCGTTAGTCAAATAAGATTCTGAAAAATAATACAAATCCAGTCTATATAGTGATAGAAACTCAGACAATCATATTCAATGCCATTTCATCAAAATTTATAGGACATGATCATAACTAATATTCTGAATCCTAAGATATTTATGTTTCAAGAACAAAATCAATAGTTGATAGCACACATGTCAACGTGTCACTGATGCATAGATGTTTTCTTTCAAATATGCTCAGCTTTAGATAAGTAGTTCTGAAATATTTAAAAAAATTGTTAATTTTATAAGTCATGGCTATAACAGTTAATGGTTATAATCATAAAGCTTTGATACAGGAATCCCATCTCTCTCTCTCTCTCTCTCTCTCTCTCTCTCTCTCTGTATATATATATATATATATATATATATATATATATATATATATATATATATATATATATATATATATATATATATGTATGTATGTATGTATGTATGTATGTATGTATGTATGTATGTATGTATGTATGTATGTATGTATGTATGTATGTATGTATGTATGTATGTATGTATGTATGTATGTATGTATGTATGTATGTATGTATGTATGTATGTATGTATGTATGTATGCATGTATGCATGCATGCATGCATGCATGTATGTATGTATGTATGTATGTATGTATGTATGTATGTATGTATGTATGTATGTATGTATGTATTAGGTCATTTTCTGCAAAGATGTAACGATGTCACATGTTACATATTTTGGCACAGCATTTGACTACAAAATATAGCTTTTCAATCAGATCTTTATTTCTCGACAGGAAGCCAAAGTAGGTCTGAAATCAATCATCAGATGTAGGAATTGAACTCAATACTCCTGCATATGAATTATGTATGACATGCCCAAGAAAAAAATTTTAAAAAATGGCATGCATGAAAATGCAAACGATACACATCGACATCCCTAGTAAACTGGGATAACATAATTTTTATGGTTTTCTATATGTTTTGAAGGGCATTGAAAGAGCAATATGTAGTCAGTGGTAGCAACAATATCTGTAAACACAGCCGGTTTATAATACTTGTTTATAAAATCATGGAGTGTACCAAAGAAGCAGTCCTATATTGTTTGTTTGTGTGTGTGTGTGTGTGTTAGTTCATTCTAAAGCTTAATAGTACATAACATCAAATCCATATACAATACTACACAAACAAAATTAGAAAGCTTGTTGCCATTAAACATTTACCCTTACAATGAATTTTCTAAGCAGCCGTATTGCTTAACGGATATTATGAAAGGTGGAAAATCTAAGCTGGATATGAGATGCTCATTTTTGTTTTGATAAATAATACACATCTTGTAAAAGAAATACCCATTTATTATCGGTAACCAAAGATACTGTTTTAAAGCAGGAAGGAACTACTGTGTCATTTAGCAACACAGGCTTATTGACTTGAAATTCGAAGACTATTTAATAATTAAATTTTATATAGAAAACTCCTTGCGTAGACATAATAATCACATACAGATAAGTCTAAGCATGCAATTACATTCTCTACAGGCTGAAGGGGTCTACTGCCCAAGTACTATGATCTGACACTGAGGAAACATAAAATTGGAAACTGTTCAATTAAGTTCTCTCTAACTCTCAGTACCGGACATGGATTCCGCAACAGTTTAGTTCAGAGACCATTGCCTTAAGACAATCTTACCTTTCCTGAACAGTTCTTCATTTCAGAATAATGAGCTAGCCTCAGAAGGTAATACGTTGCAAAGACCTCAAACACTTGGCGCCCAGTACAGATAATTGTGAAACGGATTTTGTTTATTATGTCCAGTAGGACATGGGCTAATCTACTAATTACGAGAACATTTGTTCATACACATACAATTTCATAAGTTGGAGCTATCTCTATTATATCTAGATTTAAAAAAAAATTCAAGTCGGGCCACTATTAAAAAGAAGTGAAACATTTATTTGTGAGTGATACAATCTAATGTAGCTATTATCACCCTGTAATCCAAATAATTACAGATAGGGATCCCGAATATCTTGGGTGGTAGTGAATCTTTATTATTACTCTGTAACGAATCTTTGAGCCGGGAATGAACCCAATGACGGAGATGAAAATTGGAATAGATCAATGACAATGCAACAACGTAGAGGAGGAAAAACTGAGTTGTGGTAGGTACACATATTTTATATCGATTATAACTGCCCAGTTGCTGGGCTTTAAGACATTGATTTAATATGGCTGTGGTATCCAACCTGTTATGTTCTTTTTAGCTTGAATAGTTTATAATCTATAAAAAAACTTTCTGACTTTGTTGATGGACCAAATATCAAAGAGAAGACGGCTGGGGATTCTAGAGAAGAGAATGCATGTCTTCACACGATTGCATCAGATTTGCGTGTGAAAAAGTATGCGCTTATTGCAAGAGTAGGATTTCCCTGGAATAAAAGCTGATATCTGTTCTTATTATATAGAGGATCCTCTCGTGGTCTAATATGCTCAGCACAACTTCTGAAAATCGGTTAGTCGAACACAAACGGGAAAGGAAAGAATAATTATATTGCGCAGTCTCTTGAGGCACTTCTCCCTCCACTCTAAAATTACCCTCTTAGAATTGATCTTTGACATACGCATCGATGTTTAGAACTAGTATCATGTTTCCCGTAAGTATTGAACATATGAGATCCTAAGATCCAAGAGAAGGATCCAGTATGAACATATGAGATCCTAGGATCCAAGAGAAGGATCCAGTATGTTCTATGAAAAAGGATGAAGAATGCTATTTACGTTTAACTTTGTTTATCAGTGCATCTACTTTAACAAGGTCCCAAACCTCGTCTGACCAGAAACAGCAGAAATAGACACTCATTTCATTTGGTATTTATGGTATGTACTATAGATATGCTTGGCATACCATCAGTTAAAGTATGGCACATTTTCGATACTCTCCAGTGAGATAGCTACTATAGCTAATCCAAGATAATCATTTAAGTTTGATATTTATGACCAGACGTCTAAAAGCAATAAATTGTTTCATACTGAATTGAGACGATGTCTACAACCGAGTCCAGCGAAAGTAATTAAATTGTGATACAAAATATGCCTTTTTATAGAAAGCCCAAAGCCGCTGATGCAAACATCTTTGTTTATGCAAGCAATATATTGAAAGATAACGGAGTATCGCTCTCAGATGTAACTAATATATTTTCACAAACAGCTTAGGAGTACTTCTTTCTTAATACTAAAGTATATATTTTATTGCGCCAATTGGTTTAATTCTGAGCTAATGCTTCTTTTAAAAGTTTGATTTGAACATACAACATACTGACAAATAAGTTTCTTTCCCTCTATTTTTCCAAGTTTCACACAAAGTATGAAATAAACTGCCTAGTCAATATATATATATATATATATATATATATATATATATATATATATATATATATATATATATATATACAGGAATCCCATCTCTCTCTCCATTGTTTAGAATGTAGGATGGATGATTTTCTGATTCTCACCAATTCTGAGATAGAATGTTTGCATATAATTCTACAAGAAATTTGCCACGTTGTTATGAAGAAAGCCATGGACCGAGATAATTTTGGAATTCCATGGCTGAAACCAAACCGACTAACTGACCTGGACTTCGCGGATGGCATTGCACTCCTAGGCAACACGAATAAAAAAAGCGCAAAAAATGACAATGAGCCTTGAACGCGAAGCGGCCTGATTTAGACTCAGGATAGCCAGAATAAGACCAAGATCATGAGGATTAGACATAATACAGCAATTGGCCAGCAACAATTTGAGGAAGTAGAAAAATTCACCTACCTTGGCAGCACCCTAGCAAACAATCGCGACGCCTACCACGATGTCGCTTGTAGAATATAAAGACAGGTGCAGTCTTTCAACGGCTTCGACCTATCTGTGCCAACACACAAATCAGCGTAGGAACAAAAATATAGCTACTTAATAGCATCGTTTTCCCAACTGCAATCTACGCATGTGAAACGTGGAAGACGTCGGTCCGGATTGCAAGGAGGCTTAACGTCGCCCAACAACAATAGTTGCGTAGAATCCTGCATATCTGATACAAAGATTGAATCACGAATGAAGAGATCTAAGAGCGAAAAGGCACCCGCCCTCTCAACGACATTGTGACAGAGCGCCGCTACGTTTTTCAGGCCACATACTTCGGGAACCAATCTTCCGGCATCCAAGAAACACCGCGGGGAAGACGAAAACAAAAGGCCGCCTCAGAATTATATGGTGAAGCACCTTCATAGAAGACCTGATAGCGCTGGGCATATCATTGAATGACGCTGAAACCATTGCGACAGATCGACCTCGATGGAGAGAACTATGCGCCGAAAAGCGCAGGAAGACCTAAAACTAAGAATAAGACTTACATAATCTGGTATCAAGTAGGAAGTCCAATTGCATGCACTAATCAAGCAACAGATAGAGAAGGAAGAAATAAGAGATATGTGGAATATAATATAAATATGAATGAACGGCAAAATGAAACAAAATAGTAAAGTACGTAATATTTACCAGATTTTGTCATTGGCTGATTGCTTTCCAGCAATGGTGTGGTGTGATTTTCGTTTACATTGCCTGCAACAAAGAAGTGATAATTTCCTGAAATGGCTATAATAAAAAACTGCTGATACTTATAGCGAAATTTTTTGTGAAATTAAATCAGAAGGATGTGAATACTGTTTAGGTCTTTGATAATTGTTACTTCAAAATACATATAAATTAAGCTCTACTATAAATTGATCAATATACGCTGAACTTCCTTAAATTAAAGTCACCCAATCCGTTCTGGACATTTGATTATTTCAAATGATTAATATGAATTATATTAAATAGCTATCTTTATAGCGATAGCAAGAGTAAAGTCTCTGGAGGTGTTGCAAGCTAGGCAATCAACTGGCAAATGAAGCAAGCCAATGTGCAGTATTTTATTTTCCATAAACAATGTCAACAAATTGCCTCAGAAGGTAAACAGAACGATATTGTAAGAGTTTATCTTTCAATTGTCCAAATATTTAACATCCGCCTTTTTACCGCATTAAAAAATTCACTTACTCTGCGAAAAAAAATCATCTCAATTGTAGGTACTTATATATACTTCATTAAAAGTAAAGAATAGCATTCAGATCATATTGGCTAAAATGCGAAGTTCAAGGTCAAGTCCAATGAATAATGACTAGTGCAAGTATTTATAACTGTACTCCAAAGTCTCAGCCATCAGAGAGGTGTTCAGTTCATACTGACTCAAAGATCTGATGTCAAGCACACTTTAGAATTACAGCGAACAGCCCAAAGCTGGTTATATCCAATCATAATATCCAAATACAATGTATACATCCTTCAGAGATGTGATGTATTAGGCAAAGCTTAAAAACTCAATTTCATCTCTTGTTGCACTTTACCACACCTAAAAAACTACCGCCGAGCAGGTGGTTATTGCTGCAGGTCTAGCGTAAAAGCATGTTTTTTTTTCTGGTCGGTATGTCCTTCATGCTCTAATAAAGCGTAAATAAGAATAAAATCCGTGGTTACGGTGTATCTATATTCCAATCACAATATTTATATATCTTTCAATATGATTATTAATAAGAAGACGTTCGCTTTGTGTTTTTCACAAACATAATGTATTCTCTTTAATAAGGAAACATATCAAATAATTTTATTGAAAATAAATCATTCAAGTCCTCAGCAGTCTGGACCGTTAAGTAGCACCACATATATTCGCTTATAAGTCGAGACCTACTGCACAACCACAGATATGCCATCACATCCTACATTAACTGATTTGGGTCTATGCAGTACGTTAGGGGCAAAATGAGTAGAACAACCAACACAGATTTTTATCTACTGGAGCGTGATGCGACGACAGAACTGGATCTACGTTGTGTACATACCGAGTAAAGCTATAGAGGAATCTATGTCATAATTATTGTGTCACAATATTATTCATCAGTATCATTTCGAGTTCAGTATATATATATATATATATATATATATATATATATATATATATATATATATATATATATACATATATATATATATATATATACCGACATCACCATTTTCAAATGTTTTATTCATTTTTTTTAAATATCGTAAACATAAAATCGACTTATCTGCATATATTCCTATTTTCCTAGACAATTGTAGTTATGACTCATAATATAAAAGAAATATTGAAAATACAAACTACAAGCATACTATAATACTTTAGTTAATTATGATTATTGAACACTCACCTAAGTTTTCTGAATGTATCTAATATTTTTGTGTCCAAGAAAGATAGTCCGTAAACTTTATATCATCACGAACACTTCATCTCGTCCATAAATCTCCCCGTACTTTGCCATTATTGCTGCCATACGTATTTATCGGAGCATGTAAATGACAACATTCGCACATTCGCAAGGAATATAATTGTGTGAGGATCCAAAAAAAGTAAAATGAAATGTCATTTAAATATATAATCAAAATTCTAACACTGACACCCATTTAAGAAATATTCAGCTTTGAACTTCAGCATGATCTGTTCAACATTTTATGTTACATGGACCGTGTATTACATTTTCATTTTTAACTCTATTTCATGTTTTGCATATTACATTCAGAAATAGTGCCGGCTTAGAGAAAATATAATAACGTTTATAGAGGATATACACGAAGTTTTCGGACTTAAGATAAATTAAAACTTACGTCTAGCGCAATTTCGTTGGATGAGTATCAGAGTCACAACTACCAGTAAGATAAACAGGATTCCCATGACGATGCTAATCACTATAATGACAGTCGTGTTACCAGTCTCCATTGTCACTTCTGGACTCTTACTTGTAACATGTTGCATACCTGTATATATATATATATATATATATATATATATATATATATATATATATATATATATATATATATATATATATATATATATATATATATATATATATATATATATACTTTTAAAACCTAATGACAAAAGTTGGATTCCTCATAACTAGACGTCATCAACTACCCTAATTTGTATAGACTCGTTAAGCAAAGTTATGATATATTTGCAGAATTGGGAATAAAAATGAATGCATATATATTTGTTCTGGTACATATGGTAATAAATATGTGATCTACCCAATTATTTCATTCCATCTGTCCATACAATATCTGTTAGTGGATTTGAAATCAGAACAGAATTAGAAAAACCGGTAGTACATACATACATACATACATACATACATACATACATACATACATACATACATACATACATACATACATACATACATACATACATACATACATACATACATACATACATACATACATACATACATACACACACACACACACACACACACATACATACATACATACATACATACATACATACATACATACATACATACATACATACATACATACATACATACATACATACATACATACATACATACATACATACATACATACATACATACATACATACATACATACATACATACACACACACACACACACACACACACATACATACATACATACATACATACATACATACATACATACATACATACATACATACATACATACATACATACATACATACATACATACATACATACATACATACATACATACATACATACATACATACATACATACATACACACACATACATACATACATACATACATACATACATACATACATACATACATACATACATACATACATACATACATACATACATACATACATACATACATACATACATACATACATACATACATACATACATACCTACATACCTACATACATACCTACATACCTACATACATACATACATACATACATACATACATACATACATACATACATACATACATACATACATACATACATACATACATACATACATACATACATACATACATACATATAGACAATGGGATAGGGATATGACAAAAAGGGATTAATAACTATTAAGTTTGGCACAGAGACAAAAGGAATATCAAAAGTATTGAATATACTTATTCTATAAGAAATACTAACATTAAAATACTGGAATAGTGTAGACTCTTTTGGGGGACTACTTTTTCTATATCTTTCAGAAGATAACATGCTTCATATGGTGTCCTCTATAATCTATAGCGATTCATTGGTTGCTTCCAGTTTTACGTCTCAGATAATTGACACAGCGATAAACTAAGATAAAGCATTTGCGTTATATCGAAATGTTGTGGAATTTATACAAATTATCGATCAGAGTGCAAGAGTACGTTTTCTCAATAGCAGCCACGTGGTAGTAATGACCGTGATCGTATTTTCCCTACACCTTAGAGATTGAACAATATTCACAACTTGATGCTACGTGGCGATCTTGCCCACTATCATCCCTAGAGACTATTTATTCGGAGAGGACTGGGAAGTGCGTACGCCTCCGTAAGACATTTACATTTGCTATATGAGTAATGTGATATCATCCATGATATTTCGGGATAGGTATTGTTTGAGAACATCGAGTGCACAGTTTCATGCGAATAACCCAACCTATTGCCTAATAAAAACTCCAGTTTATAATGTAGAATGTATAGCTAACGTACATCTAGTAAAAATTGTATGCATGACATAGTTTCAGGAGCAATTATTATCAAATACAAATTCTGTCAGTGGCTATACAATGTATAGTTACTTCACATATCTAATATGATGCAGTATATGCTATTTCAAAGGTATCCCTAGCAAAAGTTACAACAAGAAAGTTCAGCATAGCTAAAGAGGTATATTATCACATTCGAGATTGTTTTCAGTTGCAGAGACAAGGACATATGATATGTGACACCAAGCTCACCCTAACCAATGTCACTATATAGCATATGTAAATTATGTTGCATATATCTAATTTCTAGTCGTTTAACTTCTGATTTACGTCCCTATACTTACAGCTACATAATATATAACAGCAAAACAGGAAACCCTCATCTATTCGTTTAAGCATGTCCAGGGTTTTCATGATACATACATGCACCAACATAAGTAAGCCATGTTAGTTCAATCATACATAAGCACTAAGTACAAATGAGAACACCTACCTAAAGAGTTGGTAAAACCTACCCTGTTATGTCGACGCGTTTAACAGTTATATTGAGGCTATATGATTGACATAAGTTTTGTTCTTATTTTCTCCTTTTGAAGTAATACGTCAGTTCCAATACTCGCATTGATATTTTAATAATCAAATTCCTATTGATGCGATTATGTTTGCTCAAATTTAAATCATTCATATGATGTGCTCTCAAAATTGTCCTTATTCATATATATATATATATATATATATATATATATATATATATATATATATATATATATATATATATATATATATATATAGTAGACATGAACTTTGACAGCAGAACTTGAGAGATGAATCCATGCCTAAAGAAACGATCTTACAAAGTGATGGTAAAAATCTCATACTTAGATAGCGTCTTACATGAGGAGGTACGCATTAGATGAAATAAACCAGACAGAAGAAATGGGAATAAAACGAATAGGGGAACAGGCATGGACAGTTCAATGTCGACAAACAATATTACTGGAGAACAGAGCAAAATGAAAAGATATCGGCACAAAGTGATCAGTGTCACTCCTACATCTAGCTAGCTTGCGGTAGAAATGCGAAAACAAAAATATAAACAAGATCCTATTCATGATCTCAAGTACGATAACATAACATATTCCTTCGAGGAGACGATTTAAAATAAAACATTACTAATCTTTCAGACTGGATTTATGTGCATAGATAATAAATTAAACGGATCAGGATTTTTTATTTTTTTATTAGAATAGTATTCTAGTGCGGGTAATAATTATTGAACGATAGATTAATATTATAATGAGTGAACCGTTTAAAATATTAAAAGCTTTAGCAATTACCTTTAAAGAAATGTTTAACAACCAAATTTTCGATTCAAGCTTTAACATCCCGACTATTATTTAAATTGTGTTGGCTTTGCGGGAGAAAGAAAATACGCAATACTAATAAGAAACAGAAGGAGAGAAAGATGACTAAAGGAAGATAACGTAGATAAAGACAACAGAAAGGAAATGATGGTAAATAATATAAAGGGCCATAAATTGATGCCGGGAATTGTAAAACAAACTCGGTCATGCAATATAGCTGTTTTACTCAGCCTAATGATGGAGTTTTACATCTGCATTACTGCATATTTACATTGTGACATAACTACTCGATAGAACCAACGTAAATAGGACTCACTTCCTTCTATAGTGTATGCTGAACAGTAGTTCTGTGGTTGTACATATTTCATGCATGCTAGTGCGGGACCATCAATGCAAGCATAATATGTACCAGCTTCCTTTCCTGGAGGTAATTTTAACATTGGCTCGTTCTGTAATTTAACACAGTGATATGTTATTAATTCCGTAATTGTAAATATTGAAGCAGCATTACATGTAATATCATTTGATCGCCGCGTAACATAAAATAAACTAGAGGTATTAATGACATAAAATTACAAGACATGCTTCTTGCTGAGTTCCCACATTTGGTCCAATTCATTTATTTGTTTTTTCCTGTTCATTGTGCTTATTGTTTTTCGCTAGCATTTTGGTTTCGTTTCTTGCTTTCTCAAGCATTTTGTTCACTGATATATTCCATAAGTCAGATATTCAGCCAGTCTATGTTGAGAGTACATTCAAACAAATACAGTTGAAATGAATATTGTTACCTATAAATGCATGAACGAAATATTGCTTTAAGGACGAAATATTACTTTGAGGAGAAAATATGTATTAAGGTCGACAAAAGGTGTATAATACGTTACTTGTACCCCAGATTAATTCAAATCAAGTTGGATATTATATACATACATGCACACACACACTGTGGGTATCAGACTCTACAGTTTAATTTAGTGTCGATTCTCTTTATTATTCAATATTGCTTAAGCCTAGGTATATTTAATTCATCTTGATCGACATCAAAACTCAAGTTCCAGGCTATTACGGTAAACTTGGATGTAAGATAACATAGTGGTCAAGATTAGTCTGTCCAAGTCAACCTAGAAACAAAAGTATTTTCATGAACACCCATCAAATCCATACTGTGTTGAAACTGTTCTAGCATATTGGGCCTTAGTGTCATACGAGACACTCTTACAAGAATAGTACTATCTGTTGATAATTTAAATCAAGCCATTTCTCAAAATAAGGAAGGGTTTCATGCATGGGACTGTGGATCTTGATTTTGTAAGGAATTAAACAAAAGATAGCGACAGGACCCTCTACCAACATAAACTTGCTAAGTCGAAAAGCACACATAGTAAAAAGGCCATAATTTAACCCATAAGAAAGTCACACAGAGTGACGAAAATTATATTTATATTTTAAAATTTTGATTGAAGATTATAGGATTTGACATATTATTTATGAAATTTCAAAAGTAAATACGTTTAATTCCTCTAAAGCTGAATGTTCTCAGATAAGCTGGTATAATTTTATATAGTAGTGGGGGCATAACTTGTACGTTTGTTTACACCGCCGGAAAAAAAAGACTTAGCAACCTCTACAAGAACAATATCGCCATTCATTGGCATCTCAGTCTCGGCAGAAAATGCGAGTAGCACCCTTGGAGTGTTGTCTATCTCTGGGGTTTTGGCATCGTCTGCTGTGGCTGCGAAGGCCGATGCGCTAATAACAGTCCCTATTGCATATGGTGCAGATATACGGGAAAGTCTGCGCTGATTGGATTGGTACTGCACAGTTTTTTCCCGCACGTTTCTCTGCGACGAACTGGCCTCTTTCGCATTAGTGACTGCTATGCTCTTACTGACCGTCAGTCTCCAGGTGCCACGGTCCTCACCCTGCACTTCTCTCATGTCGGGTGAAATATCGCATGCCTTCATGTCGCTCTTCTACATCATTGAAACGGAGTGCAGACAGGCCAACACTTCTGGTGCCAGTGGCCAGCTATCCATATAGGATGCATTTAGAAGCCTCCCATCCTCCATGTGTCCGATGTGTCCCAGCCATCGAAGGCGACGTTTGTTTAGCAGGGAATACATGCTGTAGATTCTTGCCCGCTAAAGGATCTCGCTGTAGGGAACATGGTCTTGGTATATGATTTTCATGATGCATTTTAGTCACTGTACATTAAGAGGAGTTGAGTTGATGTTTTTGCCTCATATAGGTGCTCCAGGTCTAACCTAAATATTGGAGGGTGCTTAAAACACAGGCGTAGTAGACATCAGTCTTATTGTGCTCTGTCAACGCGTTGTTTCCCCACATCAACTTCGGTACTCGGGCCATGATGTTATTGACCTTTCCAAGCCTTTTGAACAGCTCCACTTCAAGGGAAAGAGTTTTGCTTATGGTTGCCCCGGGTAAGAAAAATTGTTGACTACTACCAGGGTGATAACTTTGATTTTGATACAAGGGCAGTGTTGCCATCTTGCGCGCAGATGTTTGTATTTTTCAGGCTGCTGGTGAGCCCGAGCTTCTTGCAGGTATCACGGTGTCCCTTTCTCTTGATTGCATCCTCAGCGTGGGTCACAAGAGCATCGTCGTCACAAAAAATTATGCCCCTTATGAGTACAAACTTCACTTTGGTCTTTGAGCGCAGTCGTGCCAGGTCGAACAGTTTAGCATCCGACCTGGTGCGTAGATATACGACATCAGTGAACGAGTCGAAGTTGTAGGACAGTGGCAGAGAGATGAAGATCCCGAAAAGGGTCGGTGGCAGCACTAAGCCCTGCTTCACACTGTTGTTGAAGAGGAAGGAGTCTCACGAGGATCCATCATGCAGGACTGTTCCCTTTATATCGACATGAAACATGAATATCGTTCTTAGGTGTTTTGGAGGCATCCGATCTTCCCAAGAAGTTCAAATAAGCCTTTCGTTCTGACTATGTCTAAGGCCTTGATGAAATCGATGAACATCATATGGTGTGGCTGACCTTGCTATCTGATCTTCTCTTGGAGTTGTCGGAGGGATAAGATCGTGTATGTTGTCGATCTGCTTGCACTCAAGACGCATTGGGTTTATGGGTGTACGCGGTCATCTAACAGCAGCATACGGACATACACTATGCCAATGATGCTCATAAGCGCGATTCCTCTGGAAATGCTACAGCAAATACGGCTGCTCTTGATTTTGCAGAGGGTCACAATCGTGGAGTCGCGAATTTCTTGTAGGGCTGCTCCATACTTCTAGAAAAAGCAGAGTAGCTCATGCATCAATATAAATATTGGTTATTGGATTAATATTGGTTATCCCAATTTAAATCTGCTAGCAGAATTATGTCGGTATCTGCTGCTTTGTTGTGTGTAAGGGAATCGATGGTTTTGCTGAGCTCCTCTAAGATTAGCACTTTGTCGAGCTCCTCCATTGTGGGCAGTTTCCGTATGTTGCTAAGTGCCGGATTGGTTACTAACGTTTTTCGGGAGTAAAGCCCCGAGTAGTGCTCGATCTAGCCCTCTGTTGTTCGCTGTCTATGATGTTCATTCATGTCAAATAATTCACGGGTGGGAACCCCTTACCTTGCAGAGCTTAGAGCATTCTTGATGCCACTTTAATGCCCTGGATGTTTCTAGATTCGGCAATGAGTTGCATTTCTTCACACAGTTGGTGCCAGTAATCTTTTGCACATTGTCTAAAGATGCGTTGGGTGATACGTTGGTCTCTTCTGAGGGCAGCAATCGTCCTTTCAGTGGGGATTTTTTTGTAAGCTATGAAGATTTCTCGTTATTCCTCGATTACAAGTTCCATCCTTCAGATGTGTACCTTAAACCAGTCCTAGCTTGGCCGCTCCTTCTTGCTAAACGTAAACATAGCTGTTCTATAGATAACATCATTTGTGGTGTTTCACTTGGCTGTGGCATCGTGTTCTGGCAGGTTGTGGAGAGTTTTGTCCAGGGTGGACAACTACTTCACCTTGGAGGGAATCGATGTCTGCGCAGTATTGATGCAAGGATGACTTTTTGTTTGGAGCGATGTAGTTTACGTGGCTATAGACGCACAACGTTTCTCATGAGGGCTTGATCAGAATTAGGATGCACTGAGGCACCTTCTGGTAGAGAGGAAGCTGTTCAGGTCATAGCGCCTGGTGATGACAAAGTCGAGCTGGTGCCAGTGATGAGACATGGAGTGTTTCCATGACTCTTTATATTGTGGCGTACACTTGAAGAAGGCGTATGTAATGCACAGATCATGATACGTGCACAGCTACAGCAGTTTTTGACCGTGTTGGTTGGTCTTTCCAGTGCGATGATGTCCGCGGTAAGAAGGCCATAATTCGTGGTTCGACCTACTCTAGTGATAAAGTCGACGAGGACGAACAGTAGCTCGTTTTTAGGGAATCCATTGATATAATTGTCTAATGTCAATGTGTCTGGTCTTTTTTGTCTTCTGAATACAATGAAGATATTGACAGCACCTGCGGCAGTGGGACGGTGGAGGGACAAGAGACACACAGTGCCTCCTGAAGGAGACTCAACCGAGGCCAAGAGGGTTTATTGATGGCGAAGCAAACTACGCGGGGCTCCTCTGGTCCTCGTCCTTTCTAGAAGAAGGTATCGTTTTCCTCTCTGAGGGAGCCGCTAAAGACGAACATGTCTTCCTGGAGGTCAGCTTTGCTGAGATTTATGTGGTGATGAGCTTTCTGTCGATGATGGCTGACTTCCTGATGACATCCCTTCCCTGCACAAATCGGGTTAGACTTATAACCCATAGATTTCCAGCTACGTGTTGTTTTCTCGTTAAGGGGCGAACATGGAGGTGTAATGTGGAGATCCAGGGCTGCCCAGATGTAAGGATCCCTGTGGTGACCAAAGGAATTCTGAGCATGACAGTTTGCACCAGTTCTCGGATGAAGGAAGTCGTAGCTGACAACCAGCGCCTTATGGGTTCCACTCCGGATTTTCTGTCTGGGTTTACTCCCGTAGCCAATCTAACGAGCCCAGTCTGCTCACCAAGTTATACAACCCTGCACTTGGTCGCGCCACACAGCAGGTTCCGTGAAAGCAGGGAGACCCGTATGAAGGTACTGCTGTGGACACAAGAGTGTAGGAGAGACCATATGCAAGTACCTCCTATCCAGCAAAACCTGACAGTGACTTTGCAGCAATTACTACACCTTAAAAGGAGAGGTTATGAGAGACACTTTACATTCTAGGCCCATGCCTCACACATCTCTCACCCAGACGGAAATGCGGTTCCTTATATCAAGGTGAGTTTAGCTGACATTATATATCAGCAAGAGTAAACTACAAAGACATTAGTTGTGACAATTCTAATAGAAATTCGATGCAAAGTCTGATTCGTGCATTTCAAGTTTAATTTCTTATATATGTACACGTGACAGATATATTGTCTTGCAGCAATGTGCAGTATATAAAGAAAGTATACTTTAGTACCGTTGTGTTCATAATCTTTGAAAAACTATTACTATGAAACATAAACCGTGCAAATTTTGAATGACCTATTCATTCCTTGTAGTACATGTGATCGAGTGAGAAAATCAATATAAACGAAGAATCTTTATTCTACATGTCAAGCCTTAATTGAAGTAATATGCAAACCGCATTAGTCAGTGACGATATTTAACAGCTTCCACAGAAGCTATAACAGCAACTGCAATAGCATCAAGGGAAACAAAAAAGCCTTAAGTATACCCCAATAATACAATTACTGCCACCAAAACCTCCATCACTAATAACAATGATAATATCAACAACAACAACAACAACAACAATAATAATAATAATAATAATAATAATAATAATAATAATAATAATAATAATAATAATAATAATAATAATAATAATAATAATAATAATAATAAATAGGATACTATTGAATACTAATAATGCTATTCATTGGGCAAAAGACGAGACATCTCTCATGCTGATATAAGCTGTAGTGTAAACATAAGCATTTTTATAAATATGACTTTGTTAGATATTCATGTTGTGTATATATTTATAAACGCATGAAGACTCATTACCGAGTGAATCAAACTCCTGCGTTAGTGTGGATTGGAGTCAGGTTAAGTTCTTTTTTTCCATAGACCTCAAGACAACGGTCTGCGTCAAGTAAAGGGTTATTAAACGCGCAAATAATAAAACATTTTTCCTAATTACCTAAGACCACACATCAGGAAAATATGGCTTCATACTTTCTCGCGTCCTGTTGTTTCACGTTGTATAAATCATCCGAAAAGTGTCCAAGCTGATAGTTATCAAGGAGACACACAAAGATTAGTTCATATCACACATTACTAAGATTTTATGTCTTAGCTGATAGTTATCAAGGAGACACACAAAGATTAATTCATATCACACATTACTAAGATTTTATATCATATTATTTTTTTAAGTATGGGGATTGCATATCTTGATATATGCAGGAAACCTGTTCTAATCATTGTGCAGTAAACACTTTCATACAGTATTGATTATAATTAATAAGTTACTATTCGCAATAATGATTTTATTTACATCGTCCAACGAATATATAAAAAGCACATGTTCTTGCATTAAACCTAGACATTAAGAACTCTTTCCATGTTATACCTATTGACTTAGAAATCGTATCAGATCTTTAATAGTAGCCCAATCCATCTGCCAACTCTCTCTCTCTCTCTCTCTCTCTCTCTCTCTCTCTCTCTCTCTCTCTCTCTCTCTCTCTCTCTCTCTCTCTCTCTCTCTCTCTCTCTCTCCGGTTTCAGAAAGTTATTTATGTGTGAGATCAAGTCGAACTGACGTAGAAAATGGACTCTTTAACTATTCGACCTCGTAGAAATTGTGTGGTTTGAACTGGTTTGAACTGGAATTGTAAAAGAACATTGAAATGAAACTATGAAGGGCAAGATCTGCAGCCCTTTCAGAGAACTCAAATGCTGAGTTTTCTTTTTTCAGGCCACAAATTGCTAGTACTGTCCTTTAAGTGGAAAATACGGAGTACTGAATCAGAAAATGATGGTCAATCGGCGATGACGAATGTATAATTATGAATACTTTAAATAGGCAAATATATTTAATATCAAATAAAAGAGAAAACTAATTGCATATTACAGCCGAACTAACGTTGTTGATAACGGAATACACAGACAGATAGGCAAGGAATGAGTCACTTTACTTACTGTGTTGGAAACACCACCATAATCCTTCCAGTACGGAATCGCTACAGGTTTGCCACAATCGTTAACGTTCAGACTGGCAATGAGAATGTTTCCTAATTTGTCTATTATCGGTTTGCAAGCCTTAGTCGGTGCGACTGTCAATGTTAAAAGAACGATATTCTAGTTATTACATTAATATTAAATTGTGCATAAATTAAATCAACTTGAAGGTCCTGAACATTAAAGTATCATATGTATTTGTGCTGGAATGAGATGATTTTTTTTCAGGCTAATATCTTCGCACAGCTTTACGAAATCATCAAATACTTTCACATCGACCTCACTTTACTTTTCAACTTCTAACAAATAATATTTTAAAGAAAATTGCATTATTGCATAGAATTTCATCTTGTTGGAATATCACATCAACAGCTTGTGCAGTCTTATGTTGTTTTCTAATCAAATAACACAATCAAAATATGTGCTAACACTACATACATAAAAATCGTTTCACACCGTACATGCTAATATACCCAAGTCATCATACATGCAAACATACTGACATAGACAGACATACAAATAGATTGATAGGTATTAGATAGATAGATAGATAGATAGATAGATAGATAGATAGATAGATAGATAGATAGATAGATAGATAGATAGATAGATAGATAGATAGATAGATAGATAGATAGACAGAGAGACAGACAGATAGATAGATAGATAGATAGATAGATAGATAGATAGATAGATAGATAGATAGATAGATAGATAGATAGATAGATAGATAGATAGATAGATAGATAGATAGATAGATAGATAGATACATAGATAGATAGATAGATAGATAGATAGATACATAGATAGATAGATACATAGATAGATAGATACATACATACATATATACATATATATATAGATAGATGAAAAGCTGTCATATATGTGTGATAAAGGTTAAATATGTTTATTATTGTCAATTTCAAACATGAAAATAAATTCACATGGATGTCGAGGAAATATGCTTTTGTCCATTGGTTTAAATATAAATGCCGACGTGTCCATTCTATAATAAATTTTGATCTAATCAATATAAGACCACATTATTTACAACTTGCCAAATAACCGTCAACAGCACATCCACATAGAGTCCCTACATTAACTTTCTGCTCTGCCAGTAATTCACACCGTAGAGACTCTACAGCTATCCCTAACAGAGGGAACTATATTAATTGCGTCACCTGATGCCAGTCGGTCTACAGTTTCAAGGCACATCACACCAGTAAAAATACATCACATTAGCCACCTTGGCTACATAACCGATATCTACCTTGTTCCTTTTCGTTTCTTAAATTGTGTAATTCTCCGGTTTCCTACCAAAAATATTGCGGCTGCAATCACAACACCAATATACACCACTAGATTTTATGAAGGACTACATCACGACAGGGACAGTAATGCGGATTAGGTCTGAATTTGCTACTCACTGACCATTGAATTTTGGAAACTCACTAACACGTTCTCTCCGGGACGTTTGCTCCTAATAAATGATTAATTATTTCATCTTAAGGAATATGTCCCATTGCACCGAATTGCAATAATCAAGACAAAAGACATCATGTCTATAAGACATCATACAATAATCACACAAACCTACAATTTGCTTAGACTATATGCGCATCTCCTTAATTTTATTACTATGATATATATATATATATATATATATATATATATATATATATATATATATATATATATATATATATATATATATATATATATATATATAAATATATATATATGCGTGTGTGTGTCATACACAGTCGTAGAGTCTTACAGTCAGAATTATCCAACTTATAATACCCAAATAAAGGTATTTGTGTGCTATAAGAAGCTGTCTGTTCGTATGTCTACGTAGAATAACTTGTCTTGTTAGAGGAGCTAATTTTACTTCGTTTTTCTGAATAATTCTTTTCCTGGAGAACAACATTACAGATTTGAACAGACACTTTCCAAAAATAAAATAAATTGGAACGGGACAACACAAACCATGCTTTATTGTGTAAATTATGAAATTTTCTGTTAGCCTTCGTCTGACGTGGTCATCCGCCATCTTGTACCGGAATTCAACTTCAGACTGTGTTTAGAACTTTTTACAGGACTTATGTTTCTTTATAAAAATAAATAATTCGGATCATTTCTGTAAACCATAAGACTTGTTTAACATATGTACATTTTTTCATCTTTTCTAGGAAAAATAATTATTTTTTGCTACATTTTACAGAGCTTGTTGTTTTCACTCTTTCTTTTATGTTACATTGACGAGCCAATACGTAACAATATATATATATATATATATATATATATATATATATATATATATATATATATATATATATATATATATATATATGGGTTCCAAGGGTTGTTATCCCCGGGGGCGGATGTGGGAGAAAAGCACCCACTTCTCCTAGAAATCCCCGAATGGCTTGCTTCTGAGATAGCCTTTGACAACCAAATCTAGCTCCAAACCTTCACGGGTGGCTTAACTACTAAGCCCGGCGGAACCTGTTTAAACAAACTGAAGAAGACGAGTTTCTGATGTGAGCAAGACGTCATATCCAGACAAGGCTGAATAATTCACTTACGCCCTCTCCAAGGCATTCAGTTCAGAACCTCCCTACGGCAGTGCCAAAGAGAGATGGGACAAAATCAGAGATACTGTGTACAGCACAGTCACAATTATCTTTGGTAAGAAGCAGACAAACAACAATGACTGGTTTGACGCCAATTCCGCCACACTCATTCCAGCAATAGAATAGCGTCGCAGTGTCAACTTGGAATACAAGCTTTCACCCTGCGAGAGGGCAGTACAAGCATATAGGTCTGCCAGAAGCAAAGTGCCGAGGTTAGCAGGGCAATGCGCCAATCAATACTGGCTTCTACTCTGTCAAAGCATCCAGTCAGCAGTAGACAACAGAAACCTCAGAGGCATGTACAATGGCATAAAGAAAGCATTGGGTCCAACGAAAAAAGTGATAGCTCCACTGAAGCCTTCTGCAGGCGATATCATTCACGACAAGGGCAAACAGATGGAGCGCTGGGTAGAGTACTACTTTGAACTGTTTTCCGGAGAGAAAAACGTGACCAATGCCCTCAACGCCATTGAAAACCTCCCTTGTTTGGCCAAACTGGATGAGAAATCTATTGCGGCAGAACTAAAGTTGGCCTTTGAGAAATTGACCACAGGTAAAGCCCCAGAAAAGGATGGCATCCCAGCAGAAGTCATCAAGTGTGGCGACAGTGTGCTGCTCACACAGCTTTATGATCTTTTCTGCCAGTGCTGGGATGAAGGTGCAGTGCCTCAGGACATAAGAGACGCCAACATCATCACTCTGTTTAGGAACAAGGGCGACAGAAGTGACTACAACAACTACAGGGGCATATCACTTCTCATCATCGTGGGTAAAGTCTTCGCTAGAGTCATCCTGAACAGACTGCAGACGCTTGCTGACAGAGTGTACCCAGAGTCTCAGTGTGGAGTCCACGCAGATAGGTCCACAATCGACATGATCTTCTCCATCATGCAACTGCAGGAGAAGTGCATGGAACAACACAGACCCCTCCTCCTGGCTTTTATAGACCTCACTAAGGCATTCGATCTGATCAGCAGAGACGGATTATTCAAAATCCTGAAGAAGATTGGATGCCCTCCAAAGCTTTGAAGTATGGTCCAGTCCTGCCATGAAGACATGAAAGGCACAGTGCAGTAATATGGCTCCTCGTCCGAACCATTCAACATCCACAGCGGAGTGAAACAAGGCTGTGCACCCACGCTCTTTGGCATCTTCTTCGCTGTCCTGCTTAAGTACGCCTTTGGGTTGTCCACATAAGGGATTTACCTGCACACGCGTTCAGACGGCAGGCTGTTCAACCTGGCAAGACTGAAGGCAATGAGCAAAGTAAGGAAAGCAACCATTAGGGACAAGCTCTTTGCAGATGATGATGCTATAGTCACTCATACAGAAGCTGAACTACAACGCCTGATGGACTGCTTTGCTAAAGCAAATGATGAATTCAGGTTGACCATCAGCTTAAAGAAAACCAACGTGATGGCTCAGGACGCATACCCTCCCAGCATAATCATCAACAACTAGAAAAAAGAAGTATTCAGTGAGTTCACTTACCTTGGCTCTACCATCACCAACAACTTCTCACTCGATGCCGAGGTCAACAAGCGGATTGGAAAGGCGTCATCAACGCTCTCTAGATTGTCGCAGAGAGTGTGGAACAACAGCAAGCTGACATTGAACACTAAGAACTCCGTGTACCGTGCCTGCGTGCTTAGCACTCTCCTGAACTCCAGCGAAACTTGGACCCTGTATGCCTCTCAGCAGAAACGACTGAGTGCCTTTCACATGCATTGTCTCTGTCGCATACTCGGGATCTCCTGGAGCGATCGTGTGACAAACAACGAGGTGCTTCAACAGGTCAATATTCTCAGCATGGTCACACTCCTTCGCCAACGTCACATCAGATGGCTGGGCCATGCGCGTCGAATGGATGATGGACAGATCCCCAAAGACCTTTTCTACTCTAAGCGTGCCTCAGGCAGAAGATCAATCGGACGGCCATATCGTCGCTTCAAGGATGTCTGAAAGCACGATATGAAAGCTCTTGGGATCGAGGTCAACACCTGGGAAGAGCTTGCCCTCGACAAGTCCAGCTGGCAGCATGTTCTGTTCACAGGTCTCAAAGTCAGCGAGGAAAAGTTACGACAGCTCGCCGAGGAGAAAAGATCTCAGAGGAAGAGGATGCAGTTGCAACCAAGACCTGACTCAAACTTTAAGTGCAGCAACTGCAGCCACTCCCGTGTGGGGCTTTATAGCCAAAGGAGACGCTGCATAACTACAAACTGGGACACCTTTCATGGGCGCATTTCCATCGTCTCTTGAGACTAACGGAAGCCAACAACATATATTACCGAGCTAAAGACACTATAAATATATATATATATATATATATATATATATATATATATATATATATATATATATATATATATATATATATATATATATATATATATATGTGTGTGTGTGTGTGTGTCTATGTGTGTACGTTCATGTGTGCGTACAAGCGTGCATATGTGTATGTCTGTGCGTTTACTTATATTTTGCAGATATTTATCATATTCTAAATGTCATAATGTCTTCAGCTAGGTAATTATAATTATTCCAAAAATTCAAGCCATGTGTCCTTGACCTGTTATTACTAACAGGCCATGAACACATTTATAAAAACAAACGCATTAAAATTGTTTTATCCCTGAAACAAACAACGTGAATTGAGTAGATTTATTACATAATCTGTAGAATATGATGGGACTACGTGAATGTGATTGAATACTTACGCATTAAAGATAGTTGAACATCGTATATCTTTGGCAATGGAGTCATTTTAGAGATAACGACATATTTTGCCTGGTCGAAATGATTAAAATTATGTATCGTTATAGTTCCATTTTTGTCAAAAATCACCCTCTTTTCGTACTCCGTTAGCAGCGTTTCCTTCCAGGTGCAATTCTGTATTAACCACTTCGCAATTTGTGTATTTCTATCACCATTCATGCTAAGCGAAACATCTGCATTGCAACTGTCGAATTTAATGTTTTGAAACGCATGGACAGAATGCCCAGGGCATACATATTTCAAAGGAATTCCTGCACCTGAAAGTAATGAGTAAATAATATGTAATCGGTATAATCGATTAGACGCTTAGTTAGATACATGTCTTCTATCTCGTATGTTAATGCTACTACTACTACTACTACTACTACTACTACTACTACTACTTCTGATAATAATAATAATAATAATAATAATAATAATAATAATAATAATAATAATAATAATAATAATAATACAAATTACGGCCCCAGCATATATCCATAAGAAAGGATGCTTTATTATTGCCGCAACTCGAGATTATGAAAGTAGGTGTACTCTGAAACTGTATAAACCCATTCGCTCTTGATATGAGGCGGAACAAGATGTAATACATAAAAATAAGGCGCCAATGAAATGGACAGCAAAGCATATAATAAAAAGACCTTTAAACGTACCTGCAAAGCATCAAACGAGTTTTCGACGACAGTTGTGTGCCACAATGGACACAACATAGTGCCTGTCAATATGTGGCCAAACAAAATCATAGTTGATAAGTTAAGAAGACTTGTTTGGCTTTGAACGACTACACATAGACCAATGCACCGATCGACCGTCGTGAATATTATTAAGTTGCTTTCTAATATGGGCATCCCGAAACATACAGTGATTGTTTGTAGAAAAGAAAATACTACCCAGGGCAGGATAGTGGACATTTCAAGACCAAAATAGTCATCCTCAAATAAGAGTTTCCCTATCATACGTTTATCAACCGTATGGTCGCTCGAGCAACATTGTTACGACTCTATAAGACATCATACAAGGAAGAGCTCGAAAGAAACGAAAGTACTGCTGAATGAAGGCTCAAAACTGTATGGCAAATTACATATGATATAGATTCCTTTGTACAAGAACAAAGTATTATGAAATATGACACCCATATGGAATTTGGCATCGGTACATAAGTGATTCTAACTAATAAACTGGGTACAATTGATAGAGAATAATAAGACGCCAGATAGATTGGCGTCCTAATTTCAAAATTAACACAGCCAGTAATACTTCGGAAAGTCTCACAAGGAACACAGCTGGAGTCGCAGAGTTGACCAAATTATAGCTACAAAGTAATTATAACCTATAGTTTACGCCACCAATCGATAATGTAAGCAGATTGTACTTGCCATGGAAAGGATGAGAAGATTTGATGGATGAAGAAGACCCTCTCCAAGACAATTAAGACATAACGAGAACCAACAACGTACCAGCATTGTCATTATTATTATTATTATTATTATTATTATTATTATTATTATTATTATTATTATTATTATTATTATCATAATTATTATTATTATTATTATTATTATTATTATTATTATTATTATTATTATTATTATTATCATCATAATTATTATTATTATTATTATTATTATCATCATCATCATCATCATTATTATTATTATTATTATTATTATTATTATTATTATTATTATTATTATTATTATTATTATTATTATTATTAACAACAATATACCAGCATGAATGAGAAAGAAAAAAACCCACAACATTATAACTAAAGCAAAGAAAGGGCAGTTTGTGAAAAAAGCAGACATTATGGGACTAGTTCAGCTAGTACAATTACATATAGAAATAGAGACACCAATTATGGCAGCTGAAAAACAAAAGCTGTGGTCAAACATATAAAGGCGACATACAGTCCAATGCATTAGACTGTTGTCCAGAATGCAGAAAAGTAAAAGTAAGACGCAGCATCACCTAATAAGTGTGTGATGAAAACAAGCAGTGTACGTTAACAAAAATCACCATAGCAAATAAAGCAGATCAAGTTGTTGGGCCTTGATAAGGTCATCATGCCGAAATTTAACATTTAGGCGGAACACGGCACGGGACATGGCATAGAAGGAAAGACATCACTAGTCTGCAAATATCGGAATCTAGATTAATTAAGATTTATTCTAGAGACAGGGTAAAGGTCACGTCTAATGGAAGGAACATAATTAATTAGCGACGCACATTGATATCAAAACGGTCCGGTAAAAATGAAACAGGTATTTATACTGTTCAAAGTCAAACTCTTGAAAATATTAATTTAGAAGCACAGAAACTTCCTCAAAAAATGTGAGACCCAATCAAAACCAGATCTATTGCATAAAGAGATACACATGAGTCGAGAAACACAAATGTTACTTCTTAATGCTACGAAGATCTAGGGTTACAGGAGTTGTAAAACCTTAAGATAAAATAACCCTAGAGTGAAATAATTTATTTATTTATTTATTTAATAATAATAATAATAATAATAATAATAATAATAATAATAATAATAATAATAATAATAATAATAAATAATAATAATAATAATAATAATAATAATAATAATAATAATAATAATAATAATAATAATAATAAAATAATAATAATAATAATAATAATAGTAATAATAATAATAATAATAATAATAATAATAATAATAATGATAATAATAATGATAATAATAATGTAATTTATTTAAATTGTATTAATAATATCTAGAATAATCGCGCAAAACAATTTACCTCTACTAATCTCTCTTTCCTCTTTCGCTCTCTTTATTTTCGACAATATTTTGAATTGTGATAAGGAGCATATTAGTCTCCATCATCAGTACATCTGGAATACTTGCATAACGTATATTTCACGTATATTATACATCAAAAAAACAAGACAATTATTGTTTCTTCTTTTGACTTTAATCTGATATTATTTGTCGAACTTCGATCTATTTTCCTTTATATGGTGTTAAATTATCATGTGTACATCAGTGTGATCATTGATCAAACAATAGAACGTCGTGTATTTTAATATCAACAGAACCTATGGTTGGAATTATTACACTATTCGTCCAAGAAATAAAATACCTTGCAATGATTCTTGAGGATTTGTGTTTTTAAATGTACTAACCTTGCTAATGTACTATGCTTTTCCATGACTATCTATGATCTCCTACCCTGGCCACACTTTCAGTGATATAACACTTACCGCTATTGCTAACAACCACAGCTGGAGTTCCAAAACCAGAAAGGAAAAGGAATCACACTGGATACGCCGCCTTAGAACATTGAAACCAAGCGGTCTAAACCAAGAAGACTAGAAAAACAAAACTATGCACTAGTAGAATTTAACTTTTTCTAAATCTTATTAGTATCCTTTAATTTTTACTATAAAAATAACCGATATAGAATCATATTTGCCTTTAAAAAAAGACTCATTAAGAGTCGAAAGAGCTCAGTCTAATTAGTTACTAGTTTCTCACTGTTCGTCGTCAGTTTATTGCATCTATTTTAATCAATCCCTGACACACGTGATCCCTTGGCGGATCCAGTGCGCTTGAAAGGGTTGTTATTCGCCACATGATTTGTATTATATATATATATATATATATATATATATATATATATATATATATATATATATGTGTGTGTGTGTGTGTGTGTCTAATAAGTCAAATAATAAGCCTTTCAAGCGCAATGTGTCCAGCAAGGGATGCAATAAAGTGATGCCGATCAGTGCAAAACTTGCAAAGCTAGTATCTTACTTACCTGAGCGTTTTGTACTCTTAATGTGTATTTTGCAAAGGGATATACAAAACATAGAAAAAACAAACAAATAAAACAAATCAACCATTGTGTTTGTAAAACTCTACATGGTTGTTTTTGCATACATAAATTTGTCTGCATTTAAGAAGTGTACTATTTATTGCCTACCTGATAACAATCTTGCAACTGTATTTAAAAGTAGAAAAAGACGTGTGGATTGGGACATCATGCTTTATCTGAAAAGCAAAGCATATTGCTATAGAAACAGACGCAGATCCAATTGTGACAATGCCGATTATATAGTCATATAAATGATTGCATAATATTAAGTAAATAATGACTTATATATGATCGATTTATTTGGTCATTGCTTTAATCTAGTGGTATAGTAATTCTTATGATTAAAGTAAGTGTCATGTAGCCAAGCACATAAAGTGCCTTGCAACTGCAGTTTTAATGCTATATTAAATTATAATTACTTGCTATAAATAGGCGCGTACAAGCATGCTTGACAGAGCAATAAAATAATTTCATTCACTATCTGATTCGAACCACGATGATTTTTGTCAAGTAAACTTGTCGAATATTAATAAATATATTTTGTAAGCATTGTGTTAATCACATTGTACATAACAATAGTAATTTACATGAATTCAATAAGATCTTTCTCATTCTACAGACGTACAAATTAAAGAAACGGCAATGTTGGAAGATTAGTTTGTTCCAGCTATGTAATTACAATGTTATCGAAATTTATTCAACATTTTCAGTCGTGCGATGAAACGTATATTTAATGTTCAAGAAAATGCATATTCTGCCTCGTTGACTACCCTCGTTCAACTTTTTTGTTTCTGTAAACTCCTCAAATATAAATTTTATTAAAAATTAGTTTCTGCTATACATTCTAGATAAATACAAACCTATGCATGTGTGTATTCATAGTTCCATGACATACATTCTAGATAAATACAAACCTATACATGTGTGTATTCATACTTCCATAACATAAATTCTAGATATATGCAAACCTATGCATGTGTGAATTCATACTTCCATAACATACATTCTAGATAAATACAAACCTATGCATGTGTGTATTCATAGTTACATGACATACATTCTAGATAAATACAAACCTATACATGTGTGTATTCATACTTCCGTAACATACATTCTAGATATATGCAAACCTATGCATGTGTGTATTCATACTTCCATAACATACATTCTAGATAAATACAAACCTATGCATGTGTGTATTCATAGTTCCATGACATACATTCTAGATAAATACAAATCTATACATGTATGTATTCATACTTCCATAACATACATTCTAGATATATGCAAACCTATGCATGTGTGTATTCATACTTCCATAACATACATTCTAGATAAATACAAACCTATGCATGTGTGTATTCATAGTTCCATAACATATATTCTAGATATATGCAAACCTATGCATGTGTGTACTCATAGTTGCATAACATACATTCTAAATATATGCAAATATACGCATATGTGTATTCATAGTTTCATGACGCTATTTACCAAACTTTACATTGAACCACACGTTTTTTTTCTTCTTGGAAACAGTGTTATAGAACACCCCAATTCAATATTATAATTTTAGATATAAAGAGTTCTTTGAGTGATAATATCTTCAGTATTCAAAACTGTCCTAGTGAGAACTTATTTGTGTATCCGGGGCATCACTTCAAGTGTTGACCAGTCATTAATAAAATTTCAAATATATCTTAAATTTTAGAAGACATCATCAGCGCACTACAAACACTGCTGAAAGGCAGCCATATGCAGCTTGTTCAGTTAAATATCGGACAAATAATAAAAAAGTAAACTACAAGCTTATTATTCAGCGGTCGTGTCATAGTTTACAACAAACCTCCAAATTAGCCCACTGCTATAAGATTACATGCATAGAGTAACACAAAATACTCCGTCAATATCACACATCGGCCAATCATCCTATCAGTTTTATAAGTGATCACCGACCACCATTAAATTCCTTATTCAATCAATCAATCAGCGGCAACCAATTTGTTTATAGTTTACATCATATGTGTTAATGTTTTTGTAAATTTCCCCTGGCCATTAGCGTAGAGAACACAACTTCCCTTATTATGTTTTCCTTGGAAACGCACCTCTCCACCGCCACCAACCCCGTGATGATTAACAAGTGTTCTAGGTTGACTCATTTAAGTGTTGTCAGTGTTCCTGGACGGTTCCATTAAGAATCGTCTGTTTTGTGGGTTAGAAAACTTACTGGAAAGTGTGGGTATTAAATATGAAATGACTCCATACGGAATAACTCTTTATACTTAATGTAGAGTCAAGTTCCTTTAAGATAGTACGGACAATATACAAAGCTCAATGTCAGTTCATTACCAATGTAAAATCCTTTTAAAGCAGTTATATGTTTTGTTTTGTGGTTTACCTCCGAAAGGATTATTTTTTTAATGTCCTGAGAATAATAATTTCATATCTTTATGACAAAGTCCAGACCCGTTACTTTTCTCCTTTTAATTGGTACAGTTTAAAGACATGAATAAGGGCAGTTCGTTTCTAGTGCAAAATCCTATTTAGACAGTCCTGTATTTGCTTTACGGTTTTTCCTCCAAAGAGGTGAAAAGGTTATTTGAAGAGGTTTCAAAGGGTCCTCGAAGAGGTGCTGTGTGCCAGTGATTCATAACTGACCACTATCTGCGCTGTTGTTTTGGCATGAAGCACTGTTCTTTGGCCTCATTGCTCCCGGCAGTTGACTTTGGCGACAGTCTGTAATATGCAAGTCCCTTAGTATACTGCCTAATGACAAGACTTTCCATAATGTGAAATTACATTACGGTGAGGCATTTGTATAAGAACGATGTAGCCTTACTAGAAGTAAATCGGATTTACCCATAGGGAGCCTATTGTACATACCACAAGGATGAATCGAACACTCTATAACACGAAATATTATACAATATACATAAATCAACCTCTGGTGTCGTTGTACGCAAGAAACGAAACCCGAATACGTTGTACGCAAAGTTCAGATTAGATAAACATGAACTACGATACATCCTTGTTACAAGACAAATGTGTGCAGTCTTTAACAAAATATTGAACTGTACTCAGGAAAAGTGTTCAAGAGGTTATGGAGTTTGAAAGGAGAGATATCATCTCAAGCATCTGGTAAACAACCCACACATTTCTAATAAAATACGATTAACTGGTTAATAGTGGTAGGATAAGCCTCTTCAGATGTTTTTATTTGATAAGCCAAGCGCATTGCTACCGCAAAGATGCAATGCCAAACAAAATCATAACTAATCATTTTTATTTTTCACTTTCAGATATTAATTAAACAACTTTTTTCTAGCTGTGCAAATCATACAGATGTGGGTACGTGCTCATGCACAGATCCATTGATCTCAACACATAACTTGACGTAACGACGACGATCGTACGAATCAAGATGTAAGCGTTTGGTAACATGCGACGCGAGCTTCATCCTTTCATTCTAGCTATGGCGGGTAAAGTTATGCCTCGCGGTCTACACTTTCTGCTCTGTTTTCTCAAGCCAAGATGACTCTGTGATGGTCACCTGTTGCCCGATCTGTGTTTCTCGAGTGTTGTGTTGCGCGTATTTGTTTTGAGCATGTCGTTATTTATATTTCTATTAAACACTTATTTTTTATTCTGAGTTACAATATGCGTACAACTAAAATGTGCTTTAAATATACATACTCTTAATGGGAGTATACACACACATATATATATGTACATATGGCTTGCAGGTTTGAAAACTATATTGTTGTGGAGAAATTTATGAAAAGTAGGCCTCAATTTCAAGAAATGTTTTAGCACTCTTGATATCTTGGAAGAATGTTACTATTTCAAAGTTTTGTAAACATACACATCTTTCTGTGTTTAGAAATTATGACTGCATTCTCATCTTGAGACTCGTATGGGAAGATAGTGAAGGAGGTATTTGTCTAAATCAACTACTGCGAGTATATATACAAACATATTTTTATAACGCTTTTTGTTGTTTAACTTGTTTTAATATTTGAGCAGGTGAGATCAAAAAGTTAGTAATTAATATTTTCTCGGAGAATATGTTAAACAGGATATTTCTTTTTGAAATTAAGTATGATCACTTTCCAATATGTTAAAAACTTTTTTGCATCTTTTGTTTTAGTACATGCAAGCGTGCTAATGCACTGATATTAATTATGGAAACACAAATATCAGGTATGACATAGGTTGCAATTAGTGAGCAACATCAATGATTTTTTATATCTTTTTAACACTGTGAAGTTGCTTTATAGCAAAATTTAAACAAGTTGGGGGTACTCTATATTAAATGTCTCAAATATGCACTACCGAATTAATTCATCTTTTCTTTTCTGTCCATTCTATTTCATTTGCACATCATCTTCCTACATAACCATTCTTTTTTTTGGTCGCATTTGTCTTTAGATTATAATATTGTGTTTAAGATTCACATACATTTAATACATTGACATTGCACATTCTTTTCCTCTAAAATAAATTGTTTATCATTTTAACGAAGATATTAACATGTCTTTCCTTCACCATACAATTAATTTATTACTTATTTCATGTTTCTAATCCATATTGAGAGAGAGAGTATTTGTTGATTAATTTTCTCACTACTTTCCATGGGATAAGATGAGACTATCGGATGACACATTATCCACTTGACTCATGAGAATGATAAGATTTGAGGACCATATATGCATTGGCCTAAAGGTAATAATCCTATGGTCAATGGCAGTGTATATTGTACACACAAAAAGAAAACAAATTCACTGCGTGCTAATGATTTGATTCATTTATAATGTATGCAAAAACATCACCCCAGAAACCCATTTTATGGTTCTTTATAACTGTTCAGTGCTAAAACTGCACAAACATTGCACGCAATAAGAAGATCTGTATAGTTGAAGAATGTAACTTAAGTGTGTATACGACAACAAGATCTTCTGAAAATTTCCAACAAACTTTGATGAATAAAAGTATCAGGTGATGTAAAACTATGGCATTATACGTACATTCTAATGTTCCTACTTTGAAGGAGAGAGATAGAGCGTTAAGTCTTGTAAGCTGTCTTCCTTGAACACTGACGCTCTTGTATGGAATGACTTGGCTGAAATAATCATGTAATATAATCCTACACTTGAAAAGACAGCGAGCAAATTAAAATTATCAAGCAAGAGAAAAAAAAATCATTTGTCAAGTGCTTTATTCCGGACTGACCAATTTGAATGTCATTTGACATATACGACAATAATTAATGAACAAAAGGTTGTCAATAAAAATATAATAACACCTTGGAATTATATCTCATAAGAAAAGAAACATTTTACAGCCTAAACTAAATGTTCTTAAAATATATGTTAGATAACAACTGATTTTGCATTATGGGTTAAGTGTGTGGTGGGAGCAAACGTAAAATCACAAACTGTCATATAATGTTTGTTAAAAGTAGTATATATATATATATATATATATATATGTATATATATATATATATATATATATATATATATATATATATATATATGTATATTACCATTTTTAGAAGACATTCAATACTTTTACATTAGAGCACACTATTATATACGATTTGTTCTTCCTACAAGAAATAAAAAGAAACAAAATGTGTTAGTACACATTCAAATAATTCGTCATTGATCAGAATAGTTACGCTCAACGGGACTTGCAATTGTGGTCCTTAGAAATTCAGAGGCTTCCAGATATCTTACACATTTTGTCTTTCTGATCCGGCCGTTTTCAATCTGTCTAGATTTCTCGATTTGTTTGTCGGGACATTTTATGATGAACAACCCCATTCTCTTACTCAACAAATGCGCAGAATTTAATCTCCTTATCCTAAGTTCAATGTTCAGAATGGCGAGCAAATACAAGATCGCAATGAAGAACCCATTTTCTCGCCAATGGCACTTAATCGACTATGTAATAGTTCGCCAGCGCGATGGCTAGGTTGTCCTCATCACCAAGGCCATGCGATAGCAGAATATTGGATAGACCTCCGTGATTGCCGTTCAAACCTATCTATCGACCTCGGTCGTAGCCAATATGGGCGCTGAACTTCCCCAGTAGTATAATCTTGTCGTCCGCTGAAATGAGCACAGTGCAGAGCTGAGGTCCAAATATAACTGCTCGATGGTTTCAGCTGGGCTAGTGAGGGTCGGGGCGTAGACGCTGATGATTGCTGTGTGGCGCTTTTGGATAATAGGTATCTGATATTCCATTATCCTCTCATTAGTACCAATAGACAAGTCCAGACGCTTTTTCAGAAGGTTTGAAAGCTAGGACTCCTCTGTGGATTCTGTCGTCGTTTCTCGTTTTTCCTTTCCAGAAGAAGATTTAGCTGCTTGCTTGCTTAGTTAGAGAACCTGGTATCACTCTAAGGAGGTAATGTCGTTGTTCTACCGTGAAAGTTCCTTAGCAACTAGGGATGTTACCCTGTATGGTCTTGCTACTTTTTCTTTGTCCATTAGAGCATGAAATTTTCATGTTCCGGTAAAATGTTTCTTTAATGGTTTCGACCGCAGATGTGGATGATCTTGCTAGCCGTATATACCATAAGACTAAAGTGTCCTGACCATCTTTTTTGCTTAGCAAGGCGTCTCATATACTAATACACTTGTATTTACTGTTATTCTGTATTTATTACCTTTCGAAGGAAGAATTTTCTTTCCTTGTCTATGTACATAAATATACATATTTTTCAACAGATTTTAAATTACGATTTGCTTAACTAGTTATATAACTATTGATGATTGATGGACAAACCAACGTCCTATGACATGACATGCATCACACTGGAGACTGTAAATATATGGAAGTAGCGTAATATACGTAAATATCAGAGAGGTAACTGTGGCATATAAAGACCACTAACGTCCTAACTGCCCTACTTTCGTCAGAACGTGTTGTAACTTCAGTGGGAGTATGCTTAGAAAAATGTACCGGCGAAGAAAAGAAAATAAACCCGGAAGAGTCAATGTTCAACATGTTTTCGCTGTTGATGTCAGTGAGTTTGATATACTTGAACCTTACATCTAAAATGTGAGTCTGCACTTATCTTGTCCATTTTTCGTTGTGGGTAGTATTAGATGCAACGTTGATGCATAATATTCAGTGACATGCACCAATAATAAAAATAAGTGACATCCTTGATGACAATGCTCCAAAATCTTACGTATACACAATATCATGGCCTATTGGATCGGCTGGGAAGACGTTTCAGGATCAATGTTGATTTTGTACGGCAAATATACGCTCACATACAATCTACTGGAGGGCCAGATATAATTCAACCGTTCTAGTTACCCGATATATCAATAATATTAGTAGATTAAATGATTGATGATAGCAAGAAGGGCATGTTCTTTATTGACACATCAGACTCTAGCCTATGACTAGTACAACGCGAGCCCCAATTATTCCAAAGATCTGGTAGTCATATCACCGATAGGCTTGCTAACATCCATAGATTGGTTCTTCATCGATGAAGTTGATTTCACTTATGGGTCTTCATCGATACATTTCAACGACAATTACATCAACCCAACATAAATTATTGCCAAATAAAAAGACTTCGACAGATTTGTATTAAATATATACTTGCCCATCTAATGGCGCTTAGTGAAAGCGGAGAAAGTAGTTGCTGACACAGATCAAGGGCAATCGAGAACGCAACCAATACAGTTATAGCCGGTAATAAATATTGCCCAGAAGATATATTCTATATTTGCTTTACAAGTGACACTACGTTGAAACTGACAAAGGTCAGCCTGCCGAGAAAGTACATTAGTAATTACCAATTTCTTTGTTCCTTTATTATTTGATTTTGGCCTATTTGGCTATTTTGATGTGCTATTTACTTCACATTAGATAACTTATGTGATGCATATATTGCATACTGGGAAAAAAGGTCTAAGCAATATTTAGTCACTGTTAGATTAGAGATAAAGGAATTAAACACTAATGTATATCATGATATAAAATGTGCGAATTTGATTGTAGCATTAAGTTTCTCTTAGTTAACAGATGAATAATGATTCCAACGATTCTCACATAAACTCACACACACACACACACACACACACACATATATATATATATATATATATATATATATATATATATATATATATATATATATATATATATATATATATATTACTTTACAGATTTTATTGAAATATTATGTTCCAAATTATAGTGGTCTTTACGAAAACGTTCAACACCTCTAATCCATGCATATCCGTTTCCAATTTACATATATAGACGTATTATTTAGCTATAAGAAAACAAAATTATGAGAATGCTCATATCTTTTCCGAACTTATTAATCTCAATTTTATATTTTTGAACTTAGAATCATATATATATACAGTTTAGCAATAATCCAGATGGATACCTCATTTCACAGCTTATTTTAACCTTAAATTTGCAAAACTCATACAGTATGTTCCCTGTAATTGTGTTTACACAAATTACATTTATCAGAAGGAGATAAATTTGTCTGATTTAAAAATGTAGTAAATTGTAAATTCCCTTTGAGTAACATGAAATTGAAACCAATCGAGAGTGTGTGCTGTGTATGTTAGGCCACACATCCATATTCAAAACGGGAGGTTCGTTCCATTTATTTTCACAGGCTGGTGAGATATTCGATTGTAAAATTTGTTTGTAAAGGTTTTCGCAGCCTTTATTTTTCTGAAAAAAAAATTTCCAAATGTAAAGGAAAATGTGGTCTAATTGGTGTCATTATATCGAACTAGAACTGGTTATATATACAACTTACACATTTTTTAGACCGTTTTTAGCTTTGAACCTTTTATAATCAATAATAGTTCCCCTCTGTGTAAGCATATCACAAATATAAAGTACATTATGTTCAAAGCATTTCTTGTATAAATTAATACTTTGTTCGCCCTTATAAGTTAATACTCTGTTCGCCCTAATTCATAAATTTGCTGTTATAAGATCTTCTGGTGTCTAAGGTATATTTACTAAATGAACAGTAGTCAAACTAATAAAAACATCACGCCAAAGGCAATAAAAATGTTAAAAGAAGAATGTGAAGGACACTCAGATCTACAGGTGATAACATGTATTGAAGCGATAAAACGGCTGAGAAAATAAATGACAAGAAAACTATTCGACTCGCAAAATACAAAACGCGTCTGTAGTCATGGATTCTATGTGTGGATGCGCATCGGCAAGAATTGTTGGCCATGATGTGGAGTAAATTACTTCAACTGCAACAGTCATAACAAAGCCAGTCGACATTGTTATCAGGGCTATATCGATAGCAACCACAGCAGTCGGTTGTAACAGACATAAACACTCCGTTATACTAACATAAAAGAATACGTGCCTAATCAGAAATTATCGCAACATCAAAATGTAATTACATCACATCTGCATATGCGATCATCGAAGAATACACGACTTTCATGACAGAAATAGAAACCTTCTTAAAACTCATCACTTAGATAAGGAGCACAAAATATACTTGATTTGCACGCAGCAAGATCGGCAAGCGAGTAATATCATAATTGAGATCTATGGGGCAAGTCTTACGTATCACTACTCCACAATCCTCGAACCTCTAACGTGGTTGTCAAGCAAAGCTTGCACAAGAACACACGCAAGCGAAAAATCGCGGATGCATGCTTATGCAAAATATCTCCAAATCGAGATAGGTTCTGGAGTGTTAGTCATAATAGCTAAATGTGAATTAAATCAGCACTTTATGCCACTGTTCAATGGCTAGCATTTGCTGTCTTGCGAGGTTAATGCTTTGTAACGTATTACAAAATGCAATATATTCTGACACATCACGTTATACTGATCCTCTTGGTTCCAATCTCGCCTGAGTCAAGCTATTTATATTTACATACATTTGAGTGATTTTGTATGTAAATATCAATGTTCACTGGTAGCCGGCTAAAAATCTCTACAGTAAAAGTTAATATTACCTTCTGCAATCTAACTAGTTTAAAGACAGCAGCAAGAAGTAAAAATTCGACTTCTCTAAAAATAGTTAGTCATATACTGAAAAGCTATCCTGAATAAAATGCTCTTCCTCCCTCAACTCGTTGTGCCACAGGATCAAAACAGAATTGCACATCTTGAAACGTGGTATCATTATTATATAATGCCTGCCCCAAATTGATGTTTGTGATTAAAGCATACTGAGTAGTCATATACTTATACTGAAGTCGGTCAATAGGAATTAAACATGGTCTTCATTAAGTATGATCTGTCAGTGATATGCATGATATAGTCAAGATTTATTACAAATGCGTGATAATCAGAAACATGTTATATCATTTCTGAGACCGAAATGTATCCGTTTAGAAGTCATACGAATTATTATTAACTCTCAAGAAACAAAAACTATCGTACAGAAATGGAACTCAGTTAAAGACTTTACTGTTATATTTGCTAAACGTTTTCAAAGTCGATATAGTTTTATATTGCTTGAGTATCTGAACAATATATCAAAGCATTAACTTATCCAATGCAAGTAGAGTTTTGTTCTAACACATTTTGCTGAATAATTACTTCATTCTCCTCAGAATCCTAGATAGAAAACAGGTAGCTTGTTCAATATTATATATTAATTATACATTTATTTACTTTCGAATAAACAATTTACTTTCATTTTGCATTCACATATACATGCTTTACCGCTATGAATTTATTTGTATTAGATTAAAAATGGGCATGGTTGATCAGTAATCTTTGCAAAAGCTGTTCAGTCTAAACTTAGATAGGTAAAATAAACAATTGTTGTGCATCGGTTTTATGATCATCAGTAATTTGATACAAACGTATGTGTTAATGTGATTGTCCTCAATACGATATTACGTCCTTGCTACGTGCTCCTGTCGAATATTTGTTATAGGAGCTGATTAAAAGGTAAAGACGATTCCATAAGCGCAATATAGACATTAAGAACAGGTGAGGTTCTTGATATTATACAGGAAGACAAGATAAGACTTTATTACTCGGAATGTTCAAGGTTATAAAATATGAGGTATATAAAAAAGTGAACAAGAATATAGCGTGTAAAGGCATTATATAATATGTTGTATGGATTGCATGATCTTAGCAATTGAAAATATTATTTTAAGATTAGTAAGTCACCTGTATTGAATAAGTTTATCAAAGTTAGTCCCGGGAGTGTCAACAATGAGGTATACATTTTTGTCTTTCATCCTCAAAATAAGAACATTAAAGAAGATGTTCTTTCCCTAGTTTTCAACGACTGATAGCGTGTGCAATATATTTCGTTAAAGAAAACCATAATGCGCCTACTAGTTTGAAAGTGACACTCATTGTTGCCTAGTCTAAACTTAATTAAAATTTGAATATATATTTCTGGAAACTACAAAAAAACCTTTTCTATATCCAAACAAGACTTAAATAACCAGAAATTAAAGATTTGGGATGACTTATTGATATTACTTGACCAAGCTTGTATGTATAGACATATAGTCGAGGCTTTAGAGAATTTGTTAACCATTTAATTGAGACAAAACTTAGATTTATCCATACATACTGTGATCTATGATCCTCTAATATAGATTTTCTCGCAATGACCATTTACTGCCATAAATGTATCACTTGTTAGCATAAGAGCGAATATATACAGCACGATGCTTTTTCTTCATAACCACTAATCAATCTGGCCCACCAGTTTATCATGAGAGAGTTATTGTTTATAATTAAGAGTAAATGACCAACGCAGTACCGAGATAAATTCAAAAGCGCATAACTGTATTAGGGCACATCAATTCAACTAGGTTATAATATGCCATGATAAGTAGAGCAAAGTGTACTGCCCATAACCACACCACATTAGAGATTTAGTGACCTCCGATTATATGATTCCAAATCAGAGACATTTCGGTAGCAATGATGGCAGGATAACCACTGATCTGACGTGGCTCTTGCCTCCAGTACCGGTCTCTTGCAGCATGCTTTACAGCGTCTGTAGACTAAACAACATTAGCCAGACAACGCTGGTAAAATTAAAACTACTCTGTAGTTTCGTACAATAAAGAAATAATACATGAATTCGACGGAGCCTATAGACATTGTTCTGTGATTGATTTTGCTATGGTATATGCTGATTTGTAAATATAACGGCATCAAATCATTTCTTTAAGTTTTATTCCAGCGAATATCGCGTGTTCCCTATATTATGCTTCATAAACTAAGACATGACTGGTACATTATTATCATCAATGGATTTTTTAGTAAAATAGATCAACATCAAAAGCGATATCCGGGACAGTCGAAAATAATGTCACAGAAATTCGATTTTTCCCCCTGGTTCGATTCCAGGCCAAGTCATTCCAAAATCTTATTAAAATTAAACTATCTGCTGCCTTGCTTGACGCTCGGCACTAAGAGGTTAGTGTTATCACTGGTCGACCTGGTGTTAGGATAATGTGACGGTGGGAACATATTGATACATGTCTGCCGCACGATGGTAGCATCACTATAATCTGTCACACTTCAGACATCGTAGCGATATGACAGTTAATGCTACGTTTAAAATCCAAATCGCACACATACACGCATTTTAATGTGACAATGGAAGAAAATATATCCACTGCATGATAACAGTTAATGGCATAAATTAAAATTTATTGCTTCAAACTATCCATAAACATGATAAAGTAAGTGTTGTCAAGATGATTCACAAAATCTATATCACGACTGGCAGCGATGCTAGGAAACTGAAGAAGAAATATGCCGTACAATTTCAACCCTTACATGTCTCTTGTCCTGTTCCGCTTATCATTTCAGTGTAAACGTGAGAAGCACTTAATAAGAGAGACTTGTGGTCGACCAATTTTTATAATTGACTAATGTGATTATGCCAACAGCATACTACAATAGGATCTCTACGAACGAAATCAAATAAATTCATGTAACTGTTTCATAAAACAAAAGTAGAAGAAATAGAAGAAAACCATAACGAAATCGGTGAGAAATATAATTATTGTAGCCTTGTGTATATACCAATGAGCAGCAAGATCAAGACACCTTGTGTGAACGTGGAGGTAAAGTTCTTCCATTTGAAAGGTATGGAGCTAAATCGACACAAATTCATTTTTATTTATACGATATAACGACACAATGTACCAGATCAATGTAATTAAATATATTTTGGACACCGTCAAAGGAAACTCAAGCCCTGTATATTTTGGGTAATGAATCTCATTTTCATAACATTGTTTGCATCTAAATTATTGAAATTAGATTTGCATATCAACGATATAATAATTAGATACTTCATTATCTTCTTATCATATTATTTACAGTTGGCCAAATAGTCTAAAGTGTTGTTTTGTTTTTGTTCTACGCCAATCAAAGTAGGGCAACAAATAGACGATGGCCATTAACCTAGTGTGTGTTCATGAAGAAAGTTTACCCAAATTTGTAAAGGTTTGACACATGTACCCCATTTACAGATATAGAGTGTTAGCAAAACATCAGTGAATATTTAAATGATCAGAATAAAACAGCAAAAAATAGATAATAGCAGAATCTAGATCGGATAGGACCAGGAATGTGGACAGTACTTGTGGGCCCTAGGACAAATTATCAAGTAGGCCTCTATCAATTAGAAACAGAAACAGTAGCAGACCCACTGACTGTTGTGGTCCCCTGGAATTTGTCCTACCCTGTCAGCGCTCCCGGATAGGACGCAAAAAGATGGGTGTTCTATTTCTGAAAGGAGAGTGGTGGGTGGACGATTTTATTATGTGTCCAGAATTACATTTTGGGCACATCTACGTGTAATTCACTTAACCCATCAGGACTATATACGCGCTTAAACTTCAAGGTTTACAAATATCTTTTAAACATAGAATTAGTTTCATATTGGATGATGTGTCCACAACAAAGAGCTTACTTGTACTGTTTTTAATAACTGTCCATTGCACATGTATGGCACGAAGAACGAGCTCGTTATTATTATCCATGATTATTTAACAAGTTCACAAAGTAAAGAGAGAGAGAGAGAGAGAGAGAGAGAGAGAGAGAGAGAGAGAGAGAGAGAGAGAGAGAGAGAGAGAGAGAGAGTGAGTGAGAGAGAGAGAGAGATTGCATTGCTAACAAACGTGTGTATTATGTGCAGTTTGGGGAGTTCACATTCATTTAAATTTCATTAAGTCACAGGCATACCTGTGAGGAATATGATTGTTTGATATGTGATGTGTCTATTTTGTGTTCATTGTTGGCTGCTGGTGAGAAACGTTAACTTGTTTATTAGCAGATTATTTATTATTATGTGTGTTTGTGTGTGGGGAGATGAGTCAATATGCAGTAACACAAATTGCAAGCTCCCATTTACTGTTAACAAATCCTTGAGGAAAACATTGTTCAACTAAATATTCTCAGGCTGGCATATTACTCTTTACAACTATCTGCAGCGTTCTATATTGACAATTTTTCTACTCACATAAGACTTGTAGCTCACTTGAGGTTTTCTACGTAAAATGCGCAAGACCGTACTGAATGCTTCTATTGGATAAGCTTGACAGCTCAACATAGTATCGGAAAATGATCTATTGATCACTGTTATCGATCGAACCTCTGATTGGGTTAGAGTTGATATATGAAAATACTTTACAGTGTGTTTTTTCGGAATTTCCCGTCTCTTCTGTCGACAGTTATACTGGTTGCTGTATATAGCCTATCAACCGATAACAATAAAAAAAATCCCTGTCTTTCGGTTGTGTTTCTTTTTCACTGTCTTATTTATATTACACCATGATAAATTTGTGCAGTATGCCACTTTGATCGTTTTTATACTTGTCTGTTCGTAGTGTAATGTATTAGCAATGGAGTTTTATTCTGTTCTGCTATGTTAATGGCATAGAAACTATTTTAACCATTAAGTACAACAATTCTAATTAACTGAGACTGGTTACAGTAGAATGGAATATGTTTATGCTCTGAAACTTACATTAAAATGAGATTCACAATGCCTCACAAACGCTTCGATGGCCTAGTGGTTAGAGCGCCCGCCTCTGATTCGAGAGGTTGTGGGTTCTATCCCCGATCGAGTCATACCAAAGACTTACAAAAATGGTACAAACAGCTGCCTCGCTTGACGTTCAGCATTAAGAGGTTAGTGTTAGGACTGGTCGGTCTGGTGTCAGGATAATATTTCTGGGCGGGACATCATGCTACTTATCTGCGGCATGATTCCCAGTGCTAGACATCGCTTTACACTGCCACACTACAGACATCGTAGCCATTTGACTGATAAAATTGTTAAAGCTACGTTATAAATCATAATCACATCATATCACAATGACTCATCGATGCCAATCTACGTGAAAGTTTATATCTAATGTTTACAAATTTATGTCGATCACCTAATTTCTTGTTATGATCAATATTCAAATAATTTCAACTAAATAGGAAAGTAAATCTACATTAAAGAAACTGTCGAGTATTCAATTTTTTTTCAATGGAGTCAGTCTTGAATATCACTCTTACAGTACTTTATTCATTAGTGTCTGGATAAAGGAAGTATAATACAAGACCCATGTATAGAGTTTCCATCTATACATACTCATATCACTAAGAAGATGGCAATATAAAGTGAATTGTTCGTACATGTAGGTTTGATATAATAGCTGTGCTCTAGGTTTTTTTTATAGTAACATTGCGAGTTTTATGCAGTGATATTTAGTATGTAATTATATTCTTCAGGTATAATTTTTAAACAAAAAACTCCACCCCAGCTTGCACACACACAAAATATAGTTACGAAAACAAAGGGAAAACGAAAGGGAAGGAAAATAAATCAACGTGATGGGCTATACGTCGTAAGAGTTGCAAATACGTCGTAATAGTTACAGATTCAATCAATACTCTATTAATATGTATTGTTCTAGGCATGGAGGTCAGTGCAATACCTTTGCGGACTGAAGATTTAGCTGCATACAGTGTTAGATAATGTTAGCAAAGAAAAACAAAATAAATGTTCACAGTATTATGTAAGGTCAAACTTCCTTGATATCACACGGGTATTTTATCTAACAACTTGTGGTGGAAACTATAGTGTTCCAATATCCTATCATATTCCAGACAATTCGGGATGTATGAGGTTTAATAGTATTTTATTACTCTCTTTTAGTTTAATACGTGTAAATATTTTTTGGATATATATATATATATATATATATATATATATATATATATATATATATATATATATATATATATATATAGATAGATAGATAGATAGATAGATGCAATAAACTGACGACGAACAGTACGAAACTAGTAACTAACTAGCCTAAGCGCTTTCGACTCTTAATGATGAGTCTTTTTCAAAGGCAAATACAAAACATAGTTACGACAAACAAATAAACACAAAAACGTTGTGTTTGTAAACCTCTACATTTCTGTCTTCACATGTGCTAAAACTATAAATACAACCAGCTTGTATAGACTAGTTGCGGAAACTGAAAACGTTGTATAATTCTCTAAAAGTCTACAAGCCAAAGCGACATCTATTTTTACTTTGTGTACATATGTAACGCAGATTATATCCCGGATATTTGATTTTATACCGGTTATTCTTATAGTAAAAATTGAAGGATAATAAGAAGATTTAGAAAATGTTAAATTCTACTTCCGAACAAACCTGTAGTAGCTTACCGAAGACCAAAAAACCTAAAGGACATCCTAGTCAGGGCCAAGCTAACAACAATCGCTAGTCAAAACCAACCTAGTCAATCTGGACCCTGTGGCGATAAAAGATGCAAAATCTGTCAACATATGATAGAGACCAAGACATTCACTAGCACAGTGACTAAAGAAAAACTAAACATACATGGTCCAAACAAAACGTGCAAAACAGAGAATGTGATTTATCTCATCACATGTAAGATCTGTGGCCTTCAGTACGTGGGAGAAACTGAAAAGCTACACATAAGGATAAACCTTCATAGATCTGATTGGATGACAAAAAAGCTGTACAGACGCCCGGTCGCAGAACACTTCTCCTCCCCTGGCCACACTTTCAGTGATATAATACTTATCGCTATTGCTAACAACCACAGCTGGAGTTCCGAAACCAGGAAGGAAAAGGAATCGTACTGGATACGCCGCCTTAGAACATTGAAACCAAGCGGTCTAAACCAAGAAGACTAGAAAATGAAAACTATGCACTAGTAGAATTTAACATTTTCTAAATCTTCTTATTATCCTTCAATTTTTACTATAAGAATAACCGGTATAGAATCAAATATCCGGGATATAATCTGCGTTACATATGTACACAAAGTAAAAATAGATGTCGCTTTGGCTTGTAGACTTTTAGAGAATTATACAACGTTTTCAGTTTCCGCAACTAGTCTATACAAGCTGGTTGTATTTATAGTTTTAGCACATGTGAAGACAGAAATGTAGAGGTTTACAAACACAACGTTTTTGTGTTTATTTGTTTTTCGTAACTATGTTTTGTATTTGCCTTTGAAAAAGACTCATTAAGAGTCGAAAGCGCTTAGGCTAGTTAGTTACTAGTTTCGTAATTGTTCGTCGTCAGTTTATTGCATCTATTTTAATTAATCCCTGACAAACGTGATCCTTTGGTGGATCCAGTACGCTTGAGAGGGTTGTTATTCGCCATATGATTTGTATTCTTTATATATATATATATATATATATATATATATATATATATATATATATATATATATATATATCAATATGAAACAAACATATTCCACAAAAATACAAATATACATTTATACAAATTTATCTTTATTATTGGGTGCAAAGATATAAAAAACATTTATAACAAGAAAGTTGTGGTGCGTTTAGTCTTTTTAAGTTTCATGGAATGGAATATTTTATATTGTTTTAAAAATACGTTTCAGTGGAATAATTCTAGTATTCTGAAATGGACCTAAACTTTATGATTAATGTTCTTTAAAACTAGTCTTGATAATTTAATTCATATACTGCCTCAAAATGAAATTAGCCCGGTCTCTGATAACATAAATAGTAAGAATACTAATTTTGATGGTCTGTTTTGCTATAAAAAAAATGGAACCCAAGCGAAATACTGAACGGAATACCAATCTTCTGCCACTTGGCATGTTTGTTGTACTTAAATCACATTTTCTCTTGGTGCAAAATATTTATTACTGTATGCATATCTACATAATAGATAGTTTTGAGGTTATCCTCAAACAATGTAGGGAATATATACGTAATGACATCTTAATGTGCATTAGTAATAGAAACAACTTACTGAGAAGCTTTATACTGAACTAGCATTTAGTTTCTTAATATGTTATAGAATAGGGTTGAAAGTATTAAATTATTCAGAATAACAGCGCAATAATTATGAGGTATGTTTCTTCGTGATTGCAGCTCTTTCCCAAATGAATATTATATCAGATGTATTTAACAAGGTTATGGTATAACCGTTTTGCCATATACATATCTTACCGTTTCTTCGATGAACTACAAAACTGTGCTATATTATGAAGATATTTTTTTGTTATCAGTATGGTGATTTTAAACTTGTATAAAGTATCTATCTCTCTCTCTCTCTCTCTCTCTCTCTCTCTCTCTCTCTCTATATATATATATATATATATATATATATATATATATATATATATATGTTTACTGCAGTAATAGGAGAAAGTGGTTATGTACGACATACCTCAAGCAAGTTCCTTTAGAAATACTATCCAATCTTGAATCATCGTATTTGAAGAAAGAAGAAAAAGTACTTGCGTTATATATGTACACCACTGGCAAATATCAGATCTTGTTTACTTATCTGCTACCTAGTTTGTCTTCTTGTACTCTAGACCTGCTCTGATATAGACTAAATTTTAATATAGATACAAACATATTTACAATTCATGTATATCACACGTCAAATTACCTATTTCAAATCAAATGTCATGTTATGCAACTATGCAAACATGAACTGACATGAATTATAAACCACATTGCAATAGGTAAGAGATAGTCGGGTACATGTATGTAAATGTATGTGTAGATATTAGTGGAATATATTGATCGGTATTGGGTTAGTTTCTTTGGCACAGTTAATATGGACGTGGTTCGTCTCAAAGCTGGAATAGGCAAGTGTGGTAGGATCTCTCAAGGACAATGGTGACATATTGATACAAAGAAATGCCTGAAACTGGAGTTATAAGTTAATATAACACCCGATATTTCCATTTCTAGATATTTTAACAGGTCTTTTCTCATCAAAATAATATCTTCGCTTCCATAACTATATATATTTAATTATCTACATGTTAATGAAATCTGAAAAAAATTCTTCAAATCTGGTAATGTAAATGAAACCGTCTCATCTTCAATCTAAGTTAACAAGCACACACACACAAACACACACACACACACACACTCACACACAATGGCAGGTGAAGGCCATTACAATTTCATAAACACAACATAGTATATAACTCGAAGTCATATTTGTATGAAACATGTGAACACTCATCGTCCTGGTTTGTTCTGTTTGCATGCTATAAATACATAATGCGCTTGCATTTTGTTGGAAGACCCATAATACATTATTAACTGGTCGGAGTTATGTTATCAGTTAAGTCAGTGATCAGTCCAACTGTGCTCTGAAATGTGTCAACGCTAAAATTAAAGACGCACATAATGCTGATCCTGTCCGCTTTCTCTACTGCTGGCAATGTAAAGATTGTGTAGAAGTACATTATACGACCATAATAATCTTAATAGGTTTTTTTTGTGTGAATAGCAAGGAATGGTTGACTCTGGTCACCGTTTAGTAACGGTTCTCAGTGATAGAGACCTTTTGTCAGGGTATAAGGTCTTAAAAAAGGTCCGGTGCAGAAAACATTATTTCCGTATATATTCACCGAGAACATAATTCCTGGCAGTTGGATCCAAAAATACACACAATTCCGTATAACTTTAGGTCCTGATTTTGAACAATGCCTAGATTAACGAACGTATTAGAAAATGAAAATGATTGTGCAAATAATCTCTGATACGTCAACGTAACGTTGAGTTTATGACAACAAAATCAATAGGCGTCTTTCTCGCCCAAGGTACAAGACATTCATAGACTTTGATGGAAACATGTAGTCGAAAAGTGAAATGCTTGTTTATAAACCAGTTTATTTTTTAAGCCAAAACCAACTATGAAATTTGACCTTTTGACATCTCTTTATATAAATGTGTTTCTGCCTTACATACAATAGTGTTTTAGGTCATATTGAATATTACTCTGGCACTCAAAGCTAGACATTTGTCATACCCTAATTTTTATCTATTTACAAAGACCATTAACAGCACACGGTTTCTATCAGTAGAAATTTTGTTCAAAATTTAAATCATTGTTGAATGATGCATGGTTCGGCTCTTTAATAGGATATGTTATGCATGTTTTACAGATTTAAAAATTGCAATGTATCAATAATATTCCGAAACGTACTGGCCCCATAATACATTTTCACCCACCGACCCCTGGAAACAACACACAAAACACCCCTTCAGAGGGATTCCATGTTATATTTACCACTGCTTATTTTGATAATCATAAAAGATCAGAGTATAAGCTATATGAACTTGCAGATAATGTTGCATTATAATAATATTTACTGACACAATATTTTTCATCTGCAGGGATGTGCGCATGTCAAACTTTGGTGACAAGCAGGCGATCGCGGTTACCCGTAAAACCACAGACGCTGGCGACATTTTTGAAGCCAAATCCGCGTTTAAATGCAAGGTCACAATCTCCAAAATCGTCATTTGGATGCCAGTTATACCAGCACCACTAATTGTTGAGACCCAAATGCTGAACTAGATACGAGCAGTGGAGGGACACGAACTGCTCCAGGCCATGACTACAGCCTTCCAGGAGGTAGATGTCAACAGTAAGTATTAGAGGCTAATAAATGCCTTCTGGGATATCCCTGCAACCAGGAAAATATGTGTAATCTTCTATAACGCCACACGGCTATCTAATCAAACCCCAAAACGATGGCATTTGATAAGCAATGCTTTAAAGAGGTTAAGCTATGCGGCCTACGAACTCCTTTTATACTATTCCGAGAACAACATGGTTCAAAATTACCACCAATTCTCAATTTCACTAGCCTCGATAAAAAATAGGACTCGAGTCTACAAATTAGTCACAAGGACTTTGCAACGTCTATTCCAGTATACAGCTCCAGCCTGCAGCACCTCTTCTTGGTCAAGTAGTTTATTTACAAACCAATCGCATCTCCGGATGAAATGCGGATTCTCCTGTCTTTTAACTTCGTCTTAAGATCGTCGGATCTGCATAAAAAATCTCAGAATTTGGTATTGGATATCTGAAAAAATCGTCATTATATTTGTTATAATTTATGCAACAGATATGTTTATTGTTACTTCAGTGATATTAACACTGGCTCGTTATCCAATATACTTTCTAGACATAATTTACTCTCATTTAAGCAGCAAATGCCCTGAGTTTTAAAATAAAAGTCCATCCTTATAAGTTATTTAACTGCTTGCTTCCAGATTCGATAATTGTGCAGCAATTTATTTGTGGATATGATGCAATAGACAACTTTTACTGAATCTGAATCTACATAGTTGCACACAAGTGGCAATAATATAAAGAAATGCACTTGTACATAACGACACACTAGAGTCAGCTGATTTAGTAGAATGAAGATTTTTTAATTAAACATGGTAAGTGATTGGTCCACATTTCATATGATTTATATTGCTGCCAGCAAATGTTATTCAGAAGCGCGTAGTGGCATAATGAGCTTTCATTTATTTTGTTTAATTAATTCAAGAAGTTGATAAAGCGTAATGCTTAACCGAAGGAAAAACAACACAGGCCTTTGTGGAGTAGAGAGCAATAAGTTACAGACACGAGCTGACATCCTATTGTTGGCTATGTAAGAAATCTCCCAACTACTTATTGACAATGGAAACAATGGAAATACGTACTTATGTTTATTCCATTAGACTATAAGGTACACACATAATGTAAATGGGTAACAAAAGTTGACAAAATGCCAAAGAGCAATATCTTTCAAAAGACTTTTTAAGAAGGTTCACAATGTTTAATATTATTTTCCACACAGGTGATCCAGTTACATATTGTATGAGTGAATAAATACATTATCCATACGAAAACATTTTCAATTGGTTTATTAACCCATCTTTTAAAACCGGATCTAAAGACAATTTACTAGACAGTAATTCTGATGCTGGTATAAACCAAGAACCAAATGAAGATATGTGACTTGGGGATACCAATGTCTTTAGTGATGTAGCCAGCTTGAAAATAACGGCTATGGAGTCATTGTTACATACTTTTATGAATTAATTAGCACAGTGTATCAGAAGACAGTAAAATAAATAAAGAAACATCCTTTTAATGAACAACTTCTGAATCATTTTCTATCTTTAAATCCATCAATACAAGCAAAGTGCCTTATTAAAAGAATAGTTTATGATACTAAAGAAACATTTTTAGATGTATAATACGCAAAGAAGAGTTGAGTCTTTTAGATTCAGAACTGGTGCAATCGATATGTATGAGGTTAAACAACTTAAAGAGAACGAAGACATTGTTAAATGCTGTAATCAAGTAAATCTGATCAAAGACTGGATTTTATATTTTGTAAAAACTATACAAACTTGTAAAATCACTGCTTGTCATTGATCACGGTAATGCAGAATCTAAGCAACTGTTTTTAGATTACAGTTGGATTTGTTGTGAAATATTAATAACTGAATTATATGATTGTATGATTATGTATGAATAGTAAATTATCTGAACTGCAAAAATGTTAATTAAGGTGTATATACGAATTTATAGAGATAATGGGAGGATACAAACCAATTTTTGATGGAATATAGCTGTGTCAAACTGTTAAATATTAATTACAATTTATTGTTGAGGGTTTACTTAATTAAATATTTCACAAATTACCAGTTAACTTGCAAGGAGAGACAGCTAGACATATAGACGGACAGACAGGCAGACGGAGATAGACAGAGACAAAGAGATAGCGATTTTAATAATCTTACTAAATAAAACTGAGGATTTCTGACCAAGCCTATTTCAACAGGCCGGTATTTGTGTGCATCGGTGTTGTATAGAACACACTACGGTCAAATCACGAGTGAAGAGAGTAGACTGAATTTTTTCCAACAAAAACGCAAAATGAACGATTATTTTTCTCATTTTCCTGAATGCAAACTGAGATTGGAAATCATATGATTAACTCGTGAGTACTGATAATACCTTAAATGATGCAAAGCACCCACTTTAAATTCATGACCCTGTGGTAAAATTAAAACGTGATGCCTTAGACGATAGTTTTAGTCCAACTTATAATTGATGTTCAAACATGGGATCATTTGAAGAACAGTGATCATAGTATTGACAATAAAAAGCCTGTCGTTTTGAGTAATAATAGGGGACGATATAGGTAATATGAGCCTAAATAAGGAACATGAGCCTGTGACGATATGGGTATAAGATTTTTTTTTCCGAGAAAATTGCACACCCTGGGACAATATCGGTACAATAGGAATTTTTTTTATAGCGACTAGCACACCCTAGGACGATATAGGTAAAATGGGAATATTGTTTATCAACCATAGGAATGGGACAGGTAAGTTGACATCACAGTACTGGACACTTGAATTATTGAAGCATGTTGATGACCAACATACGCGCAGTTAGCCTAAGAATGGACGAATACAATAAAGATATATATATATATATATATATATATATATATATATATATATATATATATAGATATATATATATATATATATATATATATATATATATATATATATATATATATATTGATGAACACCAATCTATCATAACCAAATCATACAATCAATTAAAAACAATTTCACGTGAGAGAATAATGTGGTTTCTTTAAGCTGAACATTAATTATAAATTTAATGAATTATTTTTCTCTCTTTGCAAGAAGTTGTTCCGGTACCATTACTTTCACCACCGTTTCCTTGCTTACTGCAAGTCGAATATTTTAAAAAGAGACAGAAAGAAGATCGGGATAAAATTTTTACAGCAGCAGAAAGAAGCAAAGCAAGATTTTCTCCTTCAACAGCAACTGTGGGAACAAGAAGACTCAAGACGGAACCCACAGGAAGAACAAGAAGCAGAGAAGAAACAGGGTTTAGGAAAGAAGGTTAAAGAGATCAGTGATCCTCAAACGGAAAGTGTACTCTTGAACAATATTTTGCACAGTTAACGAGTCTTCAAAGAAATGAATGAGACGTCGTTATTACGACTTAAAAGATAAAGACCCTCTTGAGCCAAACAGTCTACCCTGTCCTTACACCGGAGTTACCACCCATAGTGATTTCTACCAAACAATTTACAGGAGCAAGTCCAGAAGTAAGCCTTGGCGTGACAAAGGCTTACGGCAGTTAAAGCTGAATGATTATCGTTCCTGAGTTTGTTCTAAGAGAAACAACAAATATCCAAATGCCCTTTTAGGGACACTCACTTCTTTCGAAAAGAGATTATATTAATTTTATCAAAATCAATTAAATCCTAAAATCAATTTTATTTGATTTTAACACCATGATGTACGTGTGTAAATGCATTTGGGCAGTTCCTTATTATTCTAAAACAATCAAAACCAAGAGACAATTACGTTTTTCCGTCTTGTCTATTCTGGTACAAATGCTTATAATTAAACGTCATAACACAACACAACACTTTTAAAAACGTTCTACTATATCTTTCTTCTTTCACTCTATGTTTTTCCAATTTCTTCTCTTCCAAATTTTTTCCTCTTCCTCTTCCTCACTTTTTTCTCATCTTCTTTTCTTTTCTGTCTTCTCCTTCTGAATGTGACAGGGTTCTTCCTTTGCCTAAGGCACTTCTTCTTTGTCCTCCTCCTGTTCCTGTTGTTTCTTAGGGCAGTCTGAAGACCAATGGCCTTTCTCTTGACAATTATAGCATATATCCTGTCTTTTTCGCTTTGGCACTGTTCTTGCTTTGTTGAAGGTCTGGATATTCTGTAGCCCAATGATCTTTCTTCTGACTGACATAGCAAATATCTTGACTTTAATTTCGAATGTGGTGTGTAGTCCGTCGGCTAGACTGAAAGAAACTTACTTATGACACCACCCCAAACCTCTAATCAGAAGTTGTATCTGTATGGGTTCTTCCAGTTTGCTGCTCAGCATGAGAACGACATGAATATTGAGAGACGTCACCAGAATGTATATATACACTGACACCTCATATATATATATATATATATATATATATATATATATATATATATATATATATATATATATATATATATATATATATATATATATATATAAGTTCATGGCGTTTCAAAAGTAGTCATTTGACTTTTGTAGTCACAATGAAATGATCGCATAATTTCATAAAGAAAGAAAACGAAAATAAAAGGCAGAAACGGGATTTTTCGCCTCGCACAGTAGATGAAGTCTAGGCTCAAGTTTGTGCTAGTGATTTTGAAAATGAGATGAGTGAGTCAGAATCCAGATGCAGAGTTTACATCCAACTAGGGTATACCAGTACCACCAGTAAATGATGAAAAGAATCCCAAGTTTAAGCCGTTATAAGCTGGTGGACCCATTATATCCTCGGGACAGGTAGTACGGAGGACGGACGAATCACACCTGCTTGCTGTATCAAGCCGGCGAGGAGAAAGGAGAGGAAATCAAATACGTGTACGTGTGTTCGCTGTATCCGTACGTGTATATCTACTGTCACTTTCTTGCATTTCTTCAGAATCGTCAGGAAGAACGCGCTTTACCGGGAATGTCGATCAGCCAGTAATTTTTCAAAACGCTCGACTCGGATACCAATTGTTAGATGTATACAAATTTTCTCAACTTTCCCAAGACAGAAAAATATCAAAAAAGTCGTTATAGGTAACGTGAATGACTTCTTAAAACTCAAATAAGATGTCAGCGACTGTCCGTTTTGGTGCCACAATCCCGAAGTCCAAAATAAATTAAAAGAGAAATACTAGGAGCAAGAGGGCATTACATTCGGCCACGTCAAGAAAAATGAAGGAAGGTGATCGTTTGCCAAAGTGATGTTAAATTGCATGTGAGGTAAAATGAGGCAACAACCATATTTACCGAGGACAGAGTATTTGACAGAACCTACTCGCTACTTCTAGAGGAATAACGACATAACCATATACATGGAAGATGTGGACGTCGTTCCTGAGAACCTGATCTTACACATATGAAAAGAAGACCTGAACGTTGGAGAACCGACTAATTTGTAAATGTCATCACTGCAGCTTACAATAGAACCCATTCACACTTAAAAGTGGACGGAGCATTAGAACTGTCAGGGGAGCGTGTGCTGTGTTTTGGCACGGATAGTTGCATCTACGTCAATAGACTGGGTCCACACCACCCTAACATCGATGGAGTCCGTTTAGGAGCATGGACGGGCTAGCATCCCAACGACCAGATTATATGTTTTGCAAGTGGCTGTACCACATATTTAGCCTACGAATACCGTAACCCACAAGAAGTGCACACCGAGCATAAACTGAAAGGATTGACTCTCAATTATTGCACCAGTCCACTGGTGAACTTTTGCGTTTTGAAAGAAGCCTTGCAGTCGTGAGAGGATGGAAATTTAAACGTGACCATCAACAAACAGAACGTTTATCCACACTCCAAACCGTCTGTCGTCCCTTGGAAAAAGTCCTTCAAATTGTGTAACATAAACGAGTACAACTTCCCAACAACTTCACTTTACTGTAACGTTATGCCGATATTGGTTAGTATATAAAAAGGGACAAGGCCCGATACCAAGTGTTTATTGGAATTACCAACGACAAGCGAGAAAAATGAATCCTTTCAAACAGCTAGTATCGAGCGTAAGACATAAGTCCAACCAGAAACTCGAGCACGATGTTTTGCCTTCCTATGGTAGCGCTGCCGTACACTGAGACCTCAACAAATCAGTATCACAACATGGGGACATTGCTATACTTATTATTGAAAGCAATGCAGCGTGGGTCAAATCTGACGGATGCGAAAGCGATGCCACTCGTCATCGTGTCATCGTATGTCTTTTAATTTTACCGGTTTTCGTGGTGGATTTCCTCACTATGAAACCATGTGGCTACCACCCTACGGATATCATCCCAAACTAAGCAAACGTCCACACACAAACACACACACACACACACACACACACATATATATATATATATATATATATATATATATATATATATATATATATATATATATATATATATATATATATATATATATATATATATATATAATTGTATCATCATATAAATGAATCTGTGAGAGACGAACATGCGTTTGCCTGAATACTGGGAATTTGACAAGACTTTTAGCAGGACTTGCCAGAGAAAAATCTCAGTGGGTGACTGAGGAAGTTTTATGTTAAGAAATTCACAAAACGAAATTGATAAAAGTGAACAAACAAGTCAGATTTCGCTGGACCGAGGATGTGTTCTTCAGAACAGTGCACTTTAGATCATTTAATTTGAAAATGGTATTGACATTCCTGACCGTTTCCTGGAATGGCAGCGGCCAGACATGATTCACTAAATTCGTAACTTTCACTTTAGGAAACGTGTTTGTCTGACATAGCCATGGATATTTTAGAAGAGAACATTCGTGGTTTGCCTGCGGAGTTGAATGGACGCATTTAACCCGAATTGGTCAAAACACAACTGAGATGCAAAGAACATATGCATCCGTTACGTCAGTGGAAACTTTTGAACGGTGTGTATTTTGCAGCTATAAAAGCAAACTACCATACCACGATCTTTTTATGCAACATAATCAGTTGAAGAAAATAAACGACAATATTCAAATGGTGGAGGATTACCTAAACCTATTGAGAAAATTGTGTACATTTTTTGGGGGGGGTCAACGTGAGGTGTTCTAATTACCTGCTTATAGGTATTTTGTTTACCAGTCGATTCTTTGTGGACTCTTTGCGAACTGTACATGCAACTACACAAAAGGATGAAAGTGGTCATTTTAGGTGCACAAAAACACTCATTATGGTCAAGGCTTTGTGCTTTCTTCTCGGTCCTTCTTGACAACCTCTACATGAAATAAAAATTGATCAAGTTTTAGGTACTAAAGATGTGCACAATGATGTAAGTGTAGTTTGTGACTTACAACCTCACTAGAAAGATGTCATTGACTGGAAAAGTCAAGGTTGTGAAGCTTGGACAAAAGAAGGGACACACTATGTCCAAGATTCATCACCCAAAAAGTTAAAGCACTCAGTGACAAATGTAGCGTTTAAAGAAGCGTTTGTAGAAGTCTTGACGAGGAAAACTATTCTCTTCATTACAGTACTGTTATAGACACCTCAGAAAGGCTAATTCGGGAAGACACTTATGTGACACTGCCAAGGAGAGTAGAGACTCTAAGAGCATTGCATATTGTACCTACGATTTTACATCTTGATCGTCATAAATGATGTACAGTGACTTGTATATATTCCACTATGATCGTTTTGATGTATCATATTCATGTACGTAGCTATTTAGCTTTCATATAGTTTTGTCTTCGTATTGTTTAATGTTAAAAGTGGCAATAAACGTGTCCTGAAAAAAGTATAAAAACTCTAGTCTTGTCTGTCTTCGTGTAAAATGTGGCATTCCTCACACTACTACAATTAATATCGCTACCCTACTCCTCTTTTCCCACTGTCAATGTCATCGAGGGACACGTAGATTTGACTTTTTGGGAGGCCTTGTATCTTCGCCATCCACTTTAACATGCTTATTGCCGGACCTATCGTTTCAGTCAAAACCGAATTTATTAAACGATTGATCGAACATAAACATAGTTTGATTGATCGTCCACCTCAACGAATTGTTTGGTGTTACAAGAGGTGGCAATCGGCGTACGGCCACCTGTGAGAAACTCAGGGCGATTCCATCGTCTTTGTGGAAGGCGTTCTTGGAGAAGATGACATGGATTGCATCTGACCCTAGTCAAACCCATCTGGTTATTTTTGACGACACATTAGATGACAAAGAAGAACTTAAACTGTGGTTTACACGTAAATTGCATCATCGCAATGCCACTGTCATTTAGATCCCTCAATATTTTTTAAACAAAGTAAGGCCCATTCCGCCATTTTTCTCAATGCTGATTAAGTAGTGTTGTTTAAACGACTCATTGATAAATCGCAAGTCAAGTCTTAGCCAAACTGCTAGGAAAGTTTTGGCTGACTCAAGATGACTAAGCCATTCAAACCCTACACGCGTGTTTACTCGGGGATTAAAACCCACGACTCCCGAGAGTTTGCGATTTCATACCCATCTGTTTCACAACTGGTGCCAAGACGGAGGGCCTGCCGTGTACACGGCCCCTTCATTAACAAAAACCACAACAATAAAAAAATACATAAGCCTTGGTTTCGTGGAGTCTATCTCACACATCGTCAACATTGACGTCCCTTTAGTTTTATCGTCTAGTCAAAATGATTCGTGCCTTTGACGGTATCCGTCACGAATGAAATCAACAATACCTGCTCCTGTCTTCAAATCTAGTCTTAAAAAGTCTGATTAATGGTTTGCTCAAATGGGCAAATATATTGTGGACCGACAAGAAACTCCTATGATTGATCTGAGCGCTATCTAGTCAGACATTCCTGTTTCCCTGACGCCACAGCAATGACAATGAAAATAGCTTTATAGATAACCTCTCACCCTTAGAGCTATATAAACTATGAAAAGCAAAACCAGCAAAATGTTAGACCTTTTATTTTTTCAAAAGGAAAACGAACGATGCACCGAAAGTTTTGCGCTTGTTCCAAGTCGGAAGAAGATATATTTGCTTTGACACCCACCATAATGACGATGCAACAATCCAAATAGGTCAAATTTCATCCAGTCTCCACTTTGACGGATTCAGCTCCCATTGAGTTTTAAATTAAAAGACAACCCAATTATTACATGGATATGAGTAGCAATTACTTGTGCCTGAAACTCAATGTGATGAAAACGGAAAGCACCAATCTGGGTGCCGATGCCTAATTACCTCCCTTCAATAATGTTATGCATTCTGTGTTCATCAAAGTGGATTTGTACGTGAATAACAAACTGTTCATCAGTAGCATGGATATTTACCCTTACCGAGCGTCCCTAGAAAATATATTAACATACGGAAAAGAGGCAAAGTACACATCTGGATGTTTGTGTAGTATGGAAACACGACATAGCAGGTGAGGACACGTTTATCGACAGAGAGCCGATGACATTCTTCACCATTTGGGTTTCAACGACTGTCTAAGGAACGCTCTGCAAGGTCGTAGTTTAGAACGGATGGATCGCCTGCATTTGGACATGTGGTTGCAAGACAAGTGTTCACGATACGGAGTAGATATTCGCCTGACACTAAGTAATATTGGTGTCGTTTTTCCATTTGAAGGCTCATGCCAACGAGTACAAAACCATCATCCTAGAAGCCAGATTTTAAGTCCGATCTGAGACCGAAGATCATTTGTTCCGAGGACAGTTTCCTAAACATTCAATCGTTGGCATCGTCAGTAATGCAGCCCTCAACGGAACCCACAATCAAACTTCTTTCCAGTTTATGCACTGGAGAGTGTCCAAGATCGAAGTCACTTGCGATGGCAAAACCTTATGTACCTGACCCTTCGAACCTACCTTTGCCCAGAAGAATTACCTGAGATCGTACTTTCCCCTGTACGAAGATACCGGACAACAAGGAACCAACACCAGTCACGGTATTTCGTACGAAGATTATACAGATGGTTACACTATGTGGGCGTTTGATTTCACTCCAGAACAAGGCAGCGACAAGGAATATTTCAACTATATAAAATCCGAGTCAACTACTTATGAAGCGTCAGTTTGCAGAAACTCTGGCCAAGAAGGTGAACTTAGTTTCGTCTGACTAATTTGATAAAACTATATAACCATAAAACCATATAAGTCAACAGTTTTAGATTCGTCATTCTACACTATTAGAAACCATGGAATACTCTTATCCCTCATTGAACGATAGAGAATCTTTGGAAATGATATGGGCGGATAGCGTGAATACAGAACCCCAGTCAAATTCAACATGTTAAATGTATGATGATGAGCCAAGAAGAAAAATTGGATGAGTATCTATATGACGCTTGGAGTCTCATCTCGGACGAAGCAGTATTGCATTAGTGATATAAAGGCTTGCGTGATGATTCCTGCCCTACATTCACTACTCTGGAGATCTATCACATCAAATATCTCTTATCCCAAAGAAATGAAACGAAACAAAGAAACGGCTACCTGACACTTCTTTCAAAGAAAGAGTTAGAATTGAATTGATGACTTACCACTACCTGTGAAAAAAAAAACAAACCGAAAAATAAAATGAATACCATGGTTATTTTTACCTTTCGAAAAACAGTTCGCACATTGCTTCTTGGAATCATGTTGAGTGCGCTAAAGACAAACTACCCCATAGCAAACCTCAAGACTATCACGATCACATCATCAACACGGACGACTTTCGTCTCCTAGGAACTCACTGGGTGCCCGTCTACTTCCCCCAAGATGATTGTGTGGAGTACTTTGATTCGCATCGAATTCAACATCATCAACTTTATGAGAAGAATTGCTCATACGAAACGATGCAATAATAAGAATGTTGCACAGATTCCATGGTGTGTGGACAATATTGTGTTTATTTTCCTCATCGACACAGTCTTGAATATCCTTTTGAACCTTTAGTGTCTTAGTAATTCTTCTAGAAACGAAGAAACAGTAGATCGATTATTTTGTCTATCTTTTGTCTTTAACTAGGAAACGTAGTGTAGATCAAAGGCCTCATGACTTCCATAAGTGGAAATCTCACATAATTTCACAACGTTGTCAACCTTGTCAAAATAGCTTTTTTAGTGTTATGGTTAGTTGTTAGTGGTTAATTGGTTGTTGAAAAAAGTGATTCGAAAACATGTATTTGTTGTTTGTTTTAGTAAAAGACTGTCAATATATGATATTTAACTCCTCTCTATCCTTCACCATGACATTCGATACCACAACGTTTCTACTGAACAATAACCTAATAGTGATGTTCCCTATCGCGTCTGAGTTTGACCCATATAAAGTAGGGAAAGGTGAAAGTGAAAGGTAAGCTGAACGAAACTGGATTCCCGTTTCGACTGCTGAAGAGGGGGAAGTATTTCTTGTTGCTACCACGCAGGAGTACGCCGCGGTATAGAGCTACAAAACATAGGAGGGAGACTTCAGTGAAGACTTATGAGTAGAAAACAACAACAAATTGGACATATTCGATTGACTTCTGATGGGATATCGCTGAAATTGAGAATCCTGGATCAAGGGAAAAATGGATAAGGGACAAGATTGGACGAACTGTACATTGCACACACTGAGCAAGTTAGAGAAATATTTTAAACATATAAATATTTAAATATTACATCATTTATTCATTTCAATATTTGGTTCTTAACATTAAAACACATCAAATATCAATATTAGTATGATACTAAATTTAGTATGTATTGACACAGTCGTCTGCTACTGAAGAAAGAGTTTCGTAAATATAAACTGCTGATTATGTTGTTTACTATTACATGGACAGAGCTACTAAATGAGGGATATATAAAATGCCGATTTTGTTCAGTGTGAGTGTGTTAACATGTACGTTTAAAAAGGGATTCTAAATTTATATATTAATAACCATACAAAACAATCATAACTAACATTATAGCCTATGTCATGAATAAATATTATAGTTTTAAAAGATTTAAATAGTATATGGTGTTGAGATTGCTCTAAGAAGTGTATTTGGCATGGTGACATACCAATTCAATTGCCTAAAACATTCTGTTGTGATGTTTTCGTTTTAAAAAAATAGAAGTGTGTCTATAAGCAATTTGGTTTTTTTGTCAGCAAAAAATATAAATCCACCCTTTGTTTCCTGTCTAGTCAAATCGTGCATGTCTTGTTTGTAAGTAAAAAAAGGTCAGAATTAATGTTTATATAAATTCACGCGTTTCATTTGATGGTAGATTTTGGTGTCAGGAGATGTTTACAGTCACGTACGTGCTTAAGGGATACCAATCGACGCGATCGTCAGTCTGGCTTTGACTTATCAACACTGAAGATGAGTAGCAGAATCGGAAAACATTTAGAACTTCGGATGCACTTGTAATATGCCAGACGCTTCCTGGACGAGCTGGCCATGGAGGCTATTGCAGAAGAAACCAGGATAGTGGGCGGAGAAAGAGAAGAAAAGGAAAGAAGAGATGAAAAAAGCAAACGGTCCTTCCTCGCCTCGTGTTTCTGTGTGTGAGGTCAAGCGTGAGATGAGGACACCAACACCTCCACAGCCACCATTTTCACATCAATAACTTCTGCAGCCTCTGCTATCAGTACCACGAGTACCAAGAATCGCTGTTCTCCAGGCAGAAAATTGGGAGCAGTAAACATTGGCGGAATTGGAGAGACGGCGGAAAAAAGTGTCAGCCACATAGACCTCATCATCCCCGGGTCTGGCATAGGAGAACACTGATGGAACAAGTATTCACTATCCCTCAATACTGCTGATGATGAGGCCACTTAGGAACCGTGTGCGCTCCAAATCAAACCGATTTTTTGGTATAATGAATGGAGCCGGCGATGCGTGTGTGCGCCATGATTTGGGAGATGCTATAACTATACGGGTGCATCTGAACTACTGTGAAAAAGCCCTTCAAAGTAAGCTTTGCTCAGGGCTAACCAGATCGTTTGGAAAGAGACTATTCAAGTTGCCTATATATGATAATGTGAAGTAGAGTGACTAAACACTCACCTATTTATTGGTGCGTGTGTGAGTTGCATTCATTTTCGCTTGCGTGGATAGTATATATGGTGTGTTTTTCTTCTCTTCCCGTTTGCGTTGATAGTAGATGTGGTCTGTTTTATGCTTTCGCGTTCGTTCATGTAGATAGTAGGTATGGTGTGCTTTATGTGTTCACGTTTGTTTGCGTGGATGGTATATATGGTGTTGGTATTGTTGTTTTCTCTTCCCGTTTGAGTGTATAGTAAGCATGGTGTTTTGTATGCGTTTGCATTTGTTTGCCTAGATAGTATATATCGTGTGCATTTGTTTATTCCCATTTGTGTGGATAGTATATATCGTGTGTTTTATACATTCGCGTTCGTTTTTGTGGATAGTAAATTATATGTGAACTGGGTGTAAAGGATGTTTTCCGTCACATCCTTGCACCACGGATATAAAGCAAAGCATCATTCTGATTACACTACTCGCGTTAACTAGTGAAGAAATGAATTTGTTTAATTAAAAAAACATGGTTGGTTCTGGATGACTGATGCGGCACATATGGTGGAAGGACTTCAAAAGGAATGGAGCTATCCAGTCTCGAAAACAAATTGTGACCAGTAAAGTCACTAGCCACAAAGTAGCCAGGAATGAGAGAGGAGGAGGTGGAAAATTAAAGAGGATTCATCCAGCCTATGTAACAATAGGCACATTGAAGGAAGCCCATGATCTTGTCATAAAAGTGATGAGTTTCTTGCAAGATACACTTCAATGGGACAGGGTGGTCTCATCCAATGGGGTTTATCACTTTTAAAAATAATCGAAGACTAGATGACACACGTGATGGAAGAAGAGGTAAAGATAAGCAAGGATACCTGTACAAAAGAGGGAAGGAAGAGGAAAAGGGAAAGAGAAAAGAAGACTTTGAGAGACTGAACATCTACTGGGTGAAGTTACGGGAAAGGTTAAGAGCTGTGGGTCATCCTTACTTGATTCTAGAGGAAGAAAAGAAAAAACAGAAACTAATCATTGAAAAAATGAGATCGGGCTGGAAGATGCGGACACAACAGAAAATGGAGAACCTTAACACCATTTCCAGTGCCATTTTCATATACCTCGGAAATATATTTATTCTTTCGTGCCTATATATGTGTTATATATGTGTTGTTTACGTCTCTGCCTCTCTATTATATTTATCCTAGAGTAGCTGCGCTTATTAAATGACAGCTGATTGCTACATTGTTGCAAGCATCCAGTATTGTGACGTCACTCTCCGTGTTCTGTTTATATTGCTCCTTTGCAACATTCCACTTGTACCTATATTATCTCAGGTTTTGCTAGTCGCTGTACAAAATTCCTATTGTATCTATATCGTCTCAGGGTGTGCCATTTTGTTCTGAGAAAATCTATACCCGTATCGTCTTAGGCTGATTTTCCTTCTTTATCCTCATATAACCTATATGGTACCCTACTACTACTATTGTGTACTTAAAATATGTTGCGCTATAATACAAACGTAAACAGGTCCAATAATTACGTTCGCTCTATTCTCTAATATTAAACGATGCAGACGAAGACGAAGACAAATGCCATATTCTTCGATTTAACTTTGATAAAAAATTAGTTGTTCTTCTGTAATAAATAAGTAATAATGAGAATGTAGATTTTAAGACGAAATAACAATGACAAAAGCGGCTTTCTGCAGTTGAAACTGGACTTCATAAACTGTGCCCTTTTCTGGCCGATCAGTACAAAATATCTTGATTGCATGACACAATGCAACTCCAGCACATATACTGATAAAAATGTATAAAAAATTGTTGCTGATATTGATTATTGTAAATAAATCATACAGTTGTGATATGAATCAGGGAAGATGTTGTTAGTTTATATGCAATATGTTCATAGTTCAAGTCATGTGGCGAAACACATTAGTAACGTTATGAAATTCTAAGATAGTTTATATTATTGTTCTACACTGGAAAACCATATCCTGCAAATATTTGAATGTGAGAAACTTCCTTTTACTATAACATTTATTTAGATAATGTTATAATTTAATTGGTATAACAGCTCAAATACCCAATTTAAAATCAGTAGAGCAATCATGTAAGACACACTCTAATGACCACACGCTGCCTTTATCCATTGACTTTCGTTCCACTAATCTACATGGTCCCAACATTATTATATTTGGACCTTATCAGCTCTCTTTAACTCAAGTTCTCATACCGTATGTCCATAAAGTCATATCAGTCTTACCTTAAGTCACCTTATTTTGATTGTTTGTCTCTCTTTTTTCTTCAGTCACGCTAACAATCTGTATTGCATACATAGAGTGTGATAGAGTATTATTTGGCTGGATTTTCCTCCCTTTCCTCTTGCAATTTAAAAACCAGAAAGCACGAACAATATAAATTTTTTTTTAAAAGAAAAAAAAACACTTAGTCGTATTAATTTAAGGTTTAAATTTATCACTTGAGTGTCGCCAGGATTCTAATCACTGTAGTTCTTTTGTGTTTCAAAGCAAGCATATGTCATGTAAACAACCAGATTACTGATTCATCTTTGAGGCTCCTGGAAAAGTGGATTCTCGGTTATTCTTTGAAGTGTCTTGAACTACACATGAATATAAGTTACACACTATGTCGTCTGTATACAATATTTGCAATGTTTAGTTTGATGTGTCTCTAAACACTATTGAAGAAAATTAATAAATAGGACAATTTTTTTTAAATGACTGTCGTGGTAATATAGAGAGATGATAGTGATAGTGGCCCCATGCCGACAATCATGTTAGAAATTATAAATTGATGAATAAAATGTTGTTTTTCTTCATTTTGTAGATATGTGCCACTGGTCGTTTCTGATATAAGTGGGTGAGGGTTTGATCTGCTAGAGGAGTAGGGGGAATAATTACAATTATCATTAATTGTATGCACTTTACAGTTTGTAGTAGTTTTGTGAATGGGATATCAAGTCACAATTCGAAAACTGTAAAGGATCCTTTATAACCTAATTAATTCAATCCCGATCGATTGAACGAACTTTTCCCTTTGAGGTGTGTGCAGACGATATCGGTGAAGTCCTAGTCACTGTGTAGTTCAACATGTACTCCTATTACATTTGCAAGTAATTAAATATTCTAAACCTGTCAACTCACTGTGCAAAATATGTTTACATAAGCGATAAGCCGACCTGTATGAGTACCGTTAAACGTTTACCTAATCGTTTACCTAGATCACTATAAATAATATAGCTATCTATAGAGAAACCCTCAGCAACAAAAGGGTCGTTCTGCCATGAGAATACTTACATTGTTATGGATTGCGTGATACATTTTTAAAGTTACGTCGTATATCCCGGTGTGAATGTGTGAATATTTGCTATCATTAGAAATCATATTAAACTCAGCAATCTCTATATTTAACATAACTTGATTACGTAACAAAATGTTTAGTAATATCTTTGCTCATTATAACTTGTTTTAAAAATCATGTCACTTGCATGCACTAATACATTGCTGTTTGACCTCTTGATAGTGAAATAACCAATAACATATACAATTAGGTAAACGTGGAAGTCTTAAATAAGTTTGTTATAAATGTGTTGCTCTATATTGGAAGGTCAGATCAAAGCAAATCGGATTAAGGAAGAAGTAAATGTATGTCATGTCCAACAATACTGGAGGTGTATAGTTAACTTCTTAACCATAATTCATTGTAAATAATACGATATGCAAACAGTTGCAGTAGCTCAATGGAATTAAATTTAGTTACGGTTTTGAGTATAAGTATTATTTGTAGGGTGGAGAGACTTAATTTGATTATTTAAAATTATCATATACGTGCGAATAAATTGAATTTTCAACATTTTGAAAAGTACACAGAAATAATGAAAACCTTTAGCTTATATGTAATTGTTAGCAAACTATAAGCAAATTAGTAATCAAATACAGTTTTCCATGGCTACATATGCTGAGTTCACATTTTAAACGATATTGTCCCATACGTGCATTAAAGTAGACACACCAAAATATTTTTCATTTTATTGATATTATATTTTTATAGAAATTACACTGAGAATTTAAAAGGCGAAGTTCATTTTTTTCTAGACACTAGCTGGGCAAAATTAATGTTTGGATAACCCAAATATTCACTCTCTTTCGCTTGCTTCTTCTTCTTCTTCTTCTTCTTCTTCTTCTTCTTCTTCTTCTTCTTCTTCTTCTTCTTCTTCTTCTTCTTCTTCTTCTTCTTCGTTGTCGTCGTCGTCTTCTTCTTCCTCTTCTTCTTCTTCTTCTTCTTCTTCTTCTTCTTCTTCTTCTTCTTCTTCTTCTTCTTCTTCTTCTTCTTCTTCTTCTTCTTCTTCTTCTTCTTCTTCTTCTTCTTCTTCTTCTTCTTCTTCTTCTTCTTCTTCTTTATTAATTAATTTTGCTATATTTAGAGGAGGTGGTACTTTTACAGGGAAGTTCAGTACAATGTTTAAAACAAATTACCAGTGGCAAATCACAGTGTTAAAACAGAGCTGAGCAAACTTTACTTGAATAAGGTTATTACAGGTGACTAAACATGGGTTTTCTTTTTTAGAACTGCGTAAAGAGAAAAAAATAGAGGTTTGATCCGATAGTTCGAAGACAGCAGAACAAAAAAAATCAATCGCTCGACGCTATCAAACTGTCAAGAGAGTTTGATAGATATTATTGTAGGACGTAAAATCATATTACCTATGTCTGACTATGGTAGCTCCTCTTGACATTTTTGATGCCTCCAAAGTTTTGGCAAAAGATGTGGAACACTGCCAAACTAAGTTTTGGGTACCTGTACAGGAGGTCTATATGTAGCCAATAACGTTTTGATACAACCCTGGTTGAGCTGCGAATAATGCGAGTGACTTTTTGCCTCGATGCCGTTATTTTCAGTGGGACTGTAGCGGCAAAATATAAATTATTTTGGTGTACTGAGTGAGCATTGCTTGTGCAGTTATTTCTTTCGTTCTTTATTTCCTTCTTTTTTCTTGTCTTTTATCTTTACAGAGTGGTGCACATTTGCAGTAACAATAATAATTAATTAAGGTAACAAATCATACCTTTGTATTTTCGCTTGCTGAAGTATGTCAGTCAAACCTCACAAAAGCCTTTATATTTAATCAAATTCATGGGCATTAATTGTGTGAAGGTGGTACGTCTGGTGTTACTAAATATATAGATTATCCTTGAATTTCGATATATTTACATATTTTACGATGAAATTAAAACTTCCACATTTACAAATGGACAAGTTTGTATCATTTTAGAGTCTTGCTTTCTCTCTCTCTATTGTTCTTACAAGCATATACATACATATAAAAAAGTGTACAACATATTAAGCAAATAAGCAGAGGTTACATGTTGTAAGGAATTCCCCACAATTGTCCACGACATCACGTGCTGAATAAAAACGAGTGCATTTGTCCAAAACCTTAAAAAAATAAAAGCAAACAAACATTGGGATAAAGGTGAATTTGTTTTCTCTATGCTCAAAATATGCCAAAGAGATCAGTATGAAATAAATCCCTTCATCAGATATACATATGTTCAGCAAATTATCTTCAGTTTCCAGTACGTAAACATATCTCAACTAACTTACGATGCCTAACGTTTCGTTTTACTTTTACGTGATTAATATATAATTAGTACAATGTTTGGGATTGTGAATTCAATTTTAAATTTTAATAATCACAGACTTCATTAAAGGTATACAATTATGAATTACACAATATGCGAATTCAGACAATCGTCATCTCTATAAAATTGTTAGATATATATTATTGTTAAACAAATTGCCTATCTTAAGTAGAGATTACGATTGTTTTTTTATGTACTACAGTTATTGTTCATTACACCAATGCATACTACTGTGATTCTTGTATATTCCAGCAAAGAAAGGTAGTAAATACAGTACACACTTAAAGAAAACAATCTTTTCCAGTATCATTCCAAACCGATGAAGAAAAAGGAATACTGATATAAATTATTGCAGTCAGATTTAAATTTTGCACAGTAGGCAAATTATTCTTATAAGTTGAATGGTAAAGGGAGGATTCTTCAGAAGAGCCATTTGAGCTCCAAGAACACGTAAGTTGAAGATGAGTATTATAATCCATGACCTATTAAGTCAGCCAGCATAGGGAAAACCATATATGCACTCAGCTCGGAACAGCCTAGTCAAAAATTCAGAGATGCGGCCTGCAGGTTCTGACATTTTCTCGGTAAAGGAAATGTACCTAATCATAGCTTAGAGATTTGCTGTCATAAGCACATTAATATAATTGTTTTTAATAAGAAACTTATTAGGGAGTATTTCACTCACTTAAACGTGTTTGTAACATTTTATTAAATAAGATTAATTTTCAATTATAGATTTCCATGAATAATTTAATATTTAATAAAATTTATATTTACGTAATTGAAGTTTGTAGAAATGGTTTACTAAAATCTTCATCCTAATTAATAATTGATTTAGAAACTTAAGACCTTTTTAACTAAAGAAAGTAATATTTCAGATTCTAGAACAAACATTCGATAAATGCATTGATTGCAAATAATGTTGATATTAATTTGCATGAGTATGTAATGCATATATGAGGCCTAAGAAGTTTACAAATATTCACATGAAAAACCTGGTACCATTCATTATCTAAAACAACAGAAGAAACACTCACATACATATATATATATATATATATATATATATATATATATATATATATATATATATATATATATATATATATATATATATATATATATATATCAAACATATATTTCAGTAAGGACGTTGTCCTATCGGAATCATTTGATACAGGGCTAGTAAGTAGAATATCAATTTGTGCGAACCATTAAGGTTATCGGCTGCTGGATTAACGGTAAAATTGTAAGATAGTATAAAGGTCTATATATGACTAGCATGGTGATTCAATAAATGTATTTAACAACTCTTTATATAGACTACTGATTTGATACAGTTTAATATGGTGACGTTAATTTTCGCAAATAATTGGTGTAGTAAGAACACAGAAATAACTATCAACTACGTACCACAAGTAAGTTCCTTTGAAAGTTCCACGCCACATTCACTCATGTCATTATCATGAAAGACGATCCATTAACACATGTATATCACAGGTAAAAGTTCGAATGCCTTCTTTAGGTATGGTATAAATGTTTAACAGTCACTAAAATCTAGTAACTTAAAAACAGTCAGATACGTATGTCTAACACACATGTACATTACGTCATTTGAAGAAAAAAATCCATATGTATCCATGCTTGTTCAATTATGACACCAAATCGGGCAAATATTCAATCATATAAATGACTAACATTGAAAGGTCAGGTCTTAATAAAAAAGAGGTAGTTCAGTAGGGTTTAACGCCATTTTTCAGCACACGATAGGCTATATATGGCGGCTAGCATTAATGGTAGATGAATAACCTGGGAAAACAGAACCACCGACCCAAGAGAAGCTACAGACAAGCATTCTCACAAATCAACGTTGGTCGAATCCGAGAATTGAACCCAGGCAGACAGAGGTATGATGGTAGTGATCCGTTACGGAGAGCGCTTTAGACCACTCTGCCTCTCGGAGCCCCAGTAAGAGATAGAAGGGTGCGTATATGGTCGTACGTATTTAGACATACATACCATTTCAGCAACTTTTTGGTGCGTTTCGTTGACGCATTAGCTATGGACATCAGAACGCTTGGCGAAGATGATTTGGGTACGCATGTTAGAATCCAACTAGCGCGGTATGGATAAATATAAACAGATCTTATCTTTAATATATTATCTTGTTATATGGGTAGAATTACATAAACTTTACAAAATCTGGCATTCTTCCAAACTTGATAAGGACCAAAAGTGTATGCAGAGCAATCGATGTTTCTTGTGAAATATCCCTTTCTGCCCTTAAAAAAACGAAAGTGTGTAGTAATAGCAATCATATATCACAAAAAGTATATATTTGTGAGATCCTCCAGACTGAATTACTCGAATGTTTTGAGGTTATGTTCAAATCGACAAGGTGGATAGTTTGAAGGAATCTTTACTGTTTAATATTGATCACCCAGTTTGTTGTAAACGACAGCGGTCTCTTTGTTTTAAAAAGTTTGAGAACTTTAAAACGTCCGAAGGATATTTTTTTTTATTCTCTGACCAGTTTCAAAGCACGTAATATAGTTACAAAATAGCTTCATTTGTATGTCTTTATTCCTGTCTTTCTCTCTATGATCCCATCTTGTCTGTTTATTTGGGCTTAGTAAATTGTTGGATGCTTTAATAAGCTGGTATCATGTAAACGTTTGTTATGTCTATTATTTGTTGTATAAAAATACGATTTTTATCTTGCTGTTAGAGCAAAAGTGCAGGATACCGGAAACATAAATCAATTGAACCACAGTTCGCAATAATGCAGACATTTATGGAGATTTTTTACCATTTATTTGTCTTTTATATTTAATTTTGTAGGAATGGATTATAATGTAAACAAATTGTAGCGAACATGAATTTGGAAGTAAGACAGGAACGATGATATTTGCTTTGTCATAAATTAGTTAATAACTGATTGTTATGTGTGGACTAGTACAAAAGTAACAAAATAGGAGTGAAGCCAACAAGCGTCGTACATTTAAACAAAAAAAAAATATTTCTCTAGAAAATACCGTAAAAGTATGAAACAGGACTTACGGTTTTTGAGTATAATCCAAATATTAATCCTGGAATGTAAAATATAATTCCTATCGCAAAACGTTATAATTTAAACCAGGTTCGAATCTCGATGAAGTTCAAATATGGAAGTTAATGATGTCCTTCATAATCAGTTTGTTTTGATGTATCAACAGTTCCTTGTTGAGTCACTAAGAATATAATCCCGGCTTTTGAATTCCGATTAATTTAATGAATGTCGTTGTCCAAGACATTTGTTATATAAGAATATTTTCCAGGTGAATAGATTATTTTAAATAAAAATCTCAATTTAAACGGTAACAAAAATAATACATTGAGCCCCAAGACATATTTCTCTGACAGACTAAATCCAACAGTAAACTCACAAATTTAGGTCACATGGTGGTTACGTGATCACTAATTTAAACAGCGCAGTAAAAAATGTCATTTAGTACGTGGCGTATAATAGCCCCCCTCTAAAAGATAATCACGCTGGGAATGAATAATAAAAAAGGCTATTTATAAGATTTTAGATTCTAATCATGTCAAAACAGAGAACTGAATTAACTAAGAAAAATGTAAAATCCTGTAAAAAGTATCACTACAACAAAATGTAATGAAACAAAAATTAAGAACAAGACATTTGAAACTAACACACAAATAATTGAATTACATGTACGTAACAATAATGTTTGAATCTTCCTCAAAAATGGATCCGCATGCTGACATATATCTGACATCCCCCAAAACAACTTTAGTTTCTAAAGATCACTCGTAGCTTGGATTGAGGGGGAAGTAAGTGTTAAGAGTTCGTTTTCAGAATATAAACAACCATCTAACACTAATGAAAGCATCGTTCAGACAAAGGCTCTAATTAATTGGTTGGATGCATGGATATTATATATTTTACTGTGTCAGTCATATCCAGTATCTCCCTTATTGTATCTGTCTCGCAATAAATGTATTTTATGATCTTGGTAAATTCCAAACTACCTAAATAATAATGTCGTAAACAAAGCAAAAGCAAAACATCAATGCTAGTTTTCTGATGACGTCCACAAATTCTCAGAGAATAAAATTTTTAAACGTCAATCGAGATTCATAATTTACCAAATTATAATCCAATTTACTTGATCATCCGCATAATGGATACATTTCCAATTTCTTTGATAAAAATAATAATAATAATAATAATAATAATAATAATAATAATAATAATAATAATAATAATAATAATTGACATTACTCATTACTCTTAATTCTCCTCGTGATTTTAATGGTCATCTGATAAATGTGCATGCAGTTTAGTATTCTCACCTTCGGCAAAAGTACCGTGTACATATTACATGTCTGCCTGGTATTGAATAGTTCCGTATCAATGAACTAGTACGATTGACTCAGAAAACCGCGGACCAACTATTCTCAGTGACCTTGGAGTTTTAGCCAAGGTGTGCAGTCTTGGACTAAAGTTGCTGTGCCACAAAGCATTATTTCCATACAGACTTGCCTTGAATGTGATCTCTGATCTTTAGATCTCCGAATATAATCTTCAACAATGGAATTTAGCAGCCTCTACCCACGTTATCAACTCAACCACGAATACCTTAAGATACATCTACAGTGAAGTCTGCCACAAACCGGATATCAGACCTACTGCAGTCAAGTCCACACATTTTAGAATCTTATGTCAGTCAGTCGCCCTCGAATGTTGGGTTTTTCGCAGCCAATACATATGGGTTGGTCGAGAACCACCGTTACGTATACCAGGGTGGAACTAACCAGTAGGTACCAGATATCACAGGTGTGTACTTAACGGCCAGCATAAACGCATTGGTTGATGAGATTACGGCATCCTGTTTATATCTGTGGAACGTAACGCATACTTTTCAAAAAGTTGTTTGCTTTACGCTCAGCGACTACAACGATAATATCATCGTCCCAGTCTCCAGCTTTAACTTCGTTAACCTTCACTGGAGTTTGAATAGGTATGAACGGGGTGTTAAGAGGACAGGATTCTCAGCTATACTGATAAGTTTGTTTTTGGAAGGCAAAACTCGCGTAGCCTTAACCAAAGCCTCTGCAGAACAGAAAAAATACACGAATCATTGGTACAGCCTGACAATACTGACAACAGAGTGTAGCCGATTTACCAGTACAATTCAGTTAACCCACTCCACTCCCCACATTAAAATTACACATTACAATCCTTATAAATGAATTAGAATACTATCCTATACCAAAAGTTTCAGGAGTCAGATAATTTTCACCTACAAAGACTTTGCGAGTAAGATGCTTCCTTATGGGTAAATGTTGGACATAGGTGCTCTCTGCACTAAAATGTATATGCACACAGCAAAGATTGTATATGGTGCCGACATCAAACTGACATCTTTTTTAATGAGCCACTGCGTAATTTGAATGGTTTCGGCAACAATTACTACCCTCATTGTTATTTCCCTTGATATGACTACTTTCAGATGTGGTCTGACTACCTTTTCAAAAGAATTTATTAGCCACCAACTACACATAAATGTAAAAATGCAGAACACAAACTGCTTCTAAATTAAGACAATATTCAGCATAATATAAGAACACACATAACAACGAAACAACGATGCCGCCAGGAAATTGTTTAAACACACCTTCCATAAAGTTGAAAAATAAACAGCCATGGAGAATAAAATACTTCTGCATCGCACAAGGAAAATACTTCAGTTAAAATAAAAGAAGAGGAAAAAAATATTAAAAAAATACAAGTGAAAGATCACGAGAGCATCTGTGGAAATTTATATAATCATTTTCGGCACTTTCTAGCAAAACTACAGGAGCAACAGCTTTCCTTCACAACAGCTTCCTAGAGCTCTCCCCAGCCGTTTGATGTGTGTTTTCAATAAGGGGTGGACACAAAATATGAGACAGCAAAAAAGCTTAATGTTGCGCTTGTATTTGTGTAGATCTCATTTAATCGTTGATGCCTCACATTATATCAGTTTATTCGATATAGTCAACATTTTAGCAGGAAAAGGACTCGAACAGCCAGTACTAATGTTGAAAATCCAACCACAACAATGACTACCACTAAGTCGACACAGAAAGGATTGCATCAAGCAGAAAGCAGCCGATGGTCACATTACGACACCCCAAAAATTTGTTATTTTAAACCAACTATTTATCCTGTGTCTTCAAATATTTATCTGGACTCGGGGGGATAAGGTCTGAGAATTTTTAAATATTTATTGAACAGCTGCCTTGAACAAGAAGTTAACAATATAAGATCGAGAGGGCGTGTATTGATTAGTCTCATAGATCTAGTACTCAGTATTGCATCAATATGAGCAACATGTTGGAAGGTATGAATATAATGTCTCAACATCACAATGACATTTATGATATTATGTAATGATGGACAGTCTGATGAAGTGTGTTTCAATTAAATAGTCTTATAAAAACGTATCATACAAACCTATTTCGCTCACGAACAATGACAAACTGCAGCAATGGCATGGAATATATATTATATTTTATATTAATCTTATGGTAATAGTTATCTGCAATAGTGTTATATAGAAAAATGTTTAATGTACAAGTGCAATGCCAACAATTATTTCTCTGCATTCGGGTACTCGCGCAGTAGTTTCCATTAGACAGAGCGTTATCCACGTGTGTTTTGGGACTATCCAGGCAGGCTAACTTTTAGGGTGTACTTAGAAAGACGCTTAGCTCCCATTTCATATTAATGATTTAGCTAAATGCTGTTAAAAAGCACACAAAAACGGATTCATGAATGGTAGTATTATCGGCAAGCACGTCAAATAGTCTCAACGAATAAGGTATAACAAGGGCTGAGTTTGACCTTCCAATTAGCGATGGATTCAATACTTGTTATGGTTATGCTAAAATAACATGGATTCAAGATTTTTTATGGTTATGCTAAAATAACATATGACCGTTGAAAGATAAATACTTAATAAATATTTGAACTACGTGAAATTAACAATTAATTGAGTTACCAAACAGTTGCGTATTTTTGAAATCTAAATTTTTACCAGCTGTCATCGTCCTTAAAATCCTCAAAAACTTCTATCGCAGTTGAGAACACATTTGGAATTTTCAGTATAAGACACATTTTGTAACCATCCAACATATGTGCAAATTTCATGCAAGTTTTTGCTTACACTCATCCCTATCGACCAAAAAAGATAATGAAGACAAGACTAAGTTCTAGCATGAATGCTGTCATAGCCGTCTAGAATATTAATTCACGTTATCAGAAACGACTAATATTCTTCTTTTCTTCATTTAAAAGGGGCATTCCAATATCGACTGATGTTTGTAAGAATACTGGATTATTTTGCTTTCTGGTCCCGTTTCGGGGCATCGTTTAGCACAGATAATACTTTTACTATTTTTTAATACAGTGAAACAAAATTCCAGGTGTGTGTTGTGTGTGTGTTTGTGTGTGTGGGTGTCGTATTTGAGTGTTTCTGGTGTTTTGTAACGGGATGTAATGGATTTTCTAACGTGTGATCTGTACTTGAATTTGTGAAGTTTTCATATATACGTACAGCATTTAACGCATTATGGACTATATTACACAAATGTAACGGTTTTAAGTTGTAATATAGATTTGTAATTTTCAAACTGGTTCTGTCCTAATTTAATTCAAATTTCCATTGTATTGTTTGCTTTTTTGTCGGAGTAAAGTTTGTTCATTGACGACGGGTCCATCCTTGCAGATAAATTTTACTTGCATACAAAAATTAGGTTTAGCTCCCAACCCCCGTTTTTCTCGACTCGACATCCACTTATGTCGACATGTACATCGGACCCAATGATGTCGAGATAAACACGTTGGACTGTATTCCTTTTCTGTTTACGTTATTTCGCATTTATTTGTTTTGTTTCATTTTCAGTTTTCATTTTACCTTATTTTCAGTATTCGGTTTATGAGCCCCCCCCCTCCTAAAATGTAAACTTTCCAATTGATGAAATATCTAGTTGTAAGGATACAAGAATTACACCAAATCTCTGGTTAAAAACAAAGCCAAGATCATTTTGGTTTGAATTTACTTTCTGCCCGATATTTACAATGGTACCTGGATACTAATTTAAACAACGACGAGATACGTTATCTTTTTATTACACGCATGGTGTATTATTTGTGGCCTATATTTTGCTGTTTCATATTTCAGTCAAGAAAGGAAGCTCGTATGTGAATCGGCTTGATATAAACACAATACACAAATAGTGCATTGTTGGCTATGCATATTTTGGTGTAAACAAAATGTAACTTAAGTTTCTAAATGAGGCATCGAATCGAAGATAATGGTCTTTGATCCCATCATTTTGAAAGGAAACTTGTTTGTTAATTTGAATATACTCTCATGTGTTGAAAACATTTATATTGTTACCTTTATAGTCGAAATCATGCATCGATTTAATTGGATATGATCGCTTGTTCTTAATAAAAAGTCTACTGCTCTTCATTTGTAAAGTGTCCTTTAAAGCAGATAATCGTTAAACAATACTTTAATTTAGTGCCGTTTATTAAGTCTGATCATCTAACAAAACGCCACAAGCATTTGAAAACGAGTTTGTAAACTATTTCATATTATTTTTATTTATAAAATCTATATTTCAGTCCAAGCATTCAGCTAGGAGATTTGCAACAGACATTCCATGACCTCTTGAAAATTGTTTCCAGTTTCCATGGACCATTTATTAGATTCTCTAATGTATTAACATTGTTCGTGCCAACCTTCTGGTAGAGCCTGTGCATCTTAATTCCAGCCATTTTAAACAATATTTCAGCCTTTGAAGCAGAACCAATACTCAGGTTTTCAATGACCATTAAGTATTGTGTCGGTCACATATGTTCTGTCTAATCAAACTAGTTTGCAGACAGTTATCAGGAGTACTTTTTTGGTCACAGAAAAATAGTGTTTCGAGTTACATTTGTCATTTCTTGTTCTTTCTTTTCAGCCAAACCATTATGAAACGAGGTATGTCAAATATAAAAAGCTGACACAAATACAGATTATTACCATTTTAATTTTGTATCTATGATTATGAGGGACAGTTTATATATTTTATTGTAAGACCTTTCAGTGTATTTTGACGGATTTTGAGTTGATGAACCATTGTCCACATCATCTTCCAGACAACTCACATCCATGCTCATTTTGGACTAAGGGAAAATACATGTCAAATCTAAATCAAAAAAAAATTACTGTCACTTCTTACATTTTGTTATAGCTTGCTTCCATGCATTTTGGTGTCTCTTATTAATCTTGCTCGCCTCACTTCATCACAGCAGTCACTGTAAAAGGGTTTGTGATCCTTCATCCATTGATTACAAGACAGATTATGTCATTGTTCGTTAATATTCAGGATATGAATATCATTTATCTGAACATGCTGAACCAACTTTCTCAGGGTTTCTTTCTAGTGACATTAATCAGAGAACACCAACATACTGCAAACTAATACAAATTTCTGCCCAAATTGCAACAGTGCCAGGGCTTCAGAAGCCTTATGGTATAGCATTAGATATATCCAAAATCACCTCTCTGATGTCTTCAAAAATTTTTTACCTTCTTGTAGAGTGCATATTAAAGAACTTTCTTTTCTGATGTACATGTTAAAGGGATTCATTCTGCTCCTGCGACCGATTAAAACTCAGTAAGATGCCTGCATACACACACTTATGACTGATTTCTTTTCTCCAAAGATTCAGTTAAGTAGACACACTTGTTGATAGTTTTGGTTTGATGCCACAGTAGATAGCTTTGTCATATTTCTTTTTTGTATTATACTACAACAACGCTATCAGACCTATAGGACAAAACGTTCCCTATCTACCTGTAGGGCTTCCATTTTGCCAAACATTGCAGATTTGATTTGACATAGGATCAGTGTAATCCATTCTTGTTGTTTATATGACCGTTGTTGTAGTTGCAATGACTCGATTGCACATCAACATACTAATCAGAGCCTTGATAGACCATAATAAACAGTCTTTTCTCTTTGTAAATTGCTCTGCAACATTTGTCATGGCAGAAACTGACAAATGTTCCAAATAAGAGTAGCCAATTAATTCATTTCACTTTCAATTAAATAAATGATCTTTCCTTATGTATAGTGAGTACGCTGCAGAAAAAGTGCAATACCCTTCTGAAATATTCTTTCAGTTTTGCTGTTCAAACCATCAGGCACTATCCCTGTGAAAAGGCTAATCCTGTAACTGTTGCTTTTTGAGAATGTTTTGCTATCTTTGTGTTTCCTATTAAATAGTGTACCCTTATTATCACACTCTAGTCGCTGAGGATGCAGCAATATATATCTTTAGGATATAGTCATTGGGTGTAATGCTGTTGCTCTTGGAAATGCAAAAAAAAAGAAAACAGCACTCTTGGCTTTCTGTGGTGCCATCTGCTAGTCAACAACAAGCAAGTAAACATTTAAGTACTTTTCTTTGACAGTCTGTTAGATGTCTAACAGGAAGAGTTACATTTGATTCCTCAGTCACACTTCATTGTCTAGGTCTTACCAACTACAGTGAGAGATATATGTTTTAAACATATTATAATGCAAAATAATTCTCCCATTTGAAGAGTTTGCAGCATAATTTACAACATTACATGGTTTCCACTCACTCTAAAATGTAAAGCAAATATTTCCTCTGTAGCTAAACTACCAAGTTGGGCACCAAACACTATTATCTTCATTTCCTGGTTATGTTAGAGGTTTTCTTCACCAGGGTAGTTATAAAAAAATTTAAGTTTTTCTTGATGGTTGACATTGTTGTTGATAATTTCAGCCAGATGGTTGATGTAGTTTGTAACAGAATGTTATAAATATTTACTTTTGCAAAACGGAAACATCAGCTGTGACGTTTTAGTCAGTGTACTCAGTGTGTAGTGACATGTTCTTTGATATATCTGCCCTGCATTTTTTATTCCGTTTTCATATAGAGATGCAGAATTGCTTTCTTGTTTGTTGCAATTGTTAATATAAAAGACAGCAAATGCTGGATTAAGGGGGAACACTTACGATGAGAAGATGGGTCCTTATAGATCTATATTTAAACATGGAAAGCACCACTTGAGCTACTGTCCTTTATATGTGATGCTCTTGCTCCTGGAAATGCAAAAAAAAAAATAAAACAGCACTCTTGGCTTTCTGTGGTGCCATATGTGATATATATATATATATATATATATATATATATATATATATATATATATATATATATATATATATATAGAATTATAAATATATACCAAACAGAACAGACTGTGCTATCCCTGGATTCTGTAGTAGAATCTTGATAATAGTGGGCAGAAATAATAGTTTAATACAAACAATACTATCATACAGGTTAGAGAAATTAAATTCGTACTCTACCGAGTTTCGAACCCAGGTCCGCGAGTAAATGGCACCCATCGCCTTGCCTGCACGCACCAACCCATATACCGTCACGACTAAGCACGCATCACCAAAAAAATGATGGCACTGAATCGTTGTTATATAAGCTTGTGCGTAGCAGACACACTCGCATGACGACCTAGTAATTAATTCTCATATATACACACAGTCGTTCCAGATTCCTCTGAAAGAAATCAAGGTATATAGGAGTTTTGTTTTACAAAGAATTATAAATATATACCAAACAGAACAGACTGTGCTATCCCTGGATTCTGTAGTAGAATCTTGATAATAGTGGGCAGAAATAATAGTTTAATACAAACAATACTATCATACAGGTTAGAGAAATTAAATTCGTACTCTACCGAGTTTCGAACCCAGGTCCGCGAGTAAATGGCACCCATCGCCTTGCCTGCACGCACCAACCCATATACCGTCACGACTAAGCACGCATCACCAAAAAAATGATGGCACTGAATCGTTGTTATATAAGCTTGTGCGTAGCAGACACACTCGCATGACGACCTAGTAATTAATTCTCATATATACACACAGTCGTTCCAGATTCCTCTGAAAGAAATCAAGGTATATAGGAGTTTTGTTTTACAAAGAATTATAAATATATACCAAACAGAACAGACTGTGCTATCCCTGGATTCTGTAGTAGAATCTTGATAATAGTGGGCAGAAATAATAGTTTAATACAAACAATACTATCATACAGGTTAGAGAAATTAAATTCGTACTCTACCGAGTTTCGAACCCAGGTCCGCGAGTAAATGGCACCCATCGCCTTGCCTGCACGCACCAACCCATATACCGTCACGACTAAGCACGCATCACCAAAAAAATGATGGCACTGAATCGTTGTTATATAAGCTTGTGCGTAGCAGACACACTCGCATGACGACCTAGTAATTAATTCTCATATATACACACAGTCGTTCCAGATTCCTCTGAAAGAAATCAAGGTATATAGGAGTTTTGTTTTACAAAGAATTATAAATATATACCAAACAGAACAGACTGTGCTATCCCTGGATTCTGTAGTAGAATCTTGATAATAGTGGGCAGAAATAATAGTTTAATACAAACAATACTATCATACAGGTTAGAGAAATTAAATTCGTACTCTACCGAGTTTCGAACCCAGGTCCGCGAGTAAATGGCACCCATCGCCTTGCCTGCACGCACCAACCCATATACCGTCACGACTAAGCACGCATCACCAAAAAAATGATGGCACTGAATCGTTGTTATATAAGCTTGTGCGTAGCAGACACACTCGCATGACGACCTAGTAATTAATTCTCATATATACACACAGTCGTTCCAGATTCCTCTGAAAGAAATCAAGGTATATAGGAGTTTTGTTTTACAAAGAATTATAAATATATACCAAACAGAACAGACTGTGCTATCCCTGGATTCTGTAGTAGAATCTTGATAATAGTGGGCAGAAATAATATTATCAAGATTCTACTACAGAATCCAGGGATAGCACAGTCTGTTCTGTTTGGTATATATTTATAATTCTTTGTAAAACAAAACTCCTATATACCTTGATTTCTTTCAGAGGAATCTGGAACGACTGTGTGTATATATGAGAATTAATTACTAGGTCGTCATGCGAGTGTGTCTGCTACGCACAAGCTTATATAACAACGATTCAGTGCCATCATTTTTTTGGTGATGCGTGCTTAGTCGTGACGGTATATGGGTTGGTGCGTGCAGGCAAGGCGATGGGTGCCATTTACTCGCGGACCTGGGTTCGAAACTCGGTAGAGTACGAATTTAATTTCTCTAACCTGTATGATAGTATTGTTTGTATTAAACTATTATTTCTGCCCACTATTATCAAGATTCTACTACAGAATCCAGGGATAGCACAGTCTGTTCTGTTTGGTATATATTTATAATTCTTTGTAAAACAAAACTCCTATATACCTTGATTTCTTTCAGAGGAATCTGGAACGACTGTGTGTATATATGAGAATTAATTACTAGGTCGTCATGCGAGTGTGTCTGCTACGCACAAGCTTATATAACAACGATTCAGTGCCATCATTTTTTGGTGATGCGTGCTTAGTCGTGACGGTATATGGGTTGGTGCGTGCAGGCAAGGCGATGGGTGCCATTTACTCGCGGACCTGGGTTCGAAACTCGGTAGAGTACGAATTTAATTTCTCTAACCTGTATGATAGTATTGTTTGTATTAAACTATTATTTCTGCCCACTATTATCAAGATTCTACTACAGAATCCAGGGATAGCACAGTCTGTTCTGTTTGGTATATATTTATAATTCTTTGTAAAACAAAACTCCTATATACCTTGATTTCTTTCAGAGGAATCTGGAACGACTGTGTGTATATATGAGAATTAATTACTAGGTCGTCATGCGAGTGTGTCTGCTACGCACAAGCTTATATAACAACGATTCAGTGCCATCATTTTTTTGGTGATGCGTGCTTAGTCGTGACGGTATATGGGTTGGTGCGTGCAGGCAAGGCGATGGGTGCCATTTACTCGCGGACCTGGGTTCGAAACTCGGTAGAGTACGAATTTAATTTCTCTAACCTGTATGATAGTATTGTTTGTATTAAACTATTATTTCTGCCCACTATTATCAAGATTCTACTACAGAATCCAGGGATAGCACAGTCTGTTCTGTTTGGTATATATTTATAATTCTTTGTAAAACAAAACTCCTATATACCTTGATTTCTTTCAGAGGAATCTGGAACGACTGTGTGTATATATGAGAATTAATTACTAGGTCGTCATGCGAGTGTGTCTGCTACGCACAAGCTTATATAACAACGATTCAGTGCCATCATTTTTTTGGTGATGCGTGCTTAGTCGTGACGGTATATGGGTTGGTGCGTGCAGGCAAGGCGATGGGTGCCATTTACTCGCGGACCTGGGTTCGAAACTCGGTAGAGTACGAATTTAATTTCTCTAACCTGTATGATAGTATTGTTTGTATTAAACTATATATATATATATATATATATATATATATATATATATATATATATATATATATATATATATATATATATAAATAAAAGCAAAGCTATAATAGTCTATGTATTAGCTGGTTAAGACCAATATATGGTTTAATTTAATATAATAACTGGGAATCACCAAAAGTATGTATATATATATGTATATATATATATATATATATATATATATATATATATATATATATATATGATTGATAACAAGCAATTATCTGGATTATGACTAAAAGACAATTTTAACAATGTCAGCAACCAACTGACATGGGTTATTTTTAAGCTAATTAATATTTTTTGATATACAATGGTTTCAATTATTCGTCCAAAACGTATAACATGAGAGGCAAAAACAGAAATAAACAGTGTAATAATTTTGAATTGCAAGAGGGTATGAAAACTTATTTATATGCAATAAAAACAAAAAAATAATAACTCAAGATTAACATCAAAATAGTTAAATTACTTGTAAATATATTAACTTTACAACACTGAGACTGCCTTTCAACATGCCATGAACATTAGAATATATACACACACACTCTCACACACACACACATATATATATATATATATATATATATATATATATATATATATATATATATATATATATATATATGTACACATATATATATGTACACATATATATATATATATATATATATATATATATATATATATATATATATATATATATATATATATATATATATCATATTTTATTATGACTTTAATTTCTTATTGGTAAAGGAAAACATATCTTGGTTCTCTATTTAGACATGCACACATACACACACACAAAAGGATATATATAGTCTTCATTTTATATACAACACATTGTATATAAACCAGTCACAATTTTCTAAAATATTCAAGTTTTAGATTAATAATTTAGTTGATATGACCATCCATAGAACAGAATTAATGACAAGATTTTCAAAACGACAACCATGATGGCTATACTGGATGGTCATTCAGACATTATAATTAGTTTTCTAATGAAAATCCTAGATTTATATGCATATTCATTCAGAAGAATTAGTGATATGATTCTCAGTAACCTCATTGTGATAGTCACATAGTGACAGCCATATTTGAGGTCAGATGAACAAAAGTTTGCTTTAATAGCAAAGAGATGCCGCAAGCCTTCTAGAGAATTTTCAGCATTGATATCACTTTCCATCAAGTAGGAGTAGTGGCAACATTTCCAGACTGGCTGCTATGACACTTATATTGTAAATCAGATCAGCACAATGTTCAGTGAAGACCACCTAGATATGGCAAGTCTACTAGTGAGAACCAGAATTTGATATCTATTTAGGGGTTGTGATAACAATATTTTCAAGATAGATGTTGTAGCTGTATATGATAATGGAAGGGTGTTATTCATGACCAACAAGACATATTTGAAGTCTTCCGTTAATAATCACATGATGATATGACTTTCTATTTCTACATAAAATGATTCCCCACATGGTTGACATTGGTTGCAGTATTTACACCATTTTCATTTAGGACCAACTAGGCATTAAAAAGTGAAAAAAAAACACATGCTGATATCAGCATTCATTGAAGATGAATTATATAAGTACTAACACGATCTTCAAGATAACTGCTTTGGTAGACCTATTGGAAATCTAAACAAAACTATTTTCATTAGGGGCCAACTACATAAGACAATTTTCAGTTTTGGAAAGAAAAGCGATAATTTTTTTTTTCCAATGTGGCTGTTATGATGGCTATCGTGTACATGAGATAGGTGTCATTTTAATTTAGGATCAAACAGACATCAGAAGTGTTTTCATAAAATCCGCATATTAATATCAACATCTATTCAAAGTATTGATACATTTTCATGATGGCTACTATTGTGGCCAAACTGGATGTCTGAGCAGTTTTATTTATGACCAGCTTGATCTCAGAATGAATTTGTGCATTAAGTCTCACGACAGTCTTTGAAGTAGTTGGGGTGGAATAGTGATAAAAAACTTATGTCAACAGATGGATCCCATATCACAGACAACATTGGACAAAGATGTAATAAAAAGGACATCAGAAAACAGAGAATCCCATCAGCAATTGTGGTCTGTGACATGTAGAGTTAATAAGATGAACAAATAAATTATAAAAACAAACAGTGGTTTCATTTTAATTGACGTTAATCTTATTTGTCTTTTCTTTCAATCAATTTGTTTAATTTGTCATTCAATGGTTATATCCATTATTTAACAAACATAAAGTAAATCTATTTCATGGCTGTTCATAAGAGCATGGCATACATGCTTCTATCAATAACAAACAAGTTTATCCGATACTTTTAGTTTTGCTTTTTTAAGCAACTTTATTCTAAAAAATAAAGGTCATAGGTTGATACATTAAAACAAAATAAATTTGCATACAACACTCTGACATTTATTACTATATACAAAATTCTTGCAAGAGATTACAGACATACATGAAAATATTACCCATTATAAATTTTTAGGGAAATGGAAAATATGTAAGTTGTCAAATAAATTGTTGCACATTCCACTCGATAGAATAGCTATTTATTTTACAATGGTATTGTGCCTAATTTTTCTGCCCTTCTCTCCATTATGTTTTTTGTTGTTTATTTTCTAAACAACAACTCAATTTCACTGATGGATTTGATTTGAAAAACAAACCCAGACAATTAAAAGAAAGTAAAAAAGAAATAAAAAAGTGTGCGTGGTGGAGAGGACTTAAATAGTCGAGTCATGATATAAGCAAGAACATATGAATCATGGCTGAATCATACCTTAAACACAAATATTTCACATGAGGCACCGTAGTGATCCTCTTTACTTTAGTTCTTTTTGACATTTTACAAGATACATTGGATTACAATATTCAGACATACTAAAACATAGATTTGGTTTCTATAAAGAGCTTATGGTGCAGTCTAGATTTATTCCAGGTATAAGAAAGGATAAACAATTTGTGTACACAACCTCTTTTGAAAGATCAAAGTTAGCTTTGAAAAAAAATTTGATATGTTAAAAAATTGTTTGTTTCAAAATCTCAAGTTCATCATTCCACCTTGGAGTTTTCCTAGCTAGTTTTCGTTGAAAATATCAAGTTTGTGACATAGATGTTGCATCATCATCTGCACCAACAATCAATTAAGATGTAAATTGATCGTAAAGATTAGATGCTGAAAGGCTATGTAGATAGCTACATCAAGGAACTTGTGCCAGCAAAGATTTACAAAAGGATTGCAATCTATGGGAGACAACTCAAAAGATATATATGATAGGAAAAGTAAACATACATTCAAATGGTATAACGAACACTTAGAATGTGCCATAAAGTCAACAACACTTTTGAAACCTATCTTATCAAAATATTTCCAGATTAATTTCTTCCCATTGACATCTGCCATATAACACATATTATATGTTGAAAGTGTCAATACTTAGTTACTCATTTGCAAGAAAGAGCAACTAAATATTCTTCTCATTTATTATTGAATCTAATAAATGTTTTACTTTCCTAATCAACCAGCATTAAAACTGTATGCATCATTTAGTTAATTCATACATCAATAAGGTCATGCTCAAACAGTGATAAACCATTACTTTTAGAATCTTATCTGTAAATAAATTATACTTCTAGAGAGATGTGTATAAGAAAGGAATCTTTTTATTCATGGACAAAAAAAAAATAATATATAATTTTGTGCAATGGCATTTTATGTGTTACCAGTGTACACAGCTAAATTGCATCTGCATTACATTTTGATGTGTTGTATTGCACTTAGTGGTTTATTCTTGTTATTAAGATAATTGTTTTCTGCCTTTGTATCTTCATATTATCTTTCTATGGCATGAATGAAACTTAAAATTAATACAAACATCATACATCAGCAAGTTTGACATCACATGGTATCAAATTACATAACACATTGTATTTTCATATCTCACTGGTTATAAGACAAGTTTTAAATGTTCTAAATTTCAAAATTGCATTTCTTTTCTTTTGCAGAAATAAGATACCATGCATCAGTATTCCTATCATTCAGAGAAAACCAATATGGGTGCCACATGACAGGTCAAAATGGTAAGAGGCAATTGCCCTTCTGTGACTAAAACAAATACACACACCCATGAAGCACCAAGAGATGCTGACATTCCCAAACTAATTAAACTATCAACACAACTTATTCATCACACCCAAATCTTAATAAAAAGGTTTAAAAGGCAAAAAAAAGTTCCATAAGTTTCATTATACAGAAGAATTAAATAAATGAGTGCTACATATTAGTATACAACTATGGGAAAGGGTAAGGAAGCAAAGAACAGACAGTCATTTCTTGAAGCCTGGTATTGATCCCTATGACAAAGGGACAAAATGTGCATCAACCCAAAAGACAAAGCCACTTGTGGTCTGTTACATAAGGACAACAAGAGACAGATTTGAAAAAGCTATGCAAAGTTCCTATAATGCTGATATTGATGATGGAGATGGAAAGCCCATGTGCAGACTGCTGAGGTCCAATCCAGGAAAGAAACAGGATGTGGAGAAATATGTGGAAAACTTTGCAATGCCAGGTTAGGTCCATGTTTCTATGCAATATTCAGACACTGATATAATTTACCACTGCATAAACTACTTGGTAAATTTAAGTAATAAAACTGAATTGTATATAAAAGTTGCACAATACATACATTTATACCTACATTTACCCAAACTCATAATAAGTTAAGAAAAAGCCTCAACATCATTATTGTGGCTACTTTCCACTTCAAGCAGTGTTAAATTACTTACTTTTCAATATAAAGCTGAATAAAGTACTTAAATTATTGAAAAAAGGAGAAACAATTAAGCAAACCATTACAATCTCTTAATTACAGTCAAAGAGGAGATAAAATAACTTGATTTGACATACCAAGTAGCAAGCTCTAATTTACAACATAGGCTATCACTTTATAGTTAGTGCAGAGCAATGTTGCCTATATAAATAGCTTTTGTTTCAAAACTGAAACCACATTTCTAACATGAAGCTTGTTTTCATCTATTCACATCAACAGATCCAGTGATGAAAATACATATCGCTTAGTGCACACAGGAAAAATGCCATGATGTGGAATACTGTGTTCTGAAAGCACGAATTCCAACACCCTGACTGTCAATGTATTCTATCATGGGACTTGCAACATGAGAAAAGAGGTCTGGTGAGGCAGGAGAGAGCAATATATTAAACATGCAGGTATACATCAAAAATGTTTCAACTGTATGAGGAAATGCCAAAGCTAATTTGTGGAAGAAAAACTGCCAGTGTAAATAATGCAATACAGATAGGACTTTCGCAAACTTCTGGTGGAAATGAAGGGTTGAGGACTATTCTTTTAAGTGCGAATGTCCCTGCTACCTCAACAAAAGGGATACAAAAAAGTTCCAATACTGTTTGCCAAAACATTGAATGTCTTAACAAGAGAGACATGACTGAACATTAAATTGTCCAGGAGTTTAATTCTATAATAGGAAATAAGACAGATATAATTGATATTCAGTGTGGTGATGCAACATATAATAATGCAATTTATGGCAGTGTAGGTTGGGACATTAAACAGCACAATATGAACAATCTAAGATAAACACTGTGAAAAGTGAACACCAATATTCACAAAAATTCATTAATTACCAGATGGCAAAAACATCACACACATGTGTAAATTAAAATATATTAATCAATTACATCTTCAGTCTTGCTATACAAAATATGAATCCATGGCATGCATATATATATATATATATATATATATATATATATATATATATATATATATATATATATATATATATATATATATATATATATATATATATACTACACAAAAGCCACCATTATTAAGAATACTGGCAGTAATTTTGCTTCTCTATCTCACCTTGACATAACTGACATTATCCATATAGAGGTGGAAGGTTCATGAGACTAAACAAGTCTGTTTTAAGGACCCAAGTGGGGTTAGTGTGTTACCAAATCAGGAATGTTAAACTGAGAATAAACTATATTTTCCATATATGTCTATAGAAAATATTTGGAAATTCAGATTTGAATAATAAAATAAAAAACATAACGTCTGGGATTTTTAAAGTATTTTTTATACTTAAAAGGAAAAAATATTCATTAGACTTAGCAAGTTTTGGGTACTGCTCTCATCTTGCTTCTTCAATGTTCTTAACTTCTTTATTTTTCTTCAGTATGACCTTTTCTAAGTATAATGAGCAAAGGCTGAGAAGCCTTTCTGGTATTACATCTGGTATATCATCCAGCACATCTGGCCCATGACATTATTGGGCCTGCTTTGCCTACCTTTCAAGTTGCACTATTTTTCCTCTTAATTTGACCTCCTCCTTCCTCTGTGATGTTCATGACATCACTGTGTGCAATGCTTGTGATATACCATAAAGCTTTCTAGCTTTAAACCTGCTGTATTCAGATAGGCATCAGAGGACCAAGACAGAGCAAGATTTTTCTACAGGGCAACACCATTTCACCCTACATGCAGTGGTTGATAATCTTGCCACTATCAAATCTGGACCAGATGGACAGCCAATTTTCATCCAAACAGTTAGTAATTTACCAATGTGCCATTCCCATTTAAGAGCAAATCTGTTTAAAATGATAGTCACATCTCTAATACTGTCTCTAACATTCTCCGTAAAAGCTGGTGTGGCCATGTAATTTTCATTTAGGTCGTCATCACTTCTATTTTCCAAAACTCACTTTGATACTGTAAATTGCTGTTGACTTCATCATCTTAACTGTCAGCCTAAATATCATAATCATTGGTATAAACATCAGGCTTTTCAGGTAAATTAGGTATTTTACTGCAAAAATTTGTAGTTATCATATAAACCTAAAATATACTTCATGGAGTTATGGATATCCTATGCAAAGAGTTTGTCATTTTTCTCCTTGCATCTCATCTATATTACACTGAGCAGCTGTAGTAAACAATACTCGATTCATTTTGGTTAACTTTTTCCTCCATTTATAATGTGGCTTTTCTTGTACCAGTTGACCCCAAAATGGCACTTTCACTTGTATTTCAGCATCAACAGAGCTATAGCCATCAGCAATGATCCACATACATCTTCAACAGCAAACAGACTCAGCCTTTCTTAACCCTTCCACTATGATGTCAGCCTCCATTGTCTGAGCTCTCAATCCAGTTTTTAAAGCAGACATGTTCTGGTGGTTGACAAATCTTGTATTCTGCTTCCTGGCATATATAAAAAAATTTGTTGTATACTAAATAAAGCTTGTTTTTGTTTTAGCCCAAGATATAACACTACACCTCTCAGAGAAATGTATGTATGCTTATGTATTCATTGACTGACCACCTCCATCACAAGCCACAGTGACAATTGGCACACTTTTATAACAGTAACCCCATCATGTAGTATCTCTTTTCTTTTCTACCCAAACTTTTATCATTTCCTCTCCAGGATAGACTTCCACCATGTCCCAGTTTTGTGCTCAAGAGAAAAAAACATTCTTTCACCCACACCTGGAGCTGCAATAAGCACCTAATAGTTCATTTGGTGAAGATGCTCTGCCACCACTATACATGCTTCTCCATACAGCTCGTACAGTGATATCAGAGCAAGTCCAAGCTCTCAAGTTTTTGACTGATATTAATTTTAACTTTGTTCCCGCAACTATGGCAAATATACCATAAAATGCTCACAAGTCCCCTTTTATTACTTTTAGTAGGCAATATCATAAGACTACTGGAATTCTCTATTATATTCTGTGCCCCCTCATATAAAAAAGAGTGACCTGAGATTTCCATGGCATGATGTTTTAGGCAGTCAAAGTTAATAATTATGTAACCATCCAAAATGTCAAGAATGACTGTTTGATGTTAAATTATGTATTATTCTTATCATCATGAAACACATGCAACTTCCTATTATGCTATACAGGAATGTGGCCAACAACAGTTTTGGCAGCTTTCTCTACAGCATATATCCCTTTCTTTATTATTAACTGATATCAATCTTGTCCTTACAATACTGCTGCACCTTATCATCTCTGGACAAACAAATGTCCTTCATGGCTTGCCTATATTTTTGACTGTGTAGGTCACCAGCAGTATTAAATTCCCCATCCTGCTTATATCCTTTTCCTGAGACACAAGGTGATTATGCAAATCACTCTACTGCAGGACCATAATAACTAACATATTTTAAGTGTTCAAAGTTCACAAACAATACATATTGACATGAAATATCAAATAATTAACTAAAGCACATAAAATATGTATAAAATTATGTATGCAAACAAGTTTATGCTCTTTAACTTTTGTGTCCTGTTTGACACTCCATACATGGATCTCTAGATGTATATATGTCATTCTTACCATGTAAAAATGTACCTACTGTAACTATCTCAATCAGAAAACTTTTGACAATCTAACAGTCAATATAACTAATGATATAACATTCTTACAAACTATACAAGTGCTTATTTACTGTACCTAATCAGGTCATATTTATTCTGAAATCTGTCTTTTATCTAAACCACATTTTTGCAGGATGTGCCTCATCAAGCAACAGTGGAAATAAAGCCTTATACCTTCAATTACAAAAGGTCATACATGTACATTTACACACATATATATATATATATATATATATATATATATATATATATATATATATATATATATATATATATATATATATATACATATATATATATATATATATATATATATATATATATATATATATATATATATATATATATATATACAGTATTACAATTTCGCTCTAATATTATGCATGCAAATAAAATTTAGCTTATGTTAAGTACTTTTAATTAAGATTACACCAATAAAAAGACAAAAGGAATAATTTAGAAGATATAAACTTCTGAAGAATAATTTTTAAAGAACTACATGGGGTTAAAGGAAAAACAAGTAGCTGAATGTAAACAAAAAATAACTCATTTGACAGTCTATATATCAGTAATGGTCGATCCAGAATAATCTTTGCTATTAGCCTAATCAATCATAAGTCTTGTTTCTATATCAGAATTTTCATGGCCATCAAATAACAGATACTGTATATATATATATATATATATATATATATATATATATATATATATATATATATATATATATATATATATATATATATATATATATATTATGACTCAGTTACAGGACTGTCTTGACTGCAAGAAGACCAATATAGACCCCATCCTTTAACATATCATGGTCATGTTTTTTTTTTTTACATGCAGTGTATGCATGGTACCATGTATATGCACTCACTGCATCTTGCATAATCTTATGGCAACACAATAGTTACAATGATAAGGCTCAGCTGTATTCTAATACCATGATTTAGTGCATGTAGACTGCTGCATTCAATTTTTAATAAAGGCTTTATAAATAAGCTTCTGCTAAAGATTGTACAGTTGGAACCAACACATTACATTTTCATTTTTCGAAGTGACTATTATCAAATATTTGACTTATTGCATAAAGTATATTATATTGGGCCACCCACACACACACACCCACACCCACACCCACACATACCCTGTTAAGCCTATTTACAATCCAAATAGCCCTTAAGAAGTGTCTAGGAAAATGTATCATTGTCATTTTTTTTATCCATTCTTGCTAAATAAATCGCATTTATACAGTAATAAAATATCAATGTGTAAAGAAGTATCTTTTTGAAATGGTGAAAGTATTTGTTTTAAGTACATCAAAACCGAGTGTCCTGGATACAATTCAAATGACCAATACACGGGGACTTTAATGGGGCATATGCAAATCAAATGACCCATACATGGGGCCATCTATAAATTGTCTGAATAAAAGCAGAAATACATGGATGACTAGAATCGAAGAACCAGTAAAGGATCACAATGACATGGTTATACTACCATTATCAGAAATTCACTACCGATGCTTATTCAAGAGGGGGTAACTCTAAGCAGCTTTGAGACAATAAAATTATAGATCCAATTCCAAAACATTTCTATTTTGGCATCATACCTTTTACTCACGTGATAACAAATATCTTACATGGAATATTTTGTATTGATATAAAGAAAAACTTTAAACCTTTTGCATATGGCCTTCTCATAATTTTAGCACCCGTTTTTAGCCAAGAAAAGTAAATAGAAAATTCTCAAATTACATTTGATCCTCTTAATATGGTCCAATGTCAAGTCTTTGCACCATAGAACACATCAAATTGCACCAACGACATCTAAAATGATATTATTTTTAACAGCAGTTTGGGGTTTTGAAATTAATTCTTCAAAATGTGAAAAATGTCATTTTTTTAGAATTATTTCAAATGATTGAGTTTGGTGATAATTGATACTTTGACTGTCAGCCCTGACCATTCTGACTAAACACCTCCAGACTTGTTTAAAAGACTCCAAAACTGCCAGAAAATACGCACACACACACACACACACACACACACACACACAAGTTTTATGTCATTTTGGTGTCACCCCCTCTGATGGCGTCACCAGGTGCGGTATGCACCCCCACCCCACCCCACCCCACCCCACCCCAACCCCCTAGTGTCACCTCTGAGTACCGGGCAGCCGGAATTGACAATTTTTTAGTAAGTTAGTTCACAATAGTTGTGGAGAGCGAGCGTTGCAGTGACATGGTTGTTTTGAGATGCACCCCGACATTCCAAATTGTAGCGGGCCATTCTCTATTCTACAAAAGAAAAAGAGAAAGAGTTATTTTTTGCAATTAATGAAATTGCTGAGTTTGGTATAAATTGGTACTTTGACTGACAGCTGACCAGTCTGACCAAACACCTCCAGACTTGTATAAAATACTCTGAAACTTCCAAAACGAAAAAAAATAAAAAAACAAATAAAAAAATAAAAAATTGTATAGACAGCATAGGTGGTGCCCAGCTAACAATTTCACGTTGCAACAACGTTGCAGCAATGTTGCACTAAGGTTGTGGCAACGTTGTCATATAACGTAATTGACTATATTTTTTTAGATCAGATTACTAATTTAGATCATGTTCATGTGTGACGTTGTATTAACGTTGCCAAAACGTTAATTTCCAACGTAACCAGAATACAACATGCAACAGCAACGTTGTGAAAACGTTGTGTGTTAGCTGGGTGTCACCCCCTCTGATAGTTTCTGTGTTGGAAGAAACTTCTACTAATGACCAGGTTGCTTATGGCACAAAAATTAACGAATTTCTCCCAATTGTCATTTATCTCTCCCACACCTTGCTGCTCCATAACGTGTTCATAGCCCCGGTTGTCATTCTCCATCTTGGCATTGAAATCGCCTATGACAATGGTGATGTTTCGTCTCGAGCAATCCTGTTGAATGGTTTTAAGTATGTTATTGAAACTCTCTTTTTCTTCTTATTCAGCATCATTGATTGAGGATCCATCTTAATCCTACTCTTTTTTGTATGGAAGGAGACTGTGATGATTCATGGGCCATGAGTTTCCCATCTAATAAGTGCTTCCTGAGCTGTCCTGGAGAGCATCAAGGCGACTCCATGGGTGTGTGGCACGTCCTCTTCGTCATGCCCGGAGAACAACATCACCTCCCCTATGGCAAGCCTGCTTTAAACAGTCAGTCTATCTTGCTTCGCAGATTCATAGGATGGTAAAGTGGTAGTTTCTCATTTCATCGGCCACTTTTGCTGTCTTTCCTGTTTCGTACATGGTGCGTACGTTCCAATTGCCGATGGTACTGGAGGTCCTGGTAGAAATGTAATAGGGTTGCTTTCGCTACTCGGCGTCATAAAGTCTTCTGTTTGAGGTCCATCTTCTCCCAGTTCCATGACGTTTGTAGTTTTGTCAGTTGGCATTTCTGTAGATTTGAATTTTTTTTTTTACAAGGAGGGGTTGCTAGCCACTCGCCCAGCCCTCCTCCTTTTCATCCTGGCATGGGACCGGCAATGACGGAGTTAAAATATATACAAGGTCTATGTTAAATAGTCAGTATGACCTGTGACGAAAACCTGGACAATTCTTTTTCTTTAAAAAACTAACCCTACGTAATATTTGAAACGGTAGAGCGCCACCTTAAACGAAATATGAAAATGTGTGCACTTGTTGTATTATTATGTATTATGTTCTCGCACAAACATTGATGTTATACATGCAAAGAAACTACTAATTCTTAATTATTTCTTTCTTACAAAATGCGCCTTGTGGCTGTTCTTTGTATGCAATTGTTAGATTACGGGGATATTAGAAGTCTTAGAACACATGTTTGTAGTCAACTCACATTTTAAAACTGCTGAAAGAAGTGAAAAAAGAGTAGTGAAAAAATTTATTTTTATTCATATTGTAAGGAAATTAGGATATAAATTATTAAAACTATACAATTTATTAGTCGCGTGTCAAGAATAATTATTGCAAGTTTGATGTTCCTATCTTTCAACATAGCATTGGTTGCTCTGTTCAGAAAATGCAATATGCATTGTTTAAATTGGTTACTTTTCATGGGGGTGATATTGAGGGAATCTGCTACTAATGAACACTATTTGTCTGGGGAAAATTCCATAATAATTATTCAATAGGTAGATCCTTTTTGATGACTGCGACTTACGTGCTTCATCTATACAACCAAAATTAAATCATACAATAATAATACATATGTGGTCCGAGTGGAAATGGGGTGGTGGAGGTCGGTTAAGGTGCGCTCTACATAATTTATAAACTTCTGAGAGAATGACATGTGTAAGGTGGAGTCTTGTGGAGCATGAAAAGTCGTAAAGTGAAGAAAAATATAAAATTCTCATCAAATAAATTCAGAGAGTGATAATGAATTATTTTAATATTTAGAACTTATGGATGCCTTGAACCCCATGATATATCGTCAGGGACTAAAAACTTTTTTCCGGTTTTGAAATCTCTATCGAAATCCTCATAAAGTGATGTTTTTGAAATATTAAATGATACAATGATTAACGGACCACTGGTAATATACCAAAAACTTGGAAAGAGACCACGTCAATATGTGTTCACAGGTAAGTATAACGCAAATCCTTTGAACGACTGTCCCATTGGTTTGACGAGCTGTGTCTATGAAACGATGAATCGGATGATCAGTGCAAGGCTTGAACATGAATGCCTACTTCAACTGAAGTAATTTGACCCAATTCCTATCACATCGTGAATAAACATTATTTTTTTACAAAACTCCCTAAAACTGAGACCCGATCATGTAAACCCCACTTTGGCGTCTGTATTCCACCCAGATACAAAAAGTGATAAATAAAAGTCTTAAGTGCCATTCCCATTGTATCAGAATATCTTCAAAACAAAAATCTGCCTTTCAAAAATATTAACGTTTCCTGTTTGTATAACACCTCACTAACTTCTAAAATAACTGAAACTATGTTATGTTGCCTCGTGAAGGAAACAATTCAGACACAAATTTCCACTTTTCATTCTCTTTTAATGAACTGCTCTCCAAATTTAAGTAATACACAAGGCAACACAAAAATGGAGAAAAGGCTCTTAAACGCACTTTTTATTTGTGGAAATCACTGAAAAACTACCTTTCGTATATTGCGTATCGAGATTTTTAGCATAAATTAGGGTAATATACCTTTCACCGAAATTCATCGACATCAATCATTTTTTAAACTATTCCTTCTTATACGATTCACTATTATTACATTCGACACAACACAATATGAAGCTCGAAAACCCATTATTCACCAATATTCAGATCAAACATACTGAGCTGTCTGCCTCTCACAATATAGTGTATTTTTAGTTGCCTAGGTACGTCGATATTAAATGTAATGAACGAGCAGGTGGTTTTGATAAGTAAATAGTCATATTTATACAACCATCTTATTTTTAAATATCATGCACCAATGTGAAACCTGGTAAACACAATCGTTATCCATCATGCAATAATGATTTTAATAACTTCCATGTGATTAAGCCTACCTTAGGAGTATGGCTTCCTTCTTTCAGAGATAACCGTAAAGACGAGGTAGTCGCTGAACGAATTAGAACTGGACATATTTAAATATCCTATCACTACATACTAAAGGGCAAAATCTTACCCTGGTGTGTCTTATGCAATGAACCCTTCACCGTGTAGCAGTATATATGGTACACTGTTTCGATCCTCAACCTGCACGATCGTTCACTACAAGTTTCAGCAGATGAATCAACTTTTTGATAAGGTGCAATGTCATGTAACTGTGTTTTAAATTTCTTGAAGGCAGTTAATGTTTTTTTTTTTTCTTCTAATATATGGTTTGTTTTCAAACCTGATTCCTTTGAATATTTTAACCAACATTTGTAATGTTAATCACGTTAATATTTCTTTCATTATTGTTATTTATACCCACTATTCACATCCCTGTTGATGAAGGACCTTCACATATTATCCTCACAATCTCACCGTTGTGTTTTATGTACTTGCATCACTCGAAGTAATAAACACGTTTTGATATATATATATATATATATATATATATATATATATATATATATATATATATATATATATATATATATATATATATATAAATCTTTATAATGTAATCTTTCCAGTAGCGTTTGATCTTATTACAATGCTTGTGCAGTCAAGTTATCAATGTTATATTGGAAAATTTTGAACAGTTGCCAAGTCCTTCATACGACCTTTAGAAGACATATATCTATTAGGCTACATACATGTCTGTTTTATTACTAACATTGAGGGTGTAATGCTATTATCTATACCTGCACACAGTTAGTGTTTCAGACATGTCGAATCATATCAATGTCAGGTAGTCGTTTGAATGTTATGAATAGTGTCCAACTATTTCAAGCGACATTTCTTGTCGTTATAGGTATTATTGACCTTATACAAGAACAAATGGACTGTATGTTTCAAACGTATCAGATATTGTAGTAGCATATTAAATGCACTGTCCCAACATGCAATAAACGGATCAGGGAATTTATGTATAGTGTATTTATCAAAGTGGATGGCGTTCGTCCCGCATTGTCATTTATAGTGAATCTGGTATGAAAATGACATCGGGGCTTGTTTGTGGTAAGTAGAACTTAACGCCTCTTTCCATACCACCCTAAGCTTTTACAACAAGTAAGGCACCTAGATTAAAATGTATATATTCTTCGTGTTAACAAAATGGTGATACAAGGAAGTCCATGTATATACACGTCTGCAGATATATTTATGAATCAGGATGAGTATAAAAGTATATCATACTTTATTTCACTCTATTATATCACGCATGCTCTTGTAGGGTCAATGAATAGTACTTTCCACTCTATATGATGTAGATTTGTACCTATCTATATCAGTTTCTATTCGCCTGCATTTCTGCCAAATGTACGCGGAATTGATTTGAGTGTCATCTTCATGTGCGTCTTTTCTTTCCCACAAGAATGCTTACATAAATGACAATATTCCAGACTCTCCTGGCTATGTGCGTTCAAGAGGTATATGGTTTGGTGCGCCCAGACAGGGCGGTTAATGCCGTATCCCACCGACCCGGGTTCGAACCTCATATAGGGAACCACTTCACACTTCAAATATTTATGATACTATTATTTCCTTTTATAGACTTTGAAGCTATATTATCATTCATCCTCGTGTGGCACCCGGGCAGTTGTGTATTTTTATTTTAACTTTTACAAATATGGTACCGATTCTCCCATCCCGTTTTTCCGGCAAAAAAAGTCTTCATGGTATGATTTATCTGAATGTATCAGCTTGCATGGACCAATGGGTGTGTTGAGTGCAATGTAGCCCAGTTTGTTGTATTGTTCGTTCATTAAGACTGAGAGGTGTGTGTAATGGCTATGTCCGCATTGCAAAGATGTTTGTTGTATGTAACGGTTCTATAAAGTTGCTAACATCTCGCTCTATTAACGTTGAGGTAAAGTGTAATGGCGTAAAATTATGCCTGTGCAAAAATGCTTTGAAAGTGTATTGTATCTTTCTAAATAGTTATTGGTGGAGTGGCAAGCATGTAATGGTCAGTTTTAAGTTTTACGGGTGTAGGGCAAAATATGTTTAAAGCTGACGTATGTACCAGCTCAATGGCTCCTAGATCAAACTGCATGACATTTTGGTGTTTACATAATGGTTATGCAGTTAAATATATACCGGTACAGGTCAACAGAGATATGTAGGTATAGAGATAGGTATAAATATACATCATACCTTATTTCACCCCATATCAGCAGGAATGTTTACTTATACAAGGAAGAACTTTCCAGATTTTCTTGGCGATGTGTGTATGATCGAGGAAAATATTTTGGTATGCCAGAACAAGCCCAATTATTGCAGTATACAGCCGAATCAAGTTCGAATCTCATATAGGAAAACATTGTAAAATTCTCTAACATTTATGATAGTATTATTTCCCAATTAATATTTTAGAATTTTACTATCGCACATCCTCGTGTAGGACGCGGGCAGCTATGTAATTAAATTTAAATCTTACGGGTATTGTACTGACCCTCCCACTCCAGCTTTCCAGCAATAAATAACTTCTTTGTAAGGCATACTTGAACGTAGCATTTTACTTGCACCACTGGATCCATGGATAGCACTGTCCTCTCCGTCTATTGTCTAGTTTATAGTTTTTTTTAATCTCTCTCTCTCTCTGTATGTATGTATGTATGTATGTATGTATGTATGTATGTATGTATGTATGTATGTATGTATGTATGTATGTATGTATGTATGTATGTATGTATGTATGTATGTATGTATGTATGTATGTATGTATGTATGTATGTATGTATGTATGTATGTATGTATGTATGTATGTATGTATGTATGTATGTATACACACACACACACACACATATATATATATATATATATATATATATATATATATATATATATATATATATATATATATATATATATATATATTATGCACGGTGTGAGTTAAGTGCATTTAGCCCATATTTTTTGGTATTGTCTATAGATTAAGACTGAGAACGACCGACTTGCAAAGGTTTTGAATATAAGTGTTGTATATACTTTACATCTCGCTCTATTCACTCTGAGGCAAATTGTAATGAGGTAAAATTATGTATGTGCAAAATTATTTAGAACGGATAATGTACCTATGTAAATATTTCTTTTTGGGATGGGATGGGCAAACATGTAATGGTCAGTTATTATGTTATACGGATGTAGGATAAACCATATTTTAAGGCGAAATGAGGTGGTGGATATTCCCCCCTGCCCCGTTGCCTCTATGTGCTTGCGCCCATGGCCCATAGATTAAGTTGTGTTTCACCTCAGTGTTTATGAAATAATTATACAACGAAATACATGTATGCAGATGTCAAATGAGATATATAGGTATATAGATAGTTATAAATATACAACATACCTTATTTTACCCCATATTAGCATGCATGCTAGTTTATTAGTCACCGATAGTACTTTCCACCCTGTCTAGTGTACATTTGCACCTGTTTTGTACTAATCATCTATACACCTTCATGGCTGTCATATATTTGATTGAGTCGGTCGCCTTCGTTTGTTCGTATATCGCCGACCCAAGTTCGAATCTCAGATAGGAAACAACTGAAAACTTTTCGAACCTATATCATAATAATATGCTTTCCCTTTTGATGTTTTCGGACTACATTATAATACATCCTCATGTAGGATTCAAGCAGTGATGCATTGAGAGTTTGACTATTACTGGCATGAGACGGTGCAGATAAGGCACCAAAACAGGGAGCTACACCATTGTCTCTCGAAGACGGACGGATGCCAACAACACTGTCCCTCCCACCTTGTAATTCTGGCAATATTTTTTTCTTAATGGTAACGTTGAAACGAACGTACCAGCATACTTGCACCACTGGTGCCAGAGATAGCACTATTTCCACTCCTCTCTCTCTCTCTCTCTCTCTCTCTCTCTCTCTCTCTCTCTCTCTCTCTCTCTCTCTCTCTCTCTGGCAAGGTATGTGTTGGGTGTAGTCTGACAATGTAAAAGAATAATAAGCATCACGAACGTAACAAAGCTTTCCAAACACTTTATTACAAACTTCTAAATTTGTATTCCTTTTCTTAAAGTAATATACTTCAACGTCATCCGATTTTGGCATTTCCTTATTCCTTTACATTTCAACTAAATGATTCGTACTTCAATGGAACTTAAAAACACGTTATCGTTTTGAGTTGTTTTGATATTGTCTCTTTTTGAGCGTGTTTTTGGCTTTTGTCCGAATTTGAATGTTTAAATGTATTAGAAAAATGACACCAGCTTATGTATAGTTTGACTAAAACAATACGTCTTTACTGTGTAAAAGACGTCGTTATGGGGTGCCAAGTGTGTGAGATATTCCCGAAAAGTTTACTTTTTTTCCAATGTTACTCGACCTCGGAATACGCAACACCGTTATAAAGGCAGGAAGGATGAAACCTAAATATACAAATATCAGGGTGTCTATACATTGAAGGACTAGTGTTGGGTGCGATGTAGCGTTTTGTTGTATTGTTTCTTAGTTTAGAACTGTAAAAGCAGTTTAATGGTTGTGTCAGCTGTGCAAAGGTGATTTTTGTATGTATGTGTAGTACGTGATTGTTTGCCTCTCGTCTAATTAACACTGAGATAATTTAAAGTGTAATGATGTTTAATTGCGTGTGTAAAAATGTTGTCAAAGTATAATGTTCCTATCAGAACAACACACTTGACAATTATGTGAATGTACCTTGACGAATAAAATATGAATATATTATTGATTTATTTTTTGATTATATACTTGGACATGATTGCTTTCCTTTTCACACACATAATTACACGCATACATTTGTTTGTATAAAACGTTTATTTGTACAGTTCTTATGTAGTCCTTGCAAGAGATTTCACTTCTTTATTGAATAGTTGTCAATGCTTTCTTATAACTGTTACTATTTATTTGCATTTTTTTTTCGCGAGCGGCATACGTGTAATATCTTGCATTACAGAGATATAATGAATAGCAGAAACGTGTCACCTGACCCTAAAAATACCGGGACATATTGTGACAGGTTGCCATAAGAGATACTGACGTCAATAGTGTGTTACTAGTGGAATACAATTTCGAATGTAATGTTTTTATTCTTGTACCAAACGGGATTCCAAAAGGACTTGTCTTATAACTCTTTTCCCTGCAGATGTCACGCATGATATGTTTTACTTGCTTTCCTTAATGTAAAACATTCAAAAGTGAAGACCAGATTTGAAACATTTTGTGTTATTTTCACCTATAGTTCCTATATTACTTAAATTAATAATATCACTAGCCGATCATTGTTGTTTGAAGACTTTGTGAGATCAACTAATACTTATGTGATGAGATTATTCAAATAATACAGCATCCGCCTGTTACGGATCACTGCCATCTCACCTCTGTCTGCGTGGGTTCGAGTCTAAGATTCGGCGAATGTGGATATGTGAGAAAGCTTGGCAGTAGCTTCTCTTGAGTCGATGGTTCTTTCCGCGGGATTCCCGGTTTCTTCCTACAACATTAATACTGGCCGCCATGTATAGCCTATCATGTGCGAAAAATGGCGTTAAGCCCCAGAACAACAACATCATCCGGAGTGCATATTTACTTTTTTTAATGTAATTCAAAGCGTATCATAACCAATAGAGTGGCCTATTGTTTTAAAGAAAATATGCTGCGCCAAAACTGTCACGAAAAATTATAGTAAGGCATGTAGCATAAGAGATCAAGAAAAAGGCCACAATTGCAAATTGTAAAACACGCACATACACATACACACTGATATGCGTGTGTGTGTGTGTGTACCTACTTCCAAAAAGGGAGACTATGGACAATTCTAGTACACTCAGATAAAGACTAATTTTATTTGCAGGAGGCTTTGAGGTCATCTGTATTTCATTTACTGACTCAAATAGAAATCAGTATCTGTACAGTGAACCCTCTACAAATCAACAGTTAAACTCTATGAAAACATAAGTTCCCATTTTCGCATTTGTTCTATCATCTCCAGCATACTTTATACATAAGCACATGTTTGCTCCGTTCGGGTGCAGTGGCTACTGTTTAGATGCTGACTACTGCTTGAAACATATCATGAGTTTTCTAAAAATGTGCAATCTTCGCTTGATCTGCAATTGTGGAAAAAAATCTGCTGGACACTGTCTTTTATGCGTATGCTCTCTCTCTCTCTCTCTGTATATACATATATATATATATATATATATATATATATCTATATATATATATATATATATATATATATATATATATATATATATATATATATATATATATATATATATATATATTATTTTTTTTCTGAACATAGTGTGAACGCTGATGCGATCATCTTACCAATAAGAACTAGAAAATATTATAACGGTTGAATGGTATTAAATTAACTAAAATAAAGAGGCAAATCAGCATGATTGTTTTAATTTTACTTATAATTTAATTATCCCCTATAAAATCAATACTTAAAAGGAACATTCGATATTGTAAATTAAATCTAAAACAATCATAAATATATATCATACGTCCAAACGATAGGAGTGTTACGAATGCATTTCATTTCTCAGTGCCCTATTTTACTAATATTCTTGAATGTGCTGAAGTGCTAACAGTTTTAGAGTATAATATAAGAATTGTCCATAACAACTTTGAATAACTTCGCAAAAATCTAAAAATGGTACTTAGTTCAACAGTCCTGTGAGCACTTTTTAAACACCAAGTAGTCTATCATGACAGATCATTTGCAAATTTCTATCTTTCCATGTCAGATATAGTTCATCAATATCAAGTTTTGTCCTTTTTTGCCGTGCTGATATTATTAATATTTTAGCTTTACCAGTATGTATCACTGCTGTCCTGGTTGTTTGGGGTATTCTGTAAAGAAAGTTCGAGTTCATGTTTTCCGGTTTGGATATCTGATAATACTGTGTCATCTGCATACGAATCAGTAGATGATACTGAGTCCCTTAGTAAAAATGGAAGGTCATTAATAAATAAGACAAATAGTAATGGACCTGGAACTGAGCCGTGTGGTGCTCTATATCTCATTGCTCCAGATTCAGACAGAACATTCAAATATAAATGCATAAATATGTTATATTCTCTACGTTACGTATGATTTCATCACATCGGTAGATTTTCAGTTTCTTCAAAAGGATTTCATAATTCACCATCTCAAAAACGTTTCTGAAATCTACAAATACAGATCCTATTATTCTACTTTGGTCAGGTGTTTTAAATCATTTATCAGTTAGGGAGATCAAGGCAGTCTCACATGAATGTTTCTGTTTAAGCTTGATTAATTAATGTGTAACAGCAAGTGTTTAATTACAAATGATATGACGTAGTCATGGACATGAGTTGCAACACATTTTGATAAGTTTTTTAGTATTGAGATTGAGCGGTAGTTATCAGCAGCATCCTTAGAACCAGATTTGTGAATATGAGGCACATATGCAGTTTTCCATATTTTTGGGAACGATGAGGTTGCAATTGCTTAATTCATTGTGAATGTTATGCTATCTAATATGGCAGAGGCATAAGACTGAATGAGCAGTGGTCCAATCTGATCCAGTCGTGTAGCTTTCTTGGTATCATTGTCACTAAGACATTTCATAAAAAAGTTGTTATACTTGTAGGAAAGAGAAACGTACCTCCTGAGAGATTTTACTGCTGTAGAACTTGTCAGTTCATTAAAATTGAGTTATATGTCTGGTTCTTTTAACTTTGGGGTAAGGCCGTTGAACAAATCAGATAAAACATTTGCAATGTCAGTGTCATCGGTTACCATGGTGTTAATTACCAGAAGTGAGTGAATTGTATTTGTCTTAGTGTTGTGTGTTCCACCAGTGAGTTTATTGAAGACATTCCAAATGGCACATGTGTTGCTTTTTATGTTTGCAAGCAATGATTGATAATAAGTTGTTTGCTCTTTATGTTTTCAAGCAATTGTTGATAATATGTTATTTTTTCTTTCTATCTTTCTGATTCATGCTTATTATTTTAATTCTCCATAACTTATATTGTGCATGGTATCCAATAGCCTTGCAATGGCTTCGTGTTGTCATAGCGTATAGGATTTCAATAGTAAGCCAATTTGGATGGATTTCATTCTTTACTCGATGTAAATTCAGTAGTGAATGCTTAGAGACTATATCCTTGAATAAATCGGTCACACCCTCAGAGATTTATCTATGTCATCCAAATTTTGGATTATATTCCATGAACTTTATATAGGTTATTGAAAAATTGTTTTTCGTTAAAGGTTTGAACAACCCCTAAGTGATAATTTTGTGTGTTTTTTCTTATTTCTCTTGCATTTCACATCTCTTTACAAAATAGAAGAATAGTGGTCACTAAGATCGACAATCGGAAGATTAACAAGTCATATTGGTAGTTTAGTGTGTGTGTGATCAATAAGTGTGCTTGCTTTTTCTGTTACTTTTGTTGGCTCATTTACAGCTTGACTAGGCCTAATAATTCTTTAAAGACCATCCCGTTGTTCCTTAATTGACATCCTGGTACTAACGAAAGAAGGATGTGTAATGTACTGTAGGTTGAAGTCTTCATGTAGGTGAATTATCAGTACATTTATTTATTTCACCCTGGCGTCCACTAGGGGGGTAGTCCTGACGGTATTATTAATATTTTACATGTATATTTGGGTTACAATACCTAGCAGCATACTGTAAAGTTTCAAAATCTCTTCTGGTTTGATTTAGTGACTTTCCGTCACTCAAATCATTTCCACCTACCAAAATATTAATTGTTTGCACTTGGTTAGGTCATTATTAATTATTCTGTCTCATATGTTGTCGATTTTTGTACCTATTAGAGTATGTGCATCTGTTTTTAGAAATCTCCTTGATATTATTTTCAATATTAAGGAGCTAATAACTAGAGTACTATGTTATCTACCATGTGATTTCATGTGTTAGACTCTGGTTTGTATTTCAGAATCATGTCTTGGAGGAAGGGGTGATAAAACTGGTGTCTCATTTTTGTGAGCTAATCGAGCTAATGTTGACAAATTTGCCCGAGCACTGGGAAATGCAGTTGTTGGTGCAGGCACCATACATGGGTGTGTACTTATTGCTGTAGCAGGTGTGAGACATGGCTGAGAGGGGGTTACTCTTGTTTGCAATGCAAGAATAATTTTAGTATCATTCGTTACTTGCATTGCCACTTTACATTTTGTTTTGTCTGGTCATTGGAATTTTCTGTCTGAGCCTATGACATTCTTGCTATTTGGAAGTCTGTCTGAATTGTTGATTCACATGAGGCTACGTGTTCGTTAGTCCTTCACTGTGCTGATCTAATTCCATGTAATTATATTTTAATTTTTCAGTTTGGATCTTTAAGATCTTACCTGTTTTTGTGTTCAAACATGGAGAGAGGATTATCGTTTGTTCCATGGACCGTTTAATTGCCAAACACTCTTCAGGAATGTTAATTATACTGCCTGAGTCATTTACGTCAAAGACATTAGGAGCTGTTTTATGTTTGGTATTAATTAAATAGAAATGATATGCGAATGAACATTTCACTTCCTCCTCTGAAGACTATTATGACTGTGTCGCAAAGCCTCATGTGACTTATGTTAGAAAAATCTACCTGACTTAGGTCGCAATACAACCCACCGGACTTAATTATCCAATTCAGAAGTTACCTCAAACAGGAAACAGGGTTCATTATGGACTACAGGAAACTAACTAAACACCCTATTTATAGCTCATCAGCTTAAAGCATAATTTTTACACATGTAAAAACGTAAATCTTGTTTATGACTAATGGTTACAATCTCCAGTCATAGGCAAAATTTGAACGCATAATAAAGGGACGAATAAATAGCTCCCGTCATAAAGAAACCAAAGATTTATACAAAAATAATTTGTATTATAGTTTAGTCAAAGATATAACTGATAATAAAATATTACAATTACTTAGGAATATATTTAATGAATCACATAAATTATACATAAAGCAATACAGTACTTATAAACACTGTAAAATGCATATGCAATCGAAATATTTTTTCCCGTGATGTGACTACACTTTTAAAAAGGCAACATTAAACTCAGACTCAACAATCTATAACATTTAGTTTTCATTTTCAATACTAGTTAGTGGTTTTGATAACTAAATATGCGTGTGTGTTTGTGTGTGTATGTATTATTTTATGAATACAAAGAGAATAAGTCTTAAAATGTAATTTCGGTTTTGAATCTCTAACTAAACTGTACAAAAATATACACCGAATGTGTTATTTTTACTGAAATATACCTTAATGTAAAAATATATTTCCCCATTGTTACACAAATATACACACTTAAACACAGACGAACACACACACACACACACACACACACACACATATATATATATATATATATATATATATATATATATATATATATATATATATATATATATATATATATATATATATATATATATATATATATATATATATATATATATATATGCGTTTGTGTTTGTATATTTGCGTGTGTTTGGTATGCATTCAGAGAGAAAATTCTTGAAATACACTTTCGGTTTTGAAACCCTTATTCAACTTTACCATAATATATAACGAATGTGTTTGACTGAAATAGAACTTAATTAAGTAATACATCTCCTCGTTTGTGTGTTAATATTACATTCAACAGACTTGAACTTATGATCATAAACTTTTACTATTTAATCTCTCAATTTCTTTCTTTTTATATTTTATTAATACTATATATATATATATATATATATATATATATATATATATATATATATATATATATATATATATATATATATATATATATATATATATATATATATATATTATACCTTGTCTAATGTTACAACTATCTCTTTTCAAAGCATGTCTTTGACTTGTAACCTTATTTATGAGATTTTTTCTTTATCGTCCTACTTATTTTGTTTGTTTGCACGTGTCTGTAAGGCATGGCTCATAAATCGTAATTTACTGTAATCATAAATGAAGTAATATTAGCATTAGGACTTTATTTTAATTTTATAGTATCAAATTTATATCAATTACTTATCATTTTAATTTCGTTGTTGTTTAATATTAGCTCTTAATATAAGTCTTGATGTTGATATAATTCTTTACTCTATGGTTCCCTAATATTTGAATTTGCTAGACACTTTCCTATTTTCTTCAGTTAGTTCTCTCTCACAATATATCTATAGCTTATCTATTATTGCGTGTGGTGTAACTATTGTTTTATCCTTAGTCATTCTCATAATGATCTTTCTACACAGTTTGCAAATCTTTCATAATAAATCTTGAACATCAGAGAACTAAGTTTTTGGTGTCTTTGTTTCTACATCTCTGACATTTTGTTTTAGGTATGTTCAAAAGTTGTTTACTGCAATTCTATAACTTGCTTTTCATATTCACTGCTCGCATGTTATTTATCAGATACCATAGTTGAAAGCATATATCTTTTAATATATAAATTCCAAACTTACTCAAGCATAACCCCGGGAAAGACCACCGGCCCACTAGTAGCTACCGGCAATCTTTCTTGCGTTCCCACGTTAGCCGAACCTGAGACTCAAACCCACGCAGACAGAGGTGAGATCGCGGTGATCAGTAACGGTGAGCATTTTAGATCACTCGGCCCCACGGTGTGCCACTAGTGATATAACTAAGACAAGAAATCAGTTTGGTGTGTCAAAGTAGTTGAAGATATCTTGAACAACAACTGGTCTGGTAGTTGTATATAGTACATTTAAAGTAACCGTAACCCGCCCATGATTATCAAACTCAAAAGCACAGAAGTTGTATTGACCTTTGCTAGCGCAGGTGCTGATGATTTTACTAGACGTGGATGGAAACGTAAATTGGAACGTTTCGTTCTACTCATGATTGCGGTTTATGTCTTCTTACCCGATCGCGATACAAATGAAACGCCTTCTATCCCATATTTTTCAATCAACAACTGCGGCGCTTTATATGGTGTCATTAAATCGCAATGTTACTTGCTTAGCAATCAGTGCAGAGGTCGAGGTTCGCAAGCGTGCACCTTTGATACGCCTGTAAACAATCGCATAAATCAGTAACGGTGATGTGTATTTTACAGAAGAACAAAGGCGGCATGTTTATGATATTTACCCGTTTTAGTATCAAGCTTACATGAGACATGGATTACAAAACAAATTAAAACACGAAAATAGGTCGTTTCCATTGCATTGGTTCAAGACTTACAGCGAAAAGGAAAATTATGTGTATTTTATTCATCAATGATGCGCTCCTAAATATCAAGCAATGTTGATATTCGGTTCTTGCTGGGACTTTAAATGCACTCAGCATTGGTTTCAAGGTTTAAAGCTCTATTCGGTATAGGATCGAATATGTCATAAAGGATGACGAATTATTTTGTTGGGGGGTTTTGAATGGGATATTCATAATGTAGCTAAACAATTAGTAATTTTGCCTGGTATACAGGCATGCAATTTTACAAATGATTAATATGAAATATTCAAAGAAAATTATAAAGGCCATTTTTTAGATTATAAACGAACTTAAGGGGATTACTGAGATATACTTGTTCGGAGTTTAGCCGATTACATTGGATTTGCGGCTCACTCCTGCACGTGTCATCGATGTTAGCATCGCATAGAGGAAGATTATTTTAAGCGTGTGATTATCTTACGATTGTAGAGAGAACCTTATAAACACGAGTATTTCAGAATAATTAATTCCTTCAAGCAAGAATGGTCTTGCTAAATTCATCACATTACTTATATTTGTTTTTGTGGTATTTACTTGATGCATTACATTATTTATCCTTTTTCGTAGCAAATTTTGGTAATAATAGCATGAATCAGGTAAAGGATCAAATCGATTTTTTAAATATCTAGTATGACCTTCTCTATCGAATATCATTTTATGTACTTGATTATGATTGCACAATGATAATTTGCCAAAACCTTCAAAACATTGTTAGAAAGGTTATGCAATTGAGTAAAAGGATACTTTGTTGTAGCAGACTGACTACATTACCTAGTGCTCCATGACGATATAAAAATAAAATAATAGAATTTATAACGTGCATGCGATCATTTACTTAATTACGTTAACTAGAAATTTTGCTAATCATTATAAATGATATGTCCAATTATATGCCTCTCTACGTATAATAATATCGTTTTCTTGCTTTCAGATTAACATGATGGTTAAGCCCTTGCATTGCTGCGTTTTTTTACCTGTAACACTGTTGGCTGCATTTTGTACAGGTTAGTAATGTGACTATTGTTATTTTTTCATAATTTTAGAATATATTTTTATGATCTATATGATTCACAAGCTATATGAAATTATGAACTTATACTTATCTTTCTAGAAGAGATGGTATGCTTATTCCCTTTCCTAATACCCTCTCTTTCTATTTCTCTCTCGTCTGAGATACTATTTCCTGAAATAGAACAGGCATGGAAAAGAAAAGAAGCACAGTGTATCGAAAACAGAATTGTAGTCTCCCGAAAGATTAGTACACACTCCAACCATAGTTTATTTAATTAACTTTTAGTAAACAATGATGCTAATTCCGACATTCATTAATGCTCTTACTACAAAAGAAAACAAAAAACTATTTCAAAACATGATCTGTGTCGGTTAGATAATAGATGCACATACGAATACAATTAAAAACCATACAGAGGAACATAACCCAAACGCGGCCTATGATTACCTACAATTATGGACTGGGAAATATGCCGTGGCATGGTTATCATGGAACTGGTGAGAACAAATACCTTTCAAGTTTACAATGTATGGGCCTTCTGTTACGAGTATCGTCAAAATTGTTTTTACTATTGTTGGAAGCTAATAGGCTCTGCACCTCAACTTATAATAGTAATCCAAGTGCCCACAGATAGATGTTTATTCTAAATGTAAATACATTTTTGAGTTATTTGGCAAAATCACTGTACATAGGTAATTTATCTTGTTCCTTCTTTCGTCAACGTCCATCAAGCAAATCAGATTCCGCTTTTGTTTAATATTATTTTGTATGTCCTTCTATCAGTTTTATGGTACTTATTTGTATTACAAACTCAGATAATAGATTATTTGTATTTTTATCATTATGATTCCTAACTCTGCACAAAAGTGAGATATATTGACCACTACTTCAACTTTACAATGTTGACCATGATTATCGTGCTCTTCTCACAACACTTCCTCTATTTGTATTATTACTTCTTTCCGACTAAGTCATATCCTGATGGAAAAACAACTAGCCTGTTGTTATTGATCTCTCATAAACTGTGTATGTTATTTTTTCTTACCGATGTTTGTTGCTTAGAAACGTCTGAATTTGATATAAAAATCACAGAAATACTATGAATTCAAATATTATCTTATCAAACATTAGGTTGAATGCACCATTCATTATTTTGGTTCACTCAACGATGTAGAATTTGTACTGTACAACTGAGGCAGTGTATGTATTATGAGTACTATGTAACAGAATTAAAACCGAGTATTTTTCTTATCTTGGACTAATTGAACACAACAAACACAATGTGATGAATGATGGGAATTTATAAAATAAATTATTAAGGATATATCCTTATATACAGTACAAATGCACTGAATCTCCACCACTCCTATAATTTTGTTGATCCACTCCTATGATACAGTTCAACCAATCATTCTACACACATTCCCGAAATGAAAAAGAAGTATAAATATGTATCATATACCTATAGCATGAAACCGTGAGGTTAAAATAACCTCGTGGACTGCAAAAATGTTTCCACTAATATCACGCAATGTAAGCGAGGGTCACATAATCTCACGTATGTAATACATTAAGTTTCAAAGGAACAATAACTACTATGAAAGCGAGATTCACATAATCTCATATAATGAAATACTGAAAGCGAGACTCGTATAATCTCATGATATGTAATCAGTTTTATACTCAATTGAAACCACAATCAATTGAAATGAACTTATCACTGTAAAACTTGATCAGTACAACAATTCACAACCTATTACACCACAAAGTTTCACCGGATCCTTTGATTGGCTCACGTCTATCGACCGCTCACGCCTTTCACGGATTCACCACAAGTAATTATATGTACAGACGGCACCCAGCACCATTGTATTAGTTACGTCTATATTCGAGGTTTTACCACATGTGTAAATCACATGTATAATCTTGCGTATGCATATACGTTCGGACAGCAGACTGCACTATGGACATCTACGCTCAACTCTAAACAGGGATACACATACGTACGGACATCACGCCATTCTATTGACAGCTACTCTCAACCCCACACGACAGCACGCCACTCTATGGACAGTTAAGCCCAGCCCTAAGCAGCTACCGTCAGCCATAAACAACTACAATAAAACCAAACTGGTTATACTAATGGGTTCTAAATTAAATTGCTAGATACATGCTCGTAAATAAAGGTTGCTTAAAAGACTTCGTTACCCGATAACATGTTTCGTAAATATAAATAAAATATAAATTTAACACTATCCCTTATGGCCGGAGAATATATTGAAGAACGTTCACACCCTGACAAAATCCATATGACCTGTACCTCAGTTTGAAATGAATCGATCATAAATCCATAGTAGAGTGAATAATTGTCATGGAACAATAGTCATGCATACCTCGTATTTCGTGACTCTCGTCACTTATAGTTTCAGAATCGCTCACCTTAAGAAACAATGATTGACCCCATGTAGCATTGTAAGCCTGCACAACAAATAAAGGTGACAAATTGATCTAAGGCAAAACCAAGTTATTTCTTACCTTTCTATGTGACATACTACTGTGCTTCTACTGTTTATACTTCAAATATCCCCGTGCTTGATGCAATAAATTGAAAGACATTTTTATTTTGATACTTAAAATAGCACGATTATTAATTTCAAACTTTGCATAAATAATGTTAATTATTGTTTGTTCCAGATATTCTGCCTGGTTTAAAAAGTGTTCACGCACAGTATAAAGTTGTCTGGCAGAAGAAAGCAATTGATAATTATTTTGCTGGATTTCGACTTAATACCGATACCTTGATATAAATCTGTATATCGATAATACCGTTTTTTATTCTGAAATTCCTAGCCCTAAGTGATTACATCTAGGAAGATGAATTACTATCTGCGTGTTAAGGCTTTACGCACTAGTTACTGACATTTCAGTCTCCAAGAGACCACATTTGTACAGCAAGCCCTTGTAAAGCTACCAACGCCTCCTATGCTATTTTTTTGACTTGGGATGGCACAACTATTTACAGACAGCTAAATCTGTGTTACTGGCAGCTCTCATTAATCAATTCGGCTCAAACCATTTCTTAGATGAAGATCCAAATCTGTTCATTAGCTTGTAGTTGAACACATTTCGGAAATCGTCTTGGCTTTCAATATTGGAGTGCAGTCTTTTCTCATTCATGGTGAAAAACTGCATTTAAATATCCAATCTTTTCTTGCTAATATATATGTTAGACACCAATGAATTTCTGTTGCCAGTACCGATGAAACTTTGACGCTATAACTTCACGACAGTTCTGTAGCTTATCTGTATTCTTGTTAATCAATAACGGTCATCTCCTTCCAGTCTTTGATCTGCATTGCCCATGTGCTTTATCGGTTTTCCTGTCAATTTGTTATATTCTTTTGCCTTTATATTTTGTCCAGCATGGTACTGTACAAATTATTTTCAACAGTGAGCTCCAGGTAGACTTGTTGTTTTATGGTCTTGAATCATTTGTCTCATCTGCACCGATCTTTATATTTGCTTATATCTTACGACATTATGTGGATTTACTGCTTCAATTTTTTCGATCATTTCAATGACTTGCTGTTTAGAATATACAGCCACTGACTTATGCTCTTTAGTATTAACATATTTTACATCTTTTATGTGGTATGTTGGTATAATGATATAAAACTTTCCCACCCTAGTTAGTTTCTTACTTCTTTTCTCTGCAATTTGTATTTGCTTAGAAGGTGGTATTCTTTCTGTTTGCAACTTTGTTGAACAGTTTATTGTTAAGAGACTGATTTGTAATCAAGGCACTCTCGAACAAAAGTTATCTTCGTTTCCTTGATTTTGTCAGTGTAGACTAGTATTAATTCAAAATGTACGTTAAATCGATCTGTAATGATTTATTTTGTATATTACGTCCTTTAACGTAGGTCTTTTTATTGCTGTTTGATACTGACTCCATTATTAATCTTTAGTTACGTCATCCACAGCTACCTGTATCTAACTGTGCGTTTTGAATAAACGCCATTAATTTTAATGTGTTCCTGCTCTATATTTTTATTCTAGTCCAATATGGAAATTGGGAAATTCAGGTCATTGTTTATATTCAGGTTTTTGTTACTATTATAGCCCTCAGTGTCAGTCCTTTGTTTTGTATGGATTATCCCAAGTGACAAACATGTATAATATGTATTGTATCTGATCAGTCGAAATTTGTTTAGGCGATAATAACATACGTTTTTTCTATTCTCTCCGAAAATCTTTTTGCTTTTTATTAGAAGACAATGCAGATCGGCTAGCGCCTGCTCCCCACCGACCACCATGTCGGGTTACTGGTTGTACGTGTAATCAAGGCTCTTTGTGCACCCTAATATGGCGATCTACGCTAACCATGTGACAAATTTTCGTCGACTTCTTCTTTTTCATCATCTTATTGCTATTGATATTATTATTATTATTATTATTATTATTATTATTATTATTATTATTATTATTATTATTATTATTATTATTATTATTATTATTATTATTATTTTTATTATTAATCATTATTATTATTTTTATTGATTGTGGTTGTAGTAGAATTAGTAGTAGTAATTGTATTAGTAGTAGTAGTAGTAGTAGTAGTAGTAGTAGTAGTAGTGGTAGTAATGTTAGTAGTATTATTCCTGATAATGATGTTATACATATAATTATGTCAGATATTATCAATTTCAGATACAAGTTCTAAATTTGTCTGCATCGGAGATTCGGTTCTGGTGTTTCAAGACATTACATCTACCAGTTTCCAAGACAATACATCTACCAGTTTCAACAACGATATTATCATTTTGAAAACATTTGGCATTAAATCAGAAGCAATTATGAAGTTTTCCATGCAAAATGTTAGTAATAAATATTCAATTCCTCCAAAATTCAAGGATAAGGTATCTTTTGAAAATGGATCAATATTGATACACAACTTTCAGACATCGGACGAAGCGTCATATTCCATGTTATATAACGAATCCCCTAAGAGGAAAAATGTCGACATATGTGTACTTGGTGAGTTTTCAATTATACTTTTCTAATCAAGCCATTTTTGTCTGTACTTGCTGCAGTGCAAACATGTCATCACTTAAATCGTGTGAAGGTGTCTTTTATATTGTAGAATTATTGTTCTTTCGTGTTCTTGTTCTCTTTGAAATGATCTGAAAGCAAACTGATCATGCTGTGGTGCTTTATACATTCTCTCGCAAAACGTATTTGTAAATGCAACAATATAAGGTGAAGACGAAGAGATAATAATACCGAGTTTAAACACGGAAGAAATAATACATACATGGGCATCACTCTGCATACATGGATACATGAGCAAATTAAATAAATTTATAATAAAGGAATACCCAAGATATAATATAACAACGTTTTTAATATTAGTTCTTTCAATACTAAAACGACCAGAACAAACACAGCTAATAACGGAACATACTGCTACACTCTTATGCACCAAAGCTCTAATCTCCTTGACATTGTATTTTTATCCAAAAGACTTTGGAAGGTATTCAAAGGAACCGGTCCTAGATTTTCATTGATAGAACTTCGTTATAGTTGCACATTATTGACACTTTAAGCTAGAATGAGTCTCGCTCATTCTGAAATTATTAATCAGTGAAAAGCATACATAGTTATCTGTTATCTTTCCAAGCATTTATATTAAGAATTGGAGGAGATATAATACGACCAATCTGTTTCTCTCTGAATGTTTTACAGTTACAACATGACATGTGCCAGGCGTCTCCCACCCTCCCCACACGTTCAATTACCTCATGTAGTTGTTTTGAAATGACACTTCTGCGTCCTTTTACACGACAATATACATTTTTTCCTCACCAACTTCAATATGAATTTTAATATACAAGATGTTATAATGAGCTTATATATATATATATATATTACAAGATTCGTTTTCTCACTTCCTTCCAAGCTGCAGGAAAGCACGATTACCAATTGACTTTGTATGACACTGTATTGAGAATGATTGGAACACATGTAAGACATTATTATGTGACAACTACATCATGATACAGTTGATTATTTTTATAATCTGTTTATATATGAATGTCATATATATATATATATATATATATATATATATATATATATATATATATATATATATATATATATATATATATATATTTGTGTGTGTGTATCTTATTTATGCTGTACTAATCTATTAACCTTAATATGGCAAAGTTATATATCTCTATGAAGAATGCAATTCTGTTTTATTCCGTATTTCCATACAACTAGATATTTTTAACTTGTGCAGTTTCCAATTCACTATTGTTAGAATCTTGTGTAACTTGTAATACAATTAACGGTTTCTGGGCACCCGAATCGCCTCTAATCAAGTAAAGATTACACCAGTGCTTGACATACATATTGTTGCGTTTATGTTACCAACATATTATAATACTTTTTTTTACAAACAAACTAAAATGTGTGTTGTTAATTAAATGTTAAATCTCAACATATATTAATAAAACTATGCATCCCCTTCATCAACTTATAATACGTTGACGAGAGATATCAAAACGTATGTACGTAAAGTTGAGATTTTCCAATTATAATATTTTATATCTAAAATTGTCAGCTCCACCCACTAAGCGCTGCAAGCCAAGAATAATAGAGGATGAAAACGTTTTGACTGTCTCTCTAGATGATCATAATTTCTGTGGAAAACCTGTTGTGTCTGTGCATTGGATAGAGTATCCTAATAATTCCAACGTAGTAAGTAATGTGTTTGATATTAAATATATTTGTAAATCCATTCTGCAACAGATTTATGCGCCTTTTCATTTCTCGTTGGTTGCATAAAGCACTTTTAGATAAATAGTGTGTTGAGGAATTTAAATATATTGCTATTAATGGCATTCGATTAAAGGGGTCTATTTAAAAAAAAATAATACCGGATAATAGCTGCAATAAAGATCTGAAAACGAATACATTTATTCGGAAGCTTACAAATAGTTTGGGTGATGCCTGGAACTGAGAATCAAAATTTCTAGTATCCAAAAATCTACCATATATACTATAGGGTGAATATAATATGTCAGGGTAAAGATTGCTAGCAGCTATTTTTAGCAAATAAAAAGAATCTATGACAATATATGTATATGTGTGTGTATGCTGTCACATAATAACTAGTACAGCTGATTTCGATCTAACGCGAACATAAGACATTGTTAAATATCTGGATGAAGGGATGGAGAGGAAAATGACATGCGTATTAATAGTATCTTTTTAATGTCACAGTATTAAACTAAGTATAATTCTTAGGTTTGAAAATCGTATACGCTGTTGTATTTTAAATATTAGATTCTACCATGTGGTTCCTGGAATCTAAGTGTAGCTATTTTGATGACAATTTGAAATAAGTAGGTGCCAAACAAAGACGTTTATATTTAACAAACCTTCTCGAATTCCAGTATAGTTTATACGCTCTGTGGATCAGGATATCAGGAATGCGCCATGTTGTTAACTATATGTGTCAAATAACATATGATTTAGTTCATTTGTTTCGAAAGAACTCTAGAAATAGATTGGTTTCCTCTTAAAATCAGATATTGGAGGCTTGGAATAGACTACTCTTTCTTTATGTAACACTCTCTTGGACGCGAGTCTAGGTTTCTTCCATTTAATTTTCCAATTTTCTTCTTAACTCGTTGTAAGCTGTAGGAATCTGGTTCTTGACGACATTCGTTGAGAAACTGGATCAGAGTCTGAGTCAATTGTAAGTTTTATGACTTTGATATGCCGTCCTTGTTGCTTTGCTCATGGTCAAAGCCTGCTCATATAGAGTCTCAATACTTGGTAACAATACGATCTGGCTTCCCTGATATACGTTTGCTACAAGTTCAAGTTGTCCTCTCATGATCTCTGTTTGATACATATGTCAAGAAATCAAAGCTCCAAGGTGAAACGTTTTATAATGCATGTTCATGTGATTTTTGTTTTGGCTGTCATTAAATCCTACATTGTCGTCTGAATTTTCTTTGCGAATCAGACATATGATTTTGTACATTTCCAATCTGTCAGATGTTCAAGACAAGCAAGGTATGGTTGTCTGTTATCATCTTCAAAGATTAGTAGATTTTCTATGTAAGCACGGTAAGACTAAGTGTATATGACGTGTTTCTAAAATGCAAAACCAATTTTCTTAACAACCTATATATGGGATTCCTGGTGGCAACCACCAAAGCATCGGGAGGTTGATCGGGATTGAAAGTGTTGATAATTATCACTTTCAGCTGCCAGTAACTATTATCCAGATTAAGGCAGTGATCAAGGTTACATTTGATTTCAAATTTAATTGGATCTGATGTCATCAAAGACGATACGGGAAGGAATTTTGCCCACTTCGATTCTTGCATAGTTATCATTTTATGTTGTGTGAAGACGTCTAGTTTTACTATGTAACAGTCGCAAACATTTTACGATTGCAGATTGTGTTTCGCATGTCCTTACTGGGGCGTGGAGGACTTGACAACGTCACCATTCACACAAGGGAAATTTATTTGTTTCCTTTATTATATGGTTCAACGTATGTTCTATTAAACGATGAATACATTTGGATAAATTAGTTTTACTTTGTCATATCAACGTTTTTTAAAAATTCCAATCTAGGGAGACTGCATATTTTAAAACGAGTGCAACAGTGGGAAATACTGAAATGAACTGATTCTCCAAGTCATTTCTTTGTTCCCAAGGTTTATTAAGACACTATTGATACACGAGTTGCAAGTCAGTATATAATAAATTACAAAATTTTAATTTACTGTTTTATTGTGACTGGACAATCCAATAATTTGTTCATGGTATCATTTCATACTAATACAGAAAACATTAAATTACAATTTACTGACAGGAAGGTAATGAGGATACCCTAATTATCGGTGAACGTGGTACGTGTTTCCTCCTTTCTTGACATAAAAAATCATAGGGATCACTTGTAAAGAAATTACTACTAGCAATTCCAACATGAGACTGCACAATCATGTAATAAGGTCTTGGTTGATTTAAACTGTGCATCAAACTTTGTTTCATAAAACGGTTGATGTTGACGTTGATAATGCCGTTTGCTAGAACAATGTTCATTTCTAAAATTGGAATAGAAAACAAACTGACAAAAATGGTGACATCATTTATTGAGAGAATATTCACATTTTAAACGAGGGCAAGTTGGATGATATTTAAGAAGTAAGTAGTTGCTGTTTTGTTGTGTATTTTACCAAACTGTTGTACCCTTATTTCTCAACACAAACAGTCGTAATTAAATAAACGAGATTTCGAGTGTAATATAAAAAATATAGGGGAAGTTTTATTTTATACATATATAATTATATGTATAAAACGGATACCATTACAGGCACCTCTTTTTCACAATATAGTTTAATATACTCCTTATGCCTGTTATAAAAACTATTTCCAGGCCACAAACAGAATTAAAGGGAAGAGATACGGTATATGCTAATAATATATTTTTTTAAAAAACAAACAAACTCCCAGGTCATTCAGAAACTATAAACCACTCCAACATTGTTAACAGCAACTAAATATTATGGTTTTATTTCTGCATGATTGTTTTAAGTGTTAGAATTAGCTCCAACACCTTTATTTATATAATGTTTGAGAGTATTATTGTGTGTGATTGAATTCATCATTTTGTGAAGTTTGCAACACCTTTACCCATCTATGTAGTGCACATGCATGCGCTCTATGCTGTTTCGTGAGTTGTATATGTATTTTACTTATGTTTATAATTAATATGAGACACATAAAGGTTATAAGCGGTATATTGAAAACTAAAAAGAAGAATGCCCGAATGGATAAAATAACGTTTTCGGAGGCATAGGCAAATGAAGCAGAACAAGTAGCCAAAGAGCGCGAACAGAACATAGTTTAAAAGACTGTAAAACATTTCCGTAGAGAACGAAACAGCCATTTAATGACAGCTAAAGATAAGCAAGGAAGAGTGATATAATTGCATAGGAAGCAGGCTGCGAAATGGACCACTCACTTTGAAGATGTAGTAAAACAACCAGAGCCTGATGTCCAGCAAACCGGCGATCATCACATGACCTTAATGGCATTGATATTAGTCCACCTACTCAACCAAAGGTTCAAGCTTCTTTTATATCCACAACTAGCGGAGATGCACCTGGTATATATTCATTGCAAGCTGAAAGCTGATGTAATCGTATCTGCAAATGTGCTGACTAAGCTTTTTAAGAAAAGATATGGGAAATATGATGTCATAGCACAGGACTCGTATAAAGGCCCCATTGTAAAGCTACCCAGATAAGTGATCTTAGCAATTGTGACAACTGGCAACTGATACCACTACATCCAGAGCAAAGTCTTCTCTATGACCTGTTTCCAAAAGATTGACAGAGCCATAGATGGCTAGGTCAGATATAAATAAGTATGGTTCTGAAAATTAAGTGGATGCATATATAGTTTATTTACAAATCATTATTGAAGAGTCTCTAGTGTGGAATATCTCCATTTACATTCAAATTCGTTGACTTCAAAAAGGCAGTTTTAATTGCAAGAGGCGATTGATGATTCTTAAAGCCTGTGTAATTGTATCCATGATAGTTATCCACACATTGGAGTTTGCCGAGTAGTTCCAAAATCCTTACAAACACTCTACAAAGAGTCGTCCAAAGTTATGTCGTGTGTTAGGCAATGTTGCATCCTCTCTTCTGTGCTGTTTCCCATTACCATTGGCTGTACAACAGCATCTGACCTTAACAGATGGATTGAGTAAACACTATAGTCATACCTTGAAGATCTGGAATTTGTTGATGGTGTGCTATCATTTCAATAGTCGCCTAGGTAAAGTCTGCAACATCTATTAGCCAAACAAGTTCTTCAATGTGAACCCTTATGAAAAGAGGAGACATTGGATTGCGTCCAACCAGATCAAGGTACGTAGGATAAAATGGCTATGGCACGTAATGTGATTGTCCCAATAACGGATATCCAGGTTGCCCTCCAATGGACACTTACTGATAATTATAAATAGTGATGGCCATAGATAACCTGGCAAAGGACAGTACTGACTGCGCTGGAAGAAAGGGAACTTTTCAGGAGCGATGCATGCCCAAGCCATTGCTTAAGACTAATCCAGAAAGCTGAAGTTAGTTTCATCCTTATGTTCAAGACGTGATGAAGCGGACATAACAACTAATTAATATAAAAAATCAACATACACCAACTGAAACAAACGGTTTACAAATTTTGTTAATGGCACATTTAAATCAATTAGGAGCAAGCTTGACGACACAGTTTAGATTGACCAGACTTTACCTAAACTGTTGAAATAAAGGGTAAACAATACAAACTTCAACATTATTTGGTCCTGTTTCAATGCATTTGGTACATACGACTGTGACAAAGTGCATCCCAAAGTCATTCAAACTTGATCCATGTTCGCCAGTTCTCATCAGTGCTCAGAACAGTTGATGTAAAGTGTCTCTTTTGAAAAATCTGACCATTAATCCTAACTATTTCAGGAACTGCAGTCATGTTTATAACCTCTCACACATGAGGACAATCTTAGTAAAAGCCGTTCATTCTCATCCTATATTCTATCTGAATTAAAATAGCCATTTTAGAAATGTAGAGTCTGTACATCGCGCTAGTGTTAGTACCGAAATTGCATTTCATAGAGCAGTGAATGAACTTCTGCCTGCCTTGGACAGTATACAAATTGGTCCTCACCGTTTTATTCATTCTGTAAAATGGGTCACTCTCGTGTCTCATATGTCGAAATCCATGGTAGCCGAAAAATAATCAAACATACAAATACTAGCTGAGTAACAATGCTGAGGCTACCGTCCAGCGCTGAGATGCCACTTTGATGCGAAATTATATTTGACATGTAAAAAGCAGATGATTGATGATGAAACTTGCGCCATCCTGACCATCTCACAAAGGCCTTCACGTCATAGACCTCCAAATATGAGTATTAGCAATAAGAACATTCAATGAAGACATTCAATACAAATATGGGTGTCGCTCCTGACAACATGTTCATATTATACCAGCATGTAATGAACATATTCAAGGCTACATATCTGGAGCTGAGATGCATCTGTTCTATTCTCCATTTTATTTCGATTGAAGCCACTGAAACGCGTGTATTCCGTAGTATTTTTTTTAAATTGGAGTGTTGCAATTTATCCCTATCTCATCCGGCTTAATATGACAGTTCAAAATGTTCCAACCAGAGCTGCTAGGCTTGTATTTGAGCATACCTTCCCCTACTCCATAATATGCACTGTCTACCCATTAAATCTTCAAATTCAGTCCAATATATATATATATATATATATATATATATATATATATATATATATATATATATATATATATATATATATATATATATATATATATATATATATATATATATATATATATATATAATCAGACCTAATCCAGGTATATATCCCATCTAGAAACTTAGGCTCTACTTCGAACTTATGTATTTCCATCTGTCCCACCACTAAAAAGTAATTTGGATGTACGATAGCCCAGAAACCTGAAATAAAATCTTCCATGGAACTACGACAAAAAGAATATTTGATATTATTTAATATTGCTCTTAAAAAAGCATGCATTTAGACTACAAGGTGAGTCTTAAAGACTTAAAAAGTTTACTTCCTTTATTATTTTCAGGATGTTTTTTGTATTAGGTAATTTGATGTTGCTTCTTTTGAAATACATCGTTGTGTATAATTTTGTGTCATGTAATATTCTTTAATGCTTAGAACTTCTAAAGATTACGAGTTGTACTAAGTCCTTATGATTATTATTATTAATTATTATTATTATTATTATTATTATTATTATTATTATTATTATTATTATTATTATTATTATTATTATTATTATTATTATTATTATTATTATTATTATTATTTATTCTTTAACAACTTCGTTTGGTTAAGGGATTGTTGTTGTTGTTGTTTATGATGATGATGATGATGATGATGATAATGATGATGATGATGATGATAATGCCTACTACTTTACGCTCAAACATAACTGAAAGCATGGTGAGACAGACTAGGGGTTGCGGAAAGCGGAATATAGCATGATGTTCCACTTGTCTTTTATCCCAGAACATCATTGTCCAGGTTTTAATGTTTATCATAGTATGATATCCACCTTTTTAGTATTCATATTGGACCATATGTATATATTTACATCTACTTATGTCGCACGTATTAAATATCTATTTCACTTCCATTTCCTTTCTGTTCATAATCCGATCTCGAATTTCTGGATTATAATACGACTTTTATTCCTCGGTAAATTATTTTTTCTCAAGTTTCAGATAATTACAGTTGATAAATGTATTATTCCTTTGATACGTTAGTGGCAAAGGGCAAGATGCAAGAGAAATTTTGGTTAATGCCCTGAAAGTATGTGGCAAAATGCTGCATTGATCAAGTACATACATGTTTCATATTACTTTCTGACATGCAGTTACACATGTATTTTTGATATTAATACAAATTTTCATAATAATTGTACAAACCTAATATTAGGTAAAAGGTTTTTCGCTGAAAACCTCCTATGTATAATATTGACGTTCCATCATACCAAATTTACAATTGATATAGTTTAGATGATCTTATTATCTTTCTGTAGAACTATTTTTCTACTTTTATATAAAATATAATTATAAGACATTAAAAAGACTGTAAACAGTTGTGCGCTTAACGCACTTTGCGTGTTATATATCCTTCATTGCTCACTTGAAATATCATAAAAAGTGCAAAGTATTATAAAAAAACGTAAATATGAAAATGAACATTACTGACTGGATTTAAATTCGCCAGGAGCAGATACTAAGATCCTAATATGTCTTTTTATCTTAACTTTGAGCCTTAGGAAATATTAATTGTTCAAAGATTCGACACTATATTTGACTCTCGTGCATTTTCGAGCACTATGATTTTGAAACATAGAGAATACAATAAAAACAAGTCATATTTATTGAATTGTTTTTGTTTATTGGTTCTTTATCAGCGCCTTAATTGTTCCACACTTGAAATCGGAACCAGAAGTGATGCAAATATTAATATTAGTAATTAGCGCCATATAATTAAGAAAGCAGATATTTTTTAAGGTCATTGATCAATACAACTTAATTAATTTTTTTGATGCATAGACAAAAAGATTTCAAATTTGAATTGGCGAGTAAATCATTTATCACAGTCCTGAACAGTTCAAGATATATTCTTTTGCAGGACGAAACAATAATAATTTTACCGCCTGGAACAAAATCTGGTAAATATAGAGCCTGTATAGATGGCGAGGCCCTAAAGTGTGTCAAAAATTCAACGGAAAGGGATAACTGCGTAAACTACACTACACAATCTATGAGAGGAAGTAAGACATATTGTTTTTCTTCTGTAACATAATGTTATAATTGTTTGGATTTGGTCTTTAAAGACATTTAAAATCGACCAGTTCTAATCCATTACAACAATTTTACCATAGCTGGTCGTAAGGTCTAAAGAGTTCTTGTATATATGACTACGTCTCTTATCCGCTATATACTTTTACAACTCAAAGCAGTTCACCTTCGTCGCAAAAGATAATGACATTGACCAAAACATGTTGCATAATCAAATCGCATGTGATGTGTACAATTTACATTAACAAGCTAAAAATATCACTTTTTCTAACGTTATTCCAATCTAGAACTTATATGTGCGATCGTCTCTTCAGACAGATTTACAAGAGATGACTGGTGGCAAATTTTGTAGTACAATCACTAAGAAAAACACAACCAAACATAAAGACTGGTAGGCATTCTATAAACACGTATTTCAAAAGAAGAAGAAGTCACAACATAAACGTATGCTCATCAAAATGGCGATCACATCATTGTCGCTCGCATTTAGAAACTCATGCAAATGAAAGCAGATAAAGACCATAAACTTACTTGTATGAAAATACACCTGGGACAATGTGTTCTAATAAGCAATGTTTTCTCTGTGATATATGTATTATTTCTATTATAAACGATTTCAACAGAAAGGCTTTGAATCTCAATTACAGCTCGGTAAGAATCATAAATGATTGACCAAAACTGGATTGTTTCCGTAGTGAATCCGGTTGCTCAAATTAAAAACAAACATTAACCTTTTGTTAAGTGACAAAAGTTGAAATCTTGCAAAGTAAGGTCTAATATCCATCACGGTGTATAGCAATATCAACAACAACAAAGGTAGCCTCTTCATTACAATGACATTCTGATAAACTAATCACGTACACAACGCAACTAATTCATATTACTGATAATTAACTTGTGAAATAATGTTCTTATTATTTTTTTTAATTCAGTGTTCAACCATACATGGACGATGATAAAAATGTTAATCTAGAACGAATTATGTGCCTCTACATATAACATATCCATTTACAATAGCTTAGTGAATGTGGTTTTTTATCAATTACATTTTGTTTACTAATATATCAAGCAAGATTATAAAAATAATGCAGCCAACAGTTTGAAAACATTGTTTTACTAAAGTTTGAATTGACATTTTTACCATACGCTTTATAACTCGTGTTTGCATTATCTAAGATTTTAATTAAAGTTGACAAGACTCCCTTCAAATATTGATATAAAGGCACAATGTTATGCTATCAGCCATCTAAGTACGTGTATTGGTCATATTATATATATATATATATATATATATATATATATATATATATATATATATATATATATATATATATATATATATATATATTGTAGGTGTTCAAACGAAAACTCTTACTATATATAGACTGTTATACTAAAGACAAGAAGGTTGAGAAAATGTTCAAGCATTAAATATCGAGGAGATTAAGGAAAAACCATTACATTTATACCCGATTTTGCAGGAACTGGTTCAGTTTACTATATTAGTATATTGCTCTTTTTGTTGATAAATTGAACATTTTAGTACAATTGCAAAGAACGTGCTAATTATTTGAACACTCAACACAATAGCATTGTCGGTCATTTACGAAGTACGTGTGCTAGTTTGTTTAATACACTTTCAATATTATTAGCTTGCAATAGACAGCAATATTGTCACAAATGTGTGAAATTTGTCAATGAAGTCGTTATTGCTACTTCCTCCTGATATAGCTATATAACCACCTCCTCCAACACAATCACCTCCACCTGTATGTTTGGTGAATGCAGTTGATCCTTCAACAAAATGTTTTATTGTTACAACGAGCTTTGTTCTTAGGTTATCAATAGCAGCAGAAAGAAAAGCAATGCCGACACCAGTGGTCGAAATAGTTGTTTCAAAATTTATATAGCATCAATATTTTTCTAAAGTTTTAACTGAATAAATGATATAATTTCTTTAAAGTTATTATATATTGCTGCTTAGTGACCAAACGTTTGTGTCCTTGACTTTACTTGTTATGTTTAACAAAGTCATTATGTTTTCTAAATCAAGATTCGTTTGGCAATATCATTATTTTGTCTTCAACATGTGGTAGCTTATATTAAAGCAGTTGTCTTGACAATATGATTTAATTTACAATACCATCATCAATCACTGGTTCTATTGTAAAATTAAATTTATTTGATTCATACCATTGGTACTTAACTGTACAGTATGTTTGATCAATTCACAGATAATCAGTATCCTTCTGATGTATTATCCTAGACGCACAATGAGTATAATAAGGCGACTGTTAATGAGAGCATCCAGAATCAGGAAAAACTTTGGTCTAGTAAAGGACAGCACGGTTAAAATATTCTTAAAACAATAAAGATCATATTTTACATGTTTGCACTGTTACTGAATAAAAAACAACTTCAAAATATATTAGGCCTTATATAATTGAAATTATATTTTATCGTCATTATATTTTGCAAAATTGACAACTTCGCATATAAAGAGGGACAATCTTAATCTTACAAACACAAATCATAAATAAGCACTATAAATGGAACATAATATAAAATTATTAGTAGACACTAAACAGCTAAGGAATTAAACAAAATGGATTTAAATCACATAAATCCTGCATATACATTGTTTAGGAAACTTAAATGAACTAAAATTTAACAGTCGCTGTCAGACGTGATTATTTATTTCTACAAGGGACATCTTGCATGAGTAAGTTTCATCCAATTCGTAACATACAATAATTGCAGAAATAATTAAAATAAGACTACCTAACAACGAACTGAGCAAGACTAATTTGTTGGATTCTGTCTTTTAGGTTTGGTGATGTTTCCACTAAGTGCTAACTTGATAACCATTATGCAGATACATGTTTAAAGGATGTTGAATTCGAGATATTAGTTACATGCAATCGCCAGTCACTCTTTAAATTTTGTCATTACTAAAGTCACTTTAAGGATAATTTAAAAATAACTTGATGTTTACATCAATTCAAGGTGAACATCATTGGACGTTAATTTGAACATAACTTGGAAATAACTGTACAAAATCTTTAATTAGTTTGCAGCATATGTGGAAAGAGGAAACGAATTTCTTGAAAGTTGTAATGAAGAAATATGAAAGGTTCGTAAATAGTGATAGAGGGCCATTCCATAAAGGAAGACATATTATGGTAGAATTCAATATGGCAACAACATGGAATATGTTTACATGATGTCATAAAAGCCAACGAAGAAAAATTCAAATACAAAAAGGCTGGTATTTTCGAACTACTTATCAATATTCTACATGGAGAGGAAAGCACTTGTTTTTTTATAGCTTAATGCAGTTGCTGCTCTAAGAGCAGGTGTTGTATATTTAAAACTCGTCCGAAACAGGTTCAGCATTGGGATGATAACAAAGTAGCTATTTTTGTTTATCCATCAAATTTAATTAAATTCCAAGAAAAATATTGATTAATAAAGAAATCGTCAGTACATTTAATAAACTGAATCGAATAGAAGTAACACTATTCACCATGTAGCGTTGATAGCCTGACTTTGAAAGTCTGCTTAATTTTAAAACATATTTAACAATTGATATGATTGTGGAAAATAGGTTATTAATATACAATGATTCATTTTACGATTTACTGTACATAACATGATATATAGTGCCTGAGAAATTACGTACTCTCACTGTGATACAATTACGATGAATAAATTGAGAAAAAGCAATAAGCGATAAGGCGAGAAAATATTGTAATTCATATGATAGTTGCTTCACCTAATAGCTGAAACATAAGGCTGCAAGGAATACATGCTATATAAGTTGAGTCCCATGTGGTGAAATGGGTTAAACAACTGTAGAAGAACAGTCTCAAAACAAACTTAAATTGATATTAGAGACTGTAAGTTATACACCATGTTACAAGAATATATTACGTAGTTGGTTATTAACATATAGAAAGAAACCAAACTATTCTAGCAGATGAAGGATTGTGCCTGAAACCAAGTCTATATCAATGCTAGATTGTGTCATAAGTAACAAACATTTGTGACTAAATGTAACCAGTGAATGACTACCTCTTGTAAGAATGAAAACCAATGCATATATATATATATATATATATATATATATATATATATATATATATATATATATATATATATATATATATTGAATGTAAGAATCATATTAACACATGTTTATAACTTCTTACTAATAACAGCAATGGTATAATCAATGTGAACTCTAAATTTATAAATTACTAGGATTTATAATCAGATATCAGTAAAAATATTTATAAATTGGACTGAATTTGTAGAGTTTTGAAACCTTACAGTGGGCATATATTCACTGATTAGATAACCACATCGAAAATTATTGTAATGGTTTCAACTCGACTCTATATAGGTGGCTACTTGTTAGAATTTAACGAGTATGTGATATACAATGTACGTAACTGATATACGCGATTAATACGAAGTACTATCCCTATGCAAATGATCCCCAACCGCTAAACACCATATTGGAATACAGATAACAATCATCGTTCAAAACCCAAAGGTATGGAGAAATGATAAGGATAATTTAATAGTTGTGGATCGGTATTTTGCATAAAAATCTTATACAATTCTCAGAATTTTAAAACTCTAAATACGACAACATGAACAGTATATCCAACGCAAAATAATCATTTTTTAACTTTTAATTACTCTATCAACTACTCTACTAATAATATAAACTGATTTAACGGAACAAATTAAAAAGGCTTTTGTAAACAAAGAAATTATTACATCAAATTGAGAAAAGGAAATATACTGATATATTTCCTGTTGAATTGACGTATAAATGTAGGGGTTAAATCATAATGAACGTTGCAATCAAATATTATTATTTTAAATGAAACTTAAATAATGACAAAGAATGCTATAACAAAATATATTTAAATTGTTGAAAAAAGATAAAGAGGTGCAATAGTTAATAATAGCTCTTTAGCGTTTACAGAAAAAAGACCTTTATGAAGCCAGTAGCAACATAGAAGACTTATAAATGTAATAAATGTAAGGGAAAGTGTAATTAGATTCCCTTAAATAAATACATTATTTATATATGAATTGTTAAGCAAACCAGTGTCATATTAGAATTTGATAATTAGAGAAAAACAAAACAAAGTGTGACATATCTAAATAGTATTCATTACACTTCACCCACAAATTCTATAGGAATGTGACAAAAGTAGCCAAAGAATTGATAAAATTGAAACAAATGAATTATATTTAGACATCTATAAGATACACAAATACAGTCGAGAATTTTCATCTTCTATATTAAAGCGATATGATGATAGGTTGAAATATAAAAGAACCGAAAACAGAAACAGAGGAAATGAAAAAATATATTAAATAAAACCTTTATGAACAGGTACAACAATTATTGAAAAGAACGATAACATTAAATCAGACATTGAGTAATCTTTGACTACGATGTACCTAACTATGGAATAAAACACTTCAACGAACATTAATAATGTATTGAATCATGTTCATGCAGTTGATGATAATGCAAGGATAAAACAACTGTAAGAACTACCTGGAAAGATGTTAATATTAGATTGTTTGTACACCAAAATATTTCAGTGTATTTGAAAAACTAATATCTAGTGATTATGAGCAACAAAATAATAACAATATTTTGGTCTGCTGATGACAAGTGCACCGAGTGTAACTTTAAACCTCTAACACTAGTTACTACAATAAGGATTAGCTATTAGAAGAATAACTTTAAAACGATATTGTAGCTTATTTTAAATTGAGACCTGATGTATACAAAACGCTACATTCTGCCTAAATGGTGTAAGGAACATCTCCTAAAGACATTGTTTGTACTGAAACTTATACCATAATGATAATTGGATAGAGAGCTAAACGTAACTGCAGACCGTTATGATATTAGTGTGTCAAACAGAATATCTTAAACATGACAATTTCAATGAGTATATGGTCCAGCTTGAATCAGCAGTGTGCAGTAAACTTGATAAAAACTAAAATATAGTTGCCGTATATTTAATATAAATAATTTAAAGTATTTCATTTCCATCGAATTCCATCGAAACTGGTTACCAATTTAATCTTTGAAAATAATATTAAATGCTTTGTTTGATGAAGCTGGGTAAAAAAAAATAATTCAGCACAAAAAGCAAAATACTATATTCTTGATATAGTGTTATTGTCACTAAGAGATGTGCAACTGCGTTTGTGATCTTACTTTTATATTTGGGAAAAATAAACATACCAATATATATATATATATATATATATATATATATATATATATATATATATATATATATATATATTGATCATGAGCAACATATAACAGCAAACTAGTTATATCATTAAAACATTCAATCTGATTAATGCAAGAAACATCTACAAAAATTGTTCGATTGTCTTATATAAAATGCTCTGATGTATTTTGCAGACAATGATCAGGCAACATCATCAGATATACCGCAAAGGAAGACAAGTGATTTTACTACTGTTGTCATAGTCCCGACTGTCCTTATCTCACTGGTCTTAGGATGTGTCATCCTGATTATAATTATATTGCGGCGACGTAAGATCTGTTTATATTCTTTTCCTAAAAGCAATTCTAGAAATATTGTGTGCAACGTGAATATATATATATATATATATATATATATATATATATATATATATATATATATATATATATATATATATATATATATATATATATATATATATATATATATATATATATATATATATATATATATATATATATATGTATATATATATATATATATATATATATGTATATATATATATATATATATATATATATATATATATATATATATATATATATATATATATATATATATATAGTTGTGTAAGTATGTAGATATATACTAATTCAAATGTTTTCATGATTTTTCACACGTGCAATAAAAAGCCAATGCTATAGTAGCATATGCGAAAGGTATAGAAATTAATGTTGTAACATTTAATAGATAAATGCTGCACTGAAGAGTTCTATTCTGGAACTATGTTTACAATAACTAAATTTGCCAAAGGGTTATACATACATCACTGGTTTAGCTGCTCTCATTTATGAATATAAGTGACGGTTTGTTATACTTAACAGAACATGTTATTTTTCTTGACCATTATAGGTTATGCATGAAGGTCGTTCGCGCCCTTTTGTATGAGGTCATATGATGCATTTTCCCTTTGATTCCGTTGTTTCCGTATGACTGACCATTTACAAAGATTGCAAATGTATGTGCCTGCCAATAGCGAAGAAATACTAGTATAAAATAAACTTTGTTATTGTATTTCGTTGTGAGTATACAAGATCGTAGAGTAGCACATACCATTATATTATTTTACTCACTTTAACTCGCGTTTCTCAATTAAAGTGTCAAAAAATTATACCCTTCAAAGCACATTTCAGAATTATCGAGTCATTATTATTGGCAACATCAATATCAACTTATTTACACCAAACATTTTAAATGCCACTCTCAGAAATTTCGCCAAGCATTAAAAAATACATATTTGTTTAGAATAACTGTATATCAACAACATGAACAAAGATTAGTTTACTGCACATAATATTTTTTTTGCCTAGAAATACTGAATTTACTTTCACTCATTCATTTGTGTGCTTCTTAACTAATTTTTAAGTTTAGCATATAAAAAGTTTGTTTTACCCGGGGAAGTGATGCGAGGATTTCAGCACTAAACTATATCATTATACTGTTCAGCTGATATCCAACAAGCGCTCTGCCAAGAAATGCTAAAAAAATCAACTATAATGTTACTTTTTTTCTAAGAAATAAATACATTTTCCGTCACCAATTTTTGCAAGGCATACTAGTGCTTATTGAAACTATATTTTAACATCTTAATATTTTGAAGTTGTGTTGGTTCTTAAAGATCATTTTCTTGCATCTGCAACGTCCCTATTATAAATTTCTTGTTAACTCGTGTCTCGCCTATTTACATTGTGTTCGTTTGATATTATGCAAATTTGTTTGTTTTCTTTATCTTTAGGTACTTGTTGTGCAGTACAATATATTTGGTCTGTAACGTGAAGTTACTTTGACTTTTAATATATATATATATATATATATATATATATATATATATATATATATATAAACTGTCATTCTTAGAATTAAAACGTGTCCTTTAGTATTTAATAGCATGCGTGAGGTACTATAATTTGATGAGGTTTCTGATGTTTATTATTTATATTTGTACAGAGTTCGGAAATTTTTTTAAACTTAAAACTGAAACTGAACGAAGACTTTTAGCTCTTCCAATGGTAAATCAGCCATTAGTGGGAGAAGTATGCTCTTCTGGTAAGTATAGTAGATGAGAACAATAAACGCTTAGGCTTAAATGAAAACTAATAAAATTTATTTTGTTTGTAATTATTGGTTACAAAGTCCATACCACGATGTATAAAACACCCCATTAAGTAACATGTTTCCCTAGGAATAAAGTATTTTTAATATCTAACTTAAAATTTATTATCTTTCAAACAACCCAGTAATTTGACTGTTAATGTATTGTTTTCCTCATCATAGTAATCGCTATATTTTGAAGACGTTAAAGTCTGTTCAAATATCAATAATCTGCTTAAAATGATATAAATGTCAGTAAAGCAATAATTAAGTTTGATATTAAGTATTTGTGGTCATTATGCATATCATATTTATCAACTGGACAAATTTGTTAAATATTGAAGAAAACTATATATGACACAATCTGATAATGTACATATCTCTACTGTCATTTTAATAAATGTATTCTTATGGCATTATTATATTCATTACTCATCTCATCTAACAATCTTGTTTACAATTTTACCAATTATTTCCCTGTATATTTCATTAAGAAATGCAATTAATAATTACTGCTCTAATTTTCGTAGGTTTTGTAGCATTTGTCCCCTTCTAAAATCAGATATTTTCAAGCTGGATTTTACCCATAAGCAATACATATAATTGTTCTAATCATTTTATACCAATGTGTTACAATCTCATACCTGTGTATGCTCATAAACTGTAACAAGATTAAAAATGTTTTTTTTTTTAGAAATTGTAAGAGCTTTGTTTTATGTATTTATTGTAGATGGTGAAGAAAGCAATAACGAGACTGAGGAGGAAACACATGTGTAACTAATGATAAATGTATCATATTATCAATTATTTGAACCACCCGTCATTGTAATAACTGAATGATATTGCTCAGCATTGTCAAAAAGTAATAACATGATTAAGTACAATGCTTTTCGGTAAAGCATTATAGAATCAGGCCTCGTGATACAGAAGATGAAAAATTTCAATTTTGTGAAGGCAGAGAAATAATACAAACAAATGAAAATGTATGGCATTGTTACCTAACTATTACAAGAAGTAATCTCTTGCACGAAATGGATTTTACAAAATATTTGGAGACGGGAAATCGTCTTCAAAAAGAGAAACTGTTCAATTCGTTCATTCCGTTCAGCAGATTATAACCTGCTATATTTGCACGCTAGCAATTAGTGCATCCAGATATCGGAGACTTCGAAATTACGTCCGACGAGATAAAGCAACAAGGATAAATGTAATGCGCACAATCGTTCTTTTTCAACAACATTTGACTTAAATTCTACTGATCATTCAACCATTATATAGAAAATTATTAGATAAGATGACTATCTGTGAATGTATCTGTAAAAGAAGATATTAAAGCAAAAAGTGTTTTGAAGGAATGAAACAATTTCATCGAAAAATCAAAAATATGATCTCAAAATGACATTAAAAGATATAATTTGGTTTCCTTGAAACGAAATGGTCCATAGTCATCTAATATGTGAATACATTAGAAAATTATTTTAGTGAAAATCCGTATAACATCAGTGAAGAAGCGATAAACATATTTGTGGGGAGGGCAACATAAAGAAGGAGATTGTATATTACCTGTTGAACGTTTATATGATTATATCAGATATTTCTCATTTGGTGGGTATCATAAAGAATGATTTTCATGTTTGTCGCACCGGACATTCCCAACTGTTCCTGAAATAATATAAAATACTAGTCCACTTACTACATAGCAATAATTTTCATCAATGATAAACATATATTAAAAAATCCTAAGATAATATCTGTCCAATTAAGAAAGGAAAGCACTTTCGGCATTAATATGTATCTTATATATATATATATATATATATATATATATATATATATATATATATATATATATATATATATATATATATATTCCATTCATTTGCCATGCTACGGGGAGCTAAAACTATTTCTTTAACAATGACAAAATTAGTACCGCGAGCGCGAAACTTAAGTGGGAGATGTAGTGAGATATGTTATATCTCCCCTAAGCAAGTGCAACAGAATGTTTATTATATTAGAGCTTACAATATATACATGGAAATATTGGTAGCGTGGGAAAAATATGCTCTTTTTTCCAGGTCATTTTATGTTACATGCTCCATTCAATTATTATTATACTTAAACTAGGTTAAATAATATCAGTGAGTACTGAAGAGAAATATTATCAATGCCATTTGTGATCATAATAAGATTTACCATATAATTGTTATTGTATCCAGATTGTTATATTTTTCTCGTATACTGTAAGTTATTCATGGTTTAGCTTTCGAAACAAATTCATTATTATTATTGTATTAATCGTGTTAAGTGTTGTGTTGTTAAGGTTTGGATAATTTCTTTATTAAAATTATTCACTGGAATTATAAAGTGTTGATCAATAATACTTTTTTGAGTGAACCATAGTTAGGAATTATAGAAAATGCACTCAAGGATAAACCGCACAACTTGGGATAATATCACCTTAGCTTCGTTTATCAACTAACTGTTCGACTATAGTAATCTCATGGACATTATATTAAGATATTGTATTGCAATGCGAATTGAAAACAATCGTTGTACGAAGTCTTGTTTAATGATGAAAACAAATCTTCCCTGATGTGAAGAAGTGATTGCTATTCAATTATATTGATTCAACATTTTATAGCTCGTGATGTTCACCAGTTTTGCCTAAAGTGAACTGATCCACGCAGCTGGAAATATCTTGGATTCAAAGCTTACATCCACGACATCTCAGATATTGTTGGACATAATTCGCTATCGTTGATGACAGGAGCAGAAACAAGTACTCATCAATAACCCTTTAAGGTCAAGCTGTCCAAGGCCATAATTTTGTTTACTTGATATGTTAATGTTTAACCAAACATCGGACTCATTCAGTATGTTCATGATAATGCAAAATGGTATGTGCAAATCTACAAATCAATTCGCATTAAAATGTATCAATGAACTACGTCTTGTTAACGGATATAATACACTCATTATTATATTACGACCATGTAGTTTAATTGCATGTGTGCTAAAATTTGAATTCATTCTGTTTCATTTTTATTTTATTGTTATAATTTGCATTTTGATGATGATTATGTTCACAGGGTCTGTCATTTTGAAATAAACTTCGTGTTTATTTAGAACGTAATGTGACTCACATGAGCTTGATTTTTGCATGTTGTATTTTGACAATTTAAATAAGTAGTCGAGACAAGATGCGTAAATGATTGATTGTGACAAAGTTCATTTCTAATAATACTTGTTAACATTCGGTACTACTATGGCAATATTTCAAAATCGCCATGTGTTCTTCGTTTGTTCGTGTAAATGAAATGATGTTTATATTTGCTTTAACTACTCAAGTACCTGAGAAATAGAGTAACATTTTAACACCTTGTAGACGGTCTAATACCATGAGAAGAAGGATCTCTTTTGTGCTAGAAAGAGTTCTTCGTTTGTACTTTTGTAGAACAACTGTAGAACGACATGTGTTTTGTTATGGAAAATAGCTGTACTTTATCTGCCTTTAAAAAATAATTATTTTCCCTGGAGAACTATACATAACTGGTTTTACACAAAGACATTTAAAGAAATTGATCCTAAATTGGAACAGAACGGTGCAAATTTTGATTTACAGAGCAAATTCTAGACATTTGTGTAAAACCTTCCTCTGACGTCATCATGCGTCATATTGGAACTAAATTTAGATTCAGACTACCTAAATAAGAACTGTTTATTTATATTTGTTTCACAACTTTAGGACAAATATTTAGATTTTGCTTCCCAAATTGTAGGTCTTATTTCATATTTTCAACATTTTTCTAGAGAAATAAGTTACAAAACCAAGAGATTTGGCTCTAATTAACAACAGCGACAGTCCTAAAATTAAATTGGTTTTTCTGTCAAATCGTATTGGTGGTACTTTCAAAAGATCTTACATTTACCCACTATTCATTTTCTCGACATTCTAATCTATCGTTCAATTACATTAGAGATAACTTTCGTAACAATAGTAACATCAGTAAAAACAAAAACAAATCCAAACAAAACAAAAGTAACAGCAGTTCTGTACGTTCAGAGTACAAGCCTTGAAACCTGACAATTAGGACACTGCTGATCGGTAACCAACTAACCAGCTTTAACTAGTCGACACTTATATAGATTCTTCTAACAAACAGCCCAATCTGTTGCATAACATGATGACCTCTGACTACTTATCTGGGAGCCAGAGCGCACTGGAGACATCCATTTTAATAATCCTCTATCCACCTAATCTCTTGAACATCAACATGGATTATAAGCATTTCGTAGTAGAATTACTATAAGAGCAAGCACAGAAACAGATGGACGGAAAGAATTCGGAATACTTGGAAATTACTAACTCCTTCAGTAGCCAATTCCAAACTATGAGAGAATAATTAAAGGCTTTTATGTTAATACTCCCCCATCTCGTCGATACGGTTTTGAGTCAACTCACTAACCAATTTTGCACCTCACATTATCCAATCAACGAAAGGGATCTCTAGAAGGCGTAGTTATATGCATCACATATTTTCAAATTATGATTGCGGACACAAACTTAGCCCTTAAGTTAAAGGTTATCATAAACATAAACATATCGTTCACCTATTATTAGATATCCCATTGAACTGAATGTGATTCATTCATGCGATGATAGAGTATAAATGTAAAATAGTAATTAGTGCAAAACACAGCAGTCTTACTCTTGACAGGGTTACATGTAAATTGAATTATGCAATTATTTTGCAATGAATGATATCTAACTTATGACTAAACAACCTGTTGCGATAGTGGATATTGGTATAAAGGAAACTCTTGAACGATATATTGTATATTCCTACTAAAACGTTACTGTGAAAGTAATTAAGGAATAAAGCCATTCATCCTGACAATGGAAATACCTCTGACCTTCTATGGAATGATTAATAAAGCTACAGTATACATCGGTCGAAAAAACTGCTTTGAGGCCACACAACAGCAAAGACATGAGAAGAACTAGAACAAATAATACAATACAGCACTCAATATATATTGGTACCAGAAAAATACATATACTAAGATTGTATATGTTCGATTATTAAATTAAACATAAATGATAATGCACCAATATTATTCGACGTATTTGCCATGTCATCTATTATAATGTCAATACAAGAATATCAGCGGGGAACAATACGATCAAGCTCCGTCAATTACTATGACCGCTCTCAACGAGTTCGGAGTTAAAAAAGAAACTGAATTATAGTTGCACGTTCTTAAATATCATATTCAATAAAAATTATTTAGAAACCATAACTGAAGTATCAAGGCTACAAATGAGACGTATACATTTCTTACCTAGAGTGGGAAACGAGAGCGTTCAGACCCTGGCATGGAATATAAAAAATGATGAATTTCTGTGTAAGATACTCAGCTCTCTTTCCTTGGATGAAAATTCTACCTTATTTAATTATTATATGCTTCCATGTTCAAAGTCATACTTACTGGGCGAATCCAGTTTTGTGAAGAAAAAAATTGTCCTTACTTGATTCTCCGTTTGAATCAACATATCAGTAGTGTACTAACGATACACAGTTCATTTTTATAACGGCCAAGCAAGATATTACTCTTCGTGGAAATTGGATTTCAAAAACGACCAATACATTATGAGGGAATATTTCCACTCTATATAATCAAGTCACCTGCGTTTAGAAATTCAGTTTGCTTAGGAACTAGACAGCATGATGAACTTGATTCTATTTTGTAGAAGTCACTGATAACATTGAAAAGAACATTATGACATAACTGGTTCTGGACGTCTAAAAATTCAAGCATAGAAAACAGTCATGCAAATTAGACAACATATATCAACACCAGCATGAAGAATACCGGGTGTGATAGAAGGAAGAAAAAAAGGAAGATGTGAATAAATGCTGTTGACAAGATAGACCACTATAAAGCTTTAATAGCAATGTTTGATAAATACATTGCCAACGTGATCGTGCATACTGACAACAAAACAATTGTACGGATGTCGAATCGATATCTTAGTCAAGTAGACAATGATATATATTTAACTACAAGGTCATGAGAAGGCATTGTTCAGATAATATTATTTTATTAAATTGATACTGAAAACTGACAATATCAGTACAATATGAAAGTACGTAAACTAACATGAACAATAGTCGTTGAACAAACGTAAAAGAGCGAGAGTAACATCTTTGTATCAATAAAATATTTAATTTAGTATGACTCATAAGCTAGATCAGAAATATAACAATGGATCAAATATAATGTTTTTATACAATGAGCACAAGCACAAAAATTGGTTCGCTTCCGTATGTAGGAACGATCAATAAAATATTCAGTGACTTCTTACCGACTTAAGAACTTTTGCCTCGTTTTTAAAATATGTTCCCTTATGTCGCCAAGTACAATATTTAAAAGTCATTCCCAACGTGACTCTGATTTTATTTTGTCTTATTATACTTACCTTTTCTTGAAGAAAATGGAAATGTTTGTTGCAACTAATTTGCTTAAGGTCAATGCTGTACTGAATGCTGAATTATAAACCTATGCTGCTGTTGTTCTAAGGAGAAAACAAGCAGTCTATGACTAATTTAAATACAATAGTTCACGCTGGAAGCAATTCCTTTGTTACACACAAGGTACAAGTTAATCGGACAAAATAAAATTGAAATAGAAATCATAAAGAGGGTTTGTGTAATTTTACCCATATTAATTGACAGTGTGCTACAAATAAGAATCCATTGAAGAATGGTATATCTTCCCGCCTATCTGACATACGAAAATCCGTCACAGACATATTCCCAAGCAACTGACACGAAAGCAAGGCCTAATGTTTACTTTCATTTGATTGCATGACCTGTAATATATTTGCCAATATGCATACAAAATGATAGAGTATATGAGATATAAAGTTCAATTACGTGAATATGAACGTAAAAGCACTTACAATCCCTCTCATTGGACAAGCGAAATGTAATATAAGTAGGACACAGTAGAATTATCCATGTTTGGCCGAAAAAGCTCCGTTCTCCCCGTATTAAAAAATGTCGTATTTTCAAAAGGGAGATGATATTGTGGCCAAAGTTCATGATCACAACGATACAGGCTCTATACAAGTAAAGTTGCAATTTAAAGAATGTTTTAATAACCAGAGAAGTGTTGAGAGAAAATGTAGAGATCGATGACAAATATGATATATGGGAGGATTAACACCCTTTTTATGTATATTCATTCTATATGTAGTTATTATTTGATTGGCTGCATGTATATGTCTAAATAAAGCACATTCAGTGGTGGTAAAGAAAACATCAGGAGTTAGAATTAATACATTTACTGCACATTTTATATAATGCCATTTAGCATGTTAATGTAGTAACTGCAGATCTATATCAGAAAAGATTAAATGAATGAATATTACGCTGCACAATGTTACAATGTATCTCTTACAACTGATGCTGACAGGTAGTACTCCTATATAAATTTCGTTTCCATTTTTGTGCAATTATAATTAAGATCGTAAATTAATTAAAAGCTCAGATAACCCTACCTTTTCTATTTGTCCTAGGTGCTAACTTGACTCGTAACTGTAGAATATAAAACATTCAGTTAAAGTATTGCATATCTTGGTGACAAATGAATTTGATTTACAAACGTGTATTATATTTGTACAAGAGACCTTCCTGTAAAACGTCTAATCATGCATATCCAATAAGCTGACATCAGCTAAAAGTAGAGCTCTGCATACGTCAAAGATTGTATTTTCCTTCTAGAGATTGCGCTTCTTATACTGCAGTAAACAACAAAATGTCATTCGGGAAAGGGTTCATGGAAAGTACTAATGATGTGCGTATGGATTATGACAATGCAACAGCACATAAATAACTCAAATAGATATAGACTTCACGTCTCTCTGCATGCTTATCTTCACATTACTAATCAGAAAATCGGAAACCTCCGTTGGAAAAGATGTATCCAAAGAATCTGAGTGAATTGGATGAATGTAATCATTAAATTGCGTCGTACTTGAGTTAATGGGATTGAAGTATCCTTCTATTTGCTGACTAACGTAAATGTCGTCGGACCTCACTGCTTCTTCTAATTCATTATTTGTAGGAAATATACTTGGTCCAACAAGTAGTGATTCCTTGCATAAGTTAACGTCCATTTCCATTGCGGTGCTCATTTCACCTTTTAAATCGCTTACAATTGTCCAATAATTTCCAGCCTGATTAACCTCATGTAGAGTTTCGTTTCCGTCGTCATTATGGGAAGCAGCATTAATAGTTGAACCTCTGACAACACGAAAACTAGAATATAGATGTGTGCAATAGTTAATACAAATTTAATTGTTAACAGTGAACATGTACGAATATGTCATGTCAAATGCATTGGATATAGGAAGAAAATATGTGTCTAAGGGATTGATTAATATAAATAAAATACACTGAATATTGTCTAATAGACTGAGTGCTTTCTACTCTGAGACATTTTCAAAATGCAACACAAACCAAAGGACATAACAAACAATATTTAGAAAATAGCGTTAAAATATAGAAACTTTAAATATCTGCTGCTACTCTAATGAAAGCTTGAATATTTTTGTTTCGGCTAGTTGACTTTAACTTGCATGATGATAGTGTACATGGGTTTATATTCATTCAAAAATGTATGAGACACATAGTCACTAGTTTATATATATATATATATATATATATATATATATATATATATATATATATATATATATATATATATATATATATATATATATATATTAGCGCAATTGTAAATGTTATATCAGATATTTCATTGTGTTAGTGGTAATATTTTAGATGAGCGAGTAACTAACAAGCACACACAGACACAGATATATGTATATATATATATATATATATATATATATATATATATATATATATATATATATATATATATATATATATATCTGTGTGTGTGTGCTTGTGTATATATTACTTTAATGCGGATCAAGTATGTAGTGATTGTCGTTGTATTCCTTCGGATTGGTTATTGATATCACAGTACATGAAACATTTGCATTCATATAGCAGATTGCATGTAATAACATTATGCTAAGTTTTATGCATATGCTTTAAATGAATATTAATGATTCAGCACAACACTACTGTATGCATATTACATATTAATTAGTGAGATTTTTAAAAGCCAAAATATTATAGTTACAATAAAAATATATGTATTTAAAGAGTTATTTATTGACATAAGACATAGGTTTAAGCATGTCTTGTAAGACATTCGATTAATAAGTTGAAAATTATCATTACCAACGCTTTATTTTGTGCAGAAGACATGCGAAGATTGTAGCTGCAAACATAACTCCCATCCCAATGATAATATACAGCAAATGCCTTTCGGATGGAACATCAGAGATGGGAATTCTTGCATCTGCAATTTATCAGTCATCCTTTATATTGCTATAAAACGTTTACCGTATTAATGTGAAAAGTATTGTCCATATGGTTGCAACAACTATTGTCACAGCTAATGAAGGGTATTTGTCATGCAATTAATTATTCTTACTTTTATCAGGACAATATGTGAATAATCTATATCCAGCGTATGTGTAGTCTGGTACAACCAAAATTAAATGAAATATAGAAATATAAAGGACAGAATAACATGTGAATTAAATATAGGATCTACAAACACACGTATCAGAGAATATAACATCAATGGATATTTAACTGAACAAGTAATACAACGTTCTAATACTTTTAATCGTTTGATTAACGTAGTCATAAATTTGTTATAAAACAGAGCCTTACTAAATAGGCAAGTAATTGACCCAAATACTTACAATAATGTAAAGTAACAAAATAAAATTTCCTAATATAAATTAGTTCAATTGATTTTTTTTTGTTAATTGGGTGTGTTGAGACGAAGGTGTCGTTGAAAAGTGCCATTGGCAATATCAAGATTATCTGCTAACTTTTTACAAAAATTTTAAGTAATTACAGATATATAACAGTTTTGGAAGCCTAATATTTGGTTTTCGCTTGTCCTTGGTGAACTACAAATTAAAGCATTTTCCGCATCTTGTCAAATATTAATGTTAACTTGCTAAAAGATGGAAAATGGATATCGTCAAAATAGATGACATTATGCTAGAAATCAATAAAAAGTTAGTTCTAACCCACATATCATTGACTTTAATAACTCTCTCTCTCTCTCTCTCTCTCTCTCTCTCTCTCTCTCTAAAAGCGTTACTTCTAACGTCAAAAGAGAGTGAAAGAAAGTTATGCAAATTAGTAGAGGGAGTTCAGTTAGGTTAGGTCACTGCTCTCACTCGCGTCTCTAAGGTAAGTATCACAAAATGTATCATACATGAACTTGAAATATTACACTTGTGTGTATATAGTTTGAGTGGCTGTAGAGGGTATACGATTGTTTAAATACTTGTTTCATTAGCAGCTCGAGCAAATAAAAGCCGTCTTCACGACCTTCAGTCTTTAGTTTAGAAAAATAAATATTGTTTTTGTCTGGGACATACATTTTACAATATAGTGGTAATTTGCTTGTATCAAAGTTAAATGATCACTCAGAAGAATTTCATCCAAATAATATCAATGTTGCGGGATGCTTTGCCATGTCATTATTTAAATATACAATAAATGTGATTACAATGCGGGATGGTGGAACAACAGGTAAAGTTGGTATGATCCAAAGAAGTGAAATATATCTCGCACCGTAAGTTGATAGTTTTCAGAATGATATTTTTAAATTTTATTCCAGTCTTTTTGCTGATCTTGTAAATATGGTCAGTGTTTACCTTAGAGTATCTTGTGAATGTCTTATACATCTCAGTCTAAAACTATAATGTGGAATGTCCGGATGTTAATACAACAATAATATTTATACCATGTTCATATATAGAAAATAGTTTTATGGATTTGTAAACATAAATATTAATAAACTTTCTTCATGCATACTTCATAATGATACTAGCCTACATTTTGAAGGCTTTGATGTATAAATACAGTTGATATGTTTTATTACGTCAAAGTGTCAGGAGAATGAGCTTATTTATATATTAGAGGCAAAACCTGTGATCACAAATAGAAAACATGAACAAAAATACAGTATCCAATCATACATTGGAGTTTCCATGTAACCATTCATTAATAAATGTGACACTGATTATATTCCATGCATGTAATTATCTTGTCAAGAGAAATATAACTTCTGTATAGGGGAATAAAACTGCTGTTTTAAAATGTTTGTTACACTAGACATCATGACAGTTGTACACAATGTTCCTTTAGTTTTCGAAACTTTCCTTAAATAACCCCATACTAACATGTTTCGTTTGAATATGTTCATATATGACGCCTATGCTACTTTCATAAGTTTGATTGGCACAAGATATTGAATGATAGAAGAATAGGACAAGAAAGTCTCACAAGGAGGTCTTTCATAAGAATAATCAGCCAAATACGACAACCTTGAGATGGACTGCTCCATTCAACAAATTGGATTTGACATATAATCTTGTACTATACGACTGTTTATAGCCAGAGTATATAGTCTAGATAAGCAACTAATGATGATGTCTTTCTATTAATGAAGACGCAGAGAAATATATGTTTTCAGCCCTAGGAGGTCAACCTTTCAAGACTAGTGTAATGTGCACTTTTTATGTAATTTAATACAATCGTGCTACCGAATCAAATGCAAAAAGGATTATTACATAGTTTGAATAGAAGAGTATTAGCGAACTTGAATGCATATGATGGCCCCTAAGACAACTAGTAAGGATTCCCAATAAGTGTTGAAGTAACATGGAGAAAAGTGAAATGTCTGAGTCACATATACAATACCTTCTGTATCCACTCGTTTTGCAATTTCCGTCGTCGTGTAATCATAGTTCCCTTAAAAAAAGAAAAGGTATATTATAAATGATTTCTTCATTGTTGAAAGATAGTTATTGTTATTACGGATAACAATTTGGATGCATGGACTTAGGATCATTACGGATATTGTAATCTATGAGATGTAACATAATTACTTTTCGTCTCATTCAATTTATATTAAGTCACACCCTTGTTATTAAAGAAGGGGCAAATAAAGAAACAGGGCACCAGATTGTTGAAAACAATCCGAGAAATAGAGCTCCGGGTTTCCTAAAGACATTATTAAGCAAATTAACAATAACTTGATCATTTTTTTTACTGATTGATAATAAATACTAAACAATCATTGTAGAGCCTTAGACAACAATTCGTATAGCATTATGATTTGTTCAACTTTGATAGAGGGTAAATTAAATATACTGTATGGATGTCTTTATATCAGTTTTCAAACATTGTTCAAGGAAATGGTCAAAATAGCTTTTATATAATTTGGAAGACAAGTAGTTCCAGTTATAAAGTCAAAATAGCTTTTACATAATTTGGAAGACAAGTAGTTCCAGTTATAAAGTCCAACATATTATAGCGTACAAAATCAAAGAGAGTAGTAGGGTAAAAATAAAAAAGGGGGAAAGAGTTTTATTTATAGCATAAATACCTTTTGGGTCTTCTTTCTTCACCCAGGTTTGTGATTTGTAGTGATTTGTTTCTACAACAAACAAACTGAATACATTACGGGTACTCTTTTCTCAACGATTGCCAACAACTCTCATTCCATCAAGATGAATCATAACATAATAGGTCAAACATATGTAAAGCAACGGCTTCACCGTCACGGACATGTACAGAAAATGCAAAAACAAAAGAAGAACACACACACATACACACATATTCGCATCTAACAAAAACTATATTGATTGGGCTATGATTATAGGTTCTGATACTACACCTTCCTTATCAATGAAAGTATGTAATTTATGTTAATTTCATGTCTAACGTCAATAAGCCAGTTGTCGGTCTTTCTGCACACCCTTGTAGATATATAGCTTTATAGGATTTGTTCCACAGCAAAATTAAAGAACAAATTATGAACAGATGAAAGTAGAGAATTAGCGAACTCTTATTTCCCACTGTTTAAAGAAGACATGTACTTTACCACGTAGGATATTATTTCGATGTATCATTATACATTGGTTGTCAGGAGAGAGAGAGAGAGAGAGAGAGAGAGAGAGAGAGAGAGAGAGAGAGAGAGAGAGAGAGAGAGAGAGAGAGAGAGAGAGAGAGAGAGAGAGAGAGAGAGAGAGAGAGAGAGAGAGCACATTGTAGTAGAAGGTGCAAGGTTTTACTGATAAAATATTACCTGTTGTGTCCTCTATTTGAGTAGATGCTTTGATAGTGTAATGATCGACCCCTGGAAAAGTAAATTGAGTACTATACGTTGGTCGTATGTCACATAAACCCTCAACTGTAGCAAATGTTAGCGGAACCAAAACTGATTTCATAAAACGCTCGAAAGAAGCTGGCTTATGAAGATTGCCCATTCCATGCTTTCGTGTTTTAAAAAAAACGTTCTTAATTAGCAAGTTATTTCATTACAGGTTATCTTCTAAGCTTATTCCTAAATATATACATTATTTGGATATTTATATGCATATTTGGTAGTTTTGATGTGTCATGATTTGTTTATGTAATATATTTTGTTTTCTCTTAAGGCAGATATTATATTGGTTTTGCTTAGAACTTAGATAATGTGCTATGATGTATTATGATTTTTTCGTAGCTTTAACACTTTACGTTATATCAAAGTGTGGCACTTTACAGTGATGTCTAGCACTGGGGCATCATGCCGCAGACATATAGCATGATGTCTCACCCAGTCACATTATCCTGACACCAGGCCGACCAGTCCTAACACTAAAGACAACACTATATGAAATATGGCGCCCGATGTTAATAATATTCTTGGTACTCGACATTCTGTTTACGTCCCTTTCTGTTTATGGTAAGACACGCAATCTAGTTGGGAAAAAAAAATCAGAAGTGCCCTTTCCAAACAAGTATCGATCCTGCAATAGCCTTTAACAATGTTTGGTAGTTTTGGATATATGTTTTCAAAAATGCCTTAAAAAACGTGTAGTTGATAAAGAAATTATATATATGTATGTATGAGCAAACAAACTATACATTAACAAAGAACAAAGTCAATATGTCGAGCAGAAATGAATTCAATTTTGGACAATGTCAGGTACCGAAGCATGTATTAAATTAACTTCATTTAGTACTTTAGAAATTCCAATGAATAATCTTAAAAGAACACTTCCTCTTAAATGATTCTAACAACCGCAAAAAATCCAATGGGATTTATCTATAATGCTAATATTTAATTTGTTTATCAACTGCACATACACATTTCATTTATAACTAATGCAACATCAACTATTTATCTAAATTATTTTTAGGAAATGAGGACAATTTTAGGAAATGAGGACAAAGTTTGTTCAAGTTGTCAAGCGCTTAAAATGGCTGCCTTGGGACACTTTTCAAATATATACAATAAATCGTATCGGCAGGTCTGTCAATAACTATATCCATTGAATGCGTCTTAATTGTAGTTCATACCAAATTATGTTTTGTTGTATCTTATAGATATGTAGTTTATTTTTTCAAGGATTCTGCCGCAAGTTGTGGGAAACTGTACGCACGGGTGGGCACTGTATGCCTGCTATGATCGGACATATGATAGTGTGGTAGATATCTTTAATTTACAGTGCATGATTTGGCCAGCGGTTTTCAGTATATCAAGGCCCGTATGGTCTTTATTTAATTTGGATGCAAAATGTGTTGACGACTGATAAAATTAGGTTCGAGTTAAACAACAGCTACTCGACAAATAGAGTTTGGAATGTTTTAACATGTGTTATAACAGGTGATGACAGAGGAATAAATTTATTTGAATCAGTGCTAATAAAACTAATTAGTTTCAGATGGAACGCCATGAGCCGAAACGAAAAATCGCTCGACCAAGTCGATTTGTCAAAAAAGTATTATCCTCTTAAACTGATGTAAAGTGCCCTGTCATCCTCATCCATGTATCTGCCTGAATTTGCTAAAGCGTAGGCATTTATATGCTACTGAAATATTGCCATGTTTTGCAAACACTACCCAACTATATTTCACACGCCAGTACTCTATAATCCATCTGTTTATTGAACACACACAAGTTGATAAATCCTCCCTAGTGACGGAAGCAATTCGATGTATTGGAAGTTTTAGACTAAACTCTTTATTAACGATCTGTTTAGAGATATACTATTTGAAAGATGTTTTGTGGCTGGATGTAAAATTTTCATGCATTTTGAACAACTTATAAAACGATATTACAGGAAAGTTTGTAATGGCGCATGAAAAATACAGTTGTAAATTCAGCACCATATTATCCTTTGAATCAGTAATGTTGCATATGTTTAATGGCAATAATCGTTATTTTCAGTCCTCTGTACCTAAACTAATCCTGGTTATAAACTATCATGCATAATTATCATTTAATATCTGGCAATATAGAATAACAAATATATTATTACTGTTATTATTATTATTACTGTTATTAATATTATTATTATTATTATTATTATTATTATTATTATTATTATTATTATTATTATTATTATTATTATCTATTAATAATAATAATAATAATAATAATAATAATAATAATAATAATAATAATAATAATAATAATATTATTTTTATTATTATTATTATTATTATTATTATTATTATTATTATTATTATTATTATTATTATTATTATTATTATTATTATTATTATTATTGTCACAACCGCTTTGACATCTTAATGCCAGCGAAAGTCAGATTTAGTTTTGGAAATTATTTCTATAAGTATGTAAACGCAGATACAGACTTATGTTTCCAGAAATACATAAAATACATTAATAACGTTTGTTTCTAAAACAAATGAGGTTGATTATTGATATAGGTGGTAAATTCAGGATACACTGCATACTATATTAATCATATGATGAAAGGGCAAGGATGCCAGGATAAGTATTCTTAAAATCAATTTTGGAGCTATTGTTATATTTGGTATCAAAGTTTCATAGGCAAGGAGATATAAACTACCGCATATTTCAAAAAAATGTAAAATAACATTAGACTCATATACACTTATGTGTTGAAAACTACAATATATCGGCTCCTTCTAACCCATCATAAGTAGAATATTTGACTCCTTTCAACATTTGATTTGGATTCTGGGTCAAATACCGTATTTCAGATTCGTGGATTTTGGGTAAAAATGTGCTGTTTATTGGGAGAGAATTTATTCTTCTTAAGTGATCAGATTATTATCACGCTTTCACTAAAAAAGTAGTGATGTTACCCAGCTCATGAACTATGTATGGATTCATGAGAGCCCATGTCTGTGTTATTTAACTCAAACCCATCATATCACCCACACCTGCACTGTACATCATGCATGATATTAACTTCACACTTTTTGACTGATTGTTTTTCGATAGATGTCTATTACAGTTGTCTAGCTCCATAACGAAAACGAGCTCAAAATATAACAGCGCATTTTATCTTTTGTGTCCATATTAAATATTAGTTCAATTTTACTTAACTTGTTGTTTTCGCTATTTCTGTCATTTTGATTAAAGCATAAAAATGTAAACGTTTACAGATCCGTCGGACATCTGAACGTTAAGAATTTTAATAGACTAATATCTGGAACGTTGTGATTTGAGTCTATTCATTCACGGTTTTATAATCTTTCAATGTTCAATTATCCATCTACCTGATAATATTCCTGTTATTTTAAACACGGCCATTTCGAATATTTTAAACACCTTTATTCATGTGTATCGTCTATGTTATATCATTGCAAGTTATCTGAAAACTTCAGGGAACTTGGTTCGCTCATGTGGCAGGTAAACCTCGTTTAATTCAATTTTAATGCATGATTAGGGTAACTAAAATGTAAACTGTTATCTTCAATTTAAGTCGCTACATACCAGTCGTTTCTAGAAGAACCCAGTCCAAGATTTCAGTTAGAATCCATGGACGCATAGCATTGTACATTCCGCTGTCACTGGCTGTTATGTTCAAAATGTTGATGATCACAGTTATTGAACCGGATGCTGTTTTGTTACCTATCTCAACTCTAACTCGATCTTGTTGTTTAATTTCTATATGATTATTATTATCCGGCCAAACCTCAACAAATACGGAAGCGTTATGTTTTATGTGGATAAGATCTCCATTTATGTTGTGAAAAGTCATAGTGAAAGATACATTTTGTCCTATTATACCTCTTACGATTCCTCCTTCTGTGACGGTATAGGTCGCAAGGTAACAGAACAGGAGATGCAATGGTAATGGTGACATATCCACGACCATTTGTGTGTAGTTATTGCACCTGACAATTGCTGCATTTATGTATATTAACAAATGTAATATAGTGCTATGCTTCTAACACATTGCACGATCAAACACTTACAACAAATGTATACAATCATTTGGAACATTCCAAAATGACGCAATGAGCGATCCTCTTTGATTGAATTTTCCTCATCTAACGTGTAATAATTAGCATCTTGTCTAGTGTACGACACACAAGAAAGTACGATACATTGATGTGTTGTTTTACTGCTCACAGAAAAGCGATCAATGCGTGAATCAGTGTGACGTGCTAGATCACACATGAAACAATAGAACATAAAATCATATACATCTCGGACAAATCAGTTGAAATCATAATTTGTTTGAGAATGATTTGTTTTAACTTGTGTACTGAACATTTTAAATTTGAATCACTCTTCCTGACAGTACCGGAAACAGATGGCCTATTGTATATTTGAAAAATAAGATATGTGTTGGTAGGAAAAAGAAACCTTTTCATTTAAATAAACAAATGACTATATAGTCACATACGCATCTCATCAAACATATATCAAGAAAGAGAGGCGACATAAATATAAAGGGATGTAGAAAGCACCTGTATACTGTTCCAACAATCAAAAAGTCACTTGAGTGGCTTGCATTGCATGTTCTAGTCTGCTCTCTTTCTCTCTCTCCACACACACAACATACACATATATTCACACACACACACACACACACACACACACACACACACACACATATATATATATATATATATATATATATATATATATATATATATATATATATATATATATATATATATATATAGCGAGAGAGAGAGAGAGAGAGAATGAGAGTGAGAGAGAGAGAGACAATGAAAGAGAGCTGAACTTAATTGCCACGCGAGTGACGCATGATTGTTTGTTAGAAAAGTTAGAGAGCAAACGAAATTGTATACATGCCAAGTTCCATCTAAATATATTATTCCATAAAATGGAATTAGCTAATGGGTTCTACATCATCTTTGACTGCATTATACGTTTTGTTGCCATCTGCTTTGAAAATTTCATATCAATGATAGATAAATAAATGTACGCATAACATGTACCCATAAAAAATACATAAATAAACCAACTCATAGATAAATGTTTTCATAAAAAGATAAGCAAATAGCAATATTGACGACTGGTTTTGAAATTTAAAAAAAATGTCAATCAGTTAAACTTTTGAAGAAGACAAATAGTGGGAGAAAACGGAACACGTGGAAGCTAAAATAGTGTATGCGAGAGTACGTGTCTACAAATGGAAGCAGATGATCATGATTACATGTGCAATTATTAGAATAACCGATATCTATTACATGCAAAATATATTATGATGACACTTTTGTTTAAACATCGTTGGCGAATATCCTATTATTTCACATAACTTTATTTTGCATATTACCGATTCTAATTCGAGGTCAAGAAGGGGCATTGGAAATAAAACATTTTAACCAAACCCTTAAAGGATGGTTTTGAATTTTCAGTCTTCAGGCGGAAACTACTTGGCAAGGTTTAGTTATCGGAATGCATTTATATTTACCGAGCTGCTTATTGTAAACAATATTAGTTTATGTTCTGACGTCATAGTCGGTCTCAACACTTTTTATTGAAGCTGCCATTCTTCCCTAACCCGGGTTTATCCCAATAGAGTGATAGTGGTTTTTATAGCAGCTGATTAAGCAAAAATACTTTCCAACACAGTCCACTGAACACATCCTGTTCAACAATCAACCGACCTCGTCGTGGTCACTTTTAGCGTTGTAGAAAAGACATGGGCTTTAAACTAAGATTACACAGAGCCTCAAAAGCATGATTCGCTTTCCCAGATGGCAAACGTGCATTGTCTTGATATAAATCTCATAATTTGTGTTTGGATCTATGTCGGATTTTTTTTTGATTTTATAACAAGCTTTTTGTCGGGAATAAACCCACCGGACAGCTGTACTTCACCATCATCCTGGTCCTTTTAAATCTGACTTGGTCAATGATCTGGTCTAAATGTGTTTTTATATCAAGGAAGAAACCAAAATCGCTTAGGATACTGTTCAGAACCAATGATAATACACGTGACTAATTGTATTCAAAGTACTTATTATGACACTAGATCAACTCCTATTCACTCAGTATTATTACTACATAAGTATTCCATATACCACACTAACATGGTTGCTTAATATGTATGCAAGCCATGCTAATACAATTATGTCAAGCGATTTATTTTCATATAAATCCTAATAAACCTATATTATCGTAAGATGCATAATTAAGCAACACAAGCACAGTTTTTATTTAATTTGTATATTTTATACTGCCAGTGCTTTTATTGACTGGTTGCATAATATTATTAAATTAGTGAATTTCCTGATTCTGCTTTTATCTGACAATAGTTTTGGTGGCCGCGAGTGGCCGAGTGGTCTAAAGCGCTGTCCGTTACGGATCACTGCCATCTTACCCCTGTCTGCGTTTGTTGGAGTCTAGGATTCGGCGAATGTGGATATGTGCAAAGCTTGCCAGTAGCTTCTCGTGGGTAAGTGGTTCTTTCCGGTGATTTCCCAGTTTCTTCCTCCACCATTAATACTGGCCGCCATGAATACCTATCGTGTGCTGAAAAATGGCGTAAGCCTAACAACAACAACAACAATAGTTTTGGAAGAAAATATTATGCGCAGTAATTGCTCTTTATTTGTATATACGTTGGATAGGAACTCCCGAAATTGAATAATGCCTTAAATATGAGCTTGTACCAGACTCATTATGCTTAAAGAAGGGATAAAATGATAGACAGCGTTTTACTGGAGTATATACATTACATCCTCCGGTGTCCTTTAACAGGAGTCGTAATAGTAAATAATACATAATAAAAAAAGATGTAATTTTCGGAGCTTATATTAAGGTTTCTACAAAAAAAGAAACAAACGAAATCGAAAACACAAAATGGCAATTGGGTGATCACACATGTTTGTCAGACTTCGCCATATAAGATGTTGTGCGGAACGCCAAAGGGAAAAAACGCTCGATTTAAGATGGAAGATGTTATTACCGCATTATTGCTATGTAATGCAAATACGATATGAGCACGTAAGAGTTATAGATTGAACGTCCTAGATAGTTCGTTAAAATCGCACAAAAAGTTCCTCTAAATCTAGCTATGTACCTTGCAACGTTATTTTTATGGGGTTTTGTGTTAGGATGGATTGATAATATGTTTTAAGTTGTGATCGATATTTTATAAGCATTCATCGTTAGGGGAATTTGCTCAGATGCAGTGCAAATCTGAAATACAAGAAAGTATCTTTTTAAAACGTTTCGTGGTAATTCCACAAAAGAGAGACAGTATAAAACACGGAAAGTTGACATCTGCGTTATAAACGAGATAATCAAAACAAGAATTAAATAATTTCATTGATTAATTGAATGTTTAACAAGCATTATTATCAGAAAATATGAATGCATCAGTTTAGTATGCTGAAAATGTAGAGTTTGTTTGCCACTCCATGTGTGTTTGTTGGTTGCATTAGTAACACCTACAAAATGGTTGACAATTTCAGACGAAGTAACTACTAAACGGAGGATGATAATAACATGATAGATTTATTTGATGCCATGCTAATGACACACACGAATCTTGAATTCGGCTGTGTTCAATACATTTGAGAGGGGACTATTATGAAAACATTTTGATGGCGTTTTAATTTCTTCTTTTGTAATATGTTGAATCAGTTTAAAGAGAGAGAGAGAGAGAGAGAGAGAGAGAGAGAGAGAGAGAGAGAGAGAGAGAGAGAGAGAGAGAGAGAGAGAGAGAGAGAGAGGAGGGGGGGAAGGGAGGAAAGGGATAGATTAAGGGGTCTCCTGATAACGTATTCATAGCAAAGATTAAAAACACTTGAATACATGAGATGAAGGAACTGAGGTGCCAGGAAATGGAGTGGAAAGCAACAGCTCGTTCATAAAAGGTACATCATATTTCATTAGAGGTTATGTGAGAGGGAGATGGACGAAACAAATCATAGCTTTTTTGCGTCCTTCATGATGTGAAAGTAGATGTGATGATAGTAGAGCCAATTCCTGGACCTATTATAAGATTGAATATCAATAAAGAAACACATTCCATGGCCAACCGAATATTTTCAGAAACAGAGATACTTCCCAATAATTGTCATACTTCCCAATAATATATTTGTGTGCATACGCGTCGAGCCTTTTACTATTGTATGGGTGTGTGTAATAGTATATACCAATATTTGCATGTGTGATAATACCTGGCCTCTGCTCTCCTCACACTTCATTTCTATGTTTGTTAGTGCTATAAGGACGGTATGGGAATTTGTGTATCTTATTTTGTTTATAAGAAGATGGTGTGGATATTATAGGGGATAGGTACAATGGAGGAACTTTTAGTTTTGTATAAAATAGATTTAACTGAATTTTATCCCATTTTTGACAGCCTATATAAGTAGTCCTTATATTATGTTTCCACTTGCTGCTATACAGTCCCCTTTTCTTAAACTTATGACGTTTTTAATAGTAGCATTCACATTGTACACATGCTTTCTCATGATGCACATTCTATTGAATGAATGATAAATTTGCGTTTTTCTTAGAGTTTAACATTTCCAATGGCAGAATAAGATCGCTTCTCATTGTCCATAGAGAATACAACTTTTTCACTAAGTATTTCCCATTCCTATGGATGTCACCTACCGCTTGCACTGTATATGTGAACCATTACATCATTTTATGTCCAAACTGTCGGATATGCCAAATCAACTGAATAGTATAGAATCTTGAATGATATTGATTCAAAATATCGTTGGGTGCCACTGAAACTAGATAATATCGACGTTTAATGATATGAGATATGCATATTCTCTCTGACATGTCTACGAATTGATCTAGTGTTGATTGGTGACATCAACGGATCAAAGTAATGCGGTAGTAAACTGGAACACAAAATTTGATGACGTCATAAAGCAGATGAACTCAGATCACAATTAATATTTCCATACAGCTTCTAAATTTATTTATCAGCACTGTGTCTGAATCAATACAAATTGTATATTAACCTGAAATAATTCCAAAGATGACTTCATAGTGAAGTTCATGACATAGGTTCACCGGAACTTCTTTCAGAGGTTAGAAATAAAAAAAGCAATGTGCAATGGAAGACTACTTTTTTCACTTCTGGATAATCACCAAGGCCTTATTACTCACCGTTTTTATACAGAAAAATCTCCAAATGCTTATATTCTAAAGACTAGAAAATTACATCGAAATAACTACAACTAACACTTGTACCAACACCAAATGGAGACAGGAACCATGCTCTAAACTAGATCGGGACTACATACATAGGTACTGAACTGGAACTAATAATTTTGATCTGGTTCCTAGATGATAACGCCTGTTGTGAATTCTGCTTATATCTTCGAAGTGGTGAGTGACACTGAGTGACTCATTTTCGACAAAAATATGGAACTATTTTGGCAATGTTTGTTATATTTATTTTCTTGCAAGGTAAACTTGCCAAACTGATTTATAGTTACCATATTTAGTATAACAATTGACAAGGAATTGTGCAGCAATTGGCAGGTTCAAATAAAAAATATATTATGTCGTAATGAACACATGGTATGTTGTGTTATTCAGACACATGTTTCTCAATGATTACAAGTATAGTTTAAATTGCTTGGATTTAATTTATTAACTCAACGTACCGCTACACAAGATATCAGAAAGTAAATATTCACCAGCATCCATTTTTAACAAATGGGCTAATCTCTTAAATCATCACATCCGATGCACCGGGAAATTAAACATCCATACATTCAATGTTCCTCCACATTTTTAAACAATGCAACGCTTGCTTATATTATTAAGATTAGTTTACATGATGTGAACATCAGTTCAGTGAGAAATTAATGTACCATTATCCATTTCTGTAAGAAAATACAACGAAGGAAACCGAAACATTCGTAAGTACATTTGAATAGTTATATACACAATATACATCAAAGAAAAAGAGAAAAGACAGACAAAATAGATGGATATAAATCAAATAGAAAGATATATAATATTGGGTTTGATTGTTTTGTAAATTCAAAGCGACTATATAAACAAATAGTGACTGTTATACATTGTTTCGATAACATTCTGCTAAGACTGTAAAATGTGTAGTCTCTTAAATATTTTATACAAGAGATGTTAACGTAACAGACATTTATTAATTATATGCAACTTTCTTGCACATTCATTTCAAGTTTAGGGTTTCTGTGTAACTATCTGTTTACTACTTATGCTGACATTGATATAATAATAATAATAATAATAATAATAATAATAATAATAATAATAATAACAATAAAATAATAATAATAATAATAATAATAATAATAATAATAATAATAATAATAATAATAATAATAATAATAATAATAATAATAATAATAATGATGATAATAATAATATTAGTAGTAGTAGTAGTAGTAGTAGTAGTAGTAGTAGTAGTAGAAGGAGTAATAGTAGTAGCAGTAGTAGTGATAGTAGTAGCAGTAGTAGTATTAGTATTAGTATTAGTAATAGTAGTAGTGGTAGTTATATTCGTCGTATAAAGTCATAAATAGTCATGAACTTGCAAAAGTAATTTATACAGTGACCATTATTATATTTATCAACCATTAATTTTATTTGGGTTAAACTGAGTGTGTGGTCTGAGTAGTAGAAGAAAACAATTGTTTAATCTCAAAGACCCTTTTTTAGATACCCTGAGACCTCCAAACACCACCCACCCACCACTACCCCGTTAATAAGGTAAGGCGTATAGCCGCTTGTCAAAGCCAGGTGTGTTGTCGTCATACTAGTCACACATTACACCCTCCCCTCAGTTCAACTACATATTACCTAATAAGGTAAGAGTTTCAATTCAAACCCACCCACCACTACCCCGTTAATAATGTTGTTGTTGTTGTTGGGCTTAACGCCATTTTTCAGCACACGATAGGCTATTCATGGCGGCCAGTATTAATAGTGGAGGAAGAAACCGGGAAATCACCGGAGAAGAACCACCGACCCACGAGAAGCTACTGGTAAGCTTTCTCACATATCTACATTAGCCGAATCCTAGAATCGAACACACGCAGACGCAGGTGAGATGGCAGTGATCCGTAAAGAACAACGTTTTAGACCACTCGGCCATTTGGGGCCTCCCGTTGATAAGGTAAGGTAATGTCTAGCCAGGTAAGTAAACATTGTGTAATGCTCTATCGTCATACAAGTCAAGGTAACTGTTTTTAGCCAATCATTGTACTGATGATCATTGCTTGATTAAAAAATTCGAGAAGGAAATACACCTGCGTAGGTAAACCATTAGTCAGGCAGTCTGGCGTAGAAGGTTGACCAGGTAACATGATCACAGGTGGAAATTAAACTACGCATTTGTATTTTTAACGTTTGGGAAAGCAAATGGACTTGTAATTCACCTTGAGGAAAGGGTAAGTGATATTATTTTATACCTCATTACCAATGATGAATGTTTCAATTGTTGATATTAGAAATACTTCATTATCACGATTGTAGAGACTAAATTTTACTTTACCACTCACACAGCGACGGGACTCAAATATGTCTTTTATTTGTGGTTTGTTTGGAGGATATTTTTTGTAGATAGAATATATTTTTGACCGATTAAGATCAATTATGAGTTTAGTATATTTTTGGTGGCTAATCGGACTGTGAAAGTTTTTAAATTCTGCTAGCAACTTTTGATACAATAGCTAGAGATAATTGAAATACTGACTGTTATCAGATCTGATGAGTGAAAGTTTTAGCTTGTCACCTGTTCCACTAAAACATGTAACTGATGTTTCATTATTAAATTCAACTGTCAATTGTTTGCCGTCAATCATTAGATATTTGATTTTTCTACTGTAGCTATTTGTCATTGTTAAATTTTCAAACATTATTTTATCAAATTAGATCAAATTTCAGTCGTTAACGATAATGTCAAGTATATATCTATCATCATGACAATACCCAAGTGCAAGTGTATCTACACAATTTTCGCAATAACGTTTGTCATCAAAATTACACAATCCACGTTTGATAATGACATCTTTTTCAAGCTTATGATGATTAGTCCGAATTGCCATAGCTCTCATAAAACTAACACCGCCATCGAGCGCACACATGTAGTCATCAAATTTCCTAAACTTTTTAACAAAATCACGAGGCAGACCTTTTACTTTTTTCGTTATTTTAATATTGTCTTATAATACGGCATACATTTTGCTGCGTAATCCGATAAAGTATTTGATAGCGCTTGAGTTCATTTCATCTTTGAACTTACCAATAACCTTTTTATTTGTGTCGTCATGAAATTTACTGTCACGTGGGTAATCAGAAAGATCAAACAGATATCTATTATTATACATGTCTTGATAGATGTCCTCGCATTCGATTTCATATTCGAGCGAATCAGTATCAGTAAACAATAATCTACTGGCCGGCCACTGATTTTTAGCAAAATTATAATGAAAATCGTACATCAGCCATTTTGATAAATCTAACACTGAAGCTCCAACGTAGATTGGCTTGTTTAGTTTTAGATTTGATTTTCTTCTTTGTATCGCAACAAGATTCTCATTAAAACTTTTCATGCTCACAAAATCATCGTCTGACACAAGTTTGTTTCTGCGATTGATATCATTAACTAGTTCGATATTTACGCGTTTTTAAATATTCTCCATCGTCTTACCAAAAACAGCATTGTTCATCAGTTTGAAGAAGTTTCTCTCAAAATCAGTTTTTGCTACAGCTCTTCTTGAAGTGTTTGAGTTAATGTAACCTCTCATCCACGGCGACTGATTAAATTTTAGTACACGATGAACTTTTCTCAACACAAGACCAGCATCGACTGCTTGTTATAAAACTTTGTAATGCAAAACATAATTACGTTTATTAAGCAAATTTTGTACCAGCTTCTTGACAATAGAATGTTGTCTTGTTGATGCTAATGCTTGTTGTTCTTTTGATAACAAACTATAATCTATAATAATCGATTCCGCGAAGAAAGAGTAATCGTTATGCAATTTGTGTAGTGAATTTGGATAATCAAGATCAACTTCAACAAAATATGAAACATCTTCGGGTATCTTTTATTCTGTCTCCGATAGAAATTGATCAGCCGTGATACAGTGAAATCCACCAAGAGGCATTGGTTCTGACAATAAACCCCGTATAAGTTGTTACAATCTAGATAAATTATATACTTCGAAGGAAGCTCAGGATTATACTCTTTTAGGTATTTGTTGTTTGCTTCAGCATATTTCTTCGTTATCACGCTAATACCGCCTCTGATACCTTTTTCAATAAAATTGAACATATCAACGTCAGTCAGTAATTACAACCTTACCTTACTAAACTTTAGCAGAGCACCCCATGACAGCCCAGGGGCAGAATAATACCAACAAAGATCTAGTTCATAATTGTCATAACTCACTTAACGAAAACTTTCAAAACCATCTGCTAATAATAACACGTCAGTTTTCAAATACAAGTCATGATAATCACCAAAAGTCTCACAATTAAATTCTTTCTAGATATTTTGTGCATACCTGTACTCATCATCAGTTATATTTTCATTTTTAAGTTGCGAGTAAAATTTGTCTTTGTCAGGTAAAGATGTTTCATCAAATTTACTCCAATCGTTGAGATATTTGTACGGAAATACTCCTTTTTAGCTAGTAGATTAAATTTATCTCCAAAACAGTCTCTTAGGTTATCAAATTTACTACAACCGTTCACTAGCTCATCTAACGATGCTGGCATAAATTGCATTCTGTCAATGAAACGCAATTTACGTAGCATAACTGACATATACTTTTCAAAATTATTTGGAATACAGTTGATGATGTTATTAAGTTTTAGACGAGCTTTTATATCAGGATCACCAAAAGCTTCTACGTAATGTTGCTATCATATCCTCGAAAGTTGTGAATAATAACTGGAATAAAATCTGGAGCATTAAATTTTAAATGACACTGATCATGAGCCGCTCCACGGTACTGTCTGGTTAAATGGCAATGGTCATGTACTTTTTTATTACTGACGTTGTCAGTATCAAAAGCTTTTTCACAAATATAACAAATTTCTGCTTGCTCGTGATCAGATTCTTGTGGAGGTGTTAATTTTAACATTGGAGTTACTTTTTCAAGCGAGTAAATATATAATCAACTTCGTTAATGAATTGCTTGAGAAGCCAGACAGCTGGATTTTTACCACCATAGTATTGGATTGATTTAGATAATCTAGAATCAGCACAACAAACTGCCTTGTACGTTACTCCACACGGAACATGATTTTCAATTTTTCTTGTGTTCGATTGGTTAGGATTATTTTCTACGCCAAGTACAGGTTGAAGTAAACATTCGAAATCAGTTTATATGACGTAAGGAATTTTTAGTTTATGATTATGAAGGTAAAACTGTAAAACACTATCTTTTTAGATGGCATTGTTATTCTTTGTATATCACTACAGTACTGCAAATGATTTTGTAATGTTTCATTGTTTGTACAACCATGCAAGCAGCGGTAACAAAAAAACTTTTTGTTGTTATTCTTATTGTACTATTTACCAACTAATCCATGAAAGTTTTTAATCCAAACGTAATGATTTTTTTTTAAAACAGTAAATTTATGGTTGATTGTGAAGCATTTTCTGAAATATATCTCGGATAAACGTTTTTTTTTTTCATCTATTCCGAAAACGTTAATCGAAACCTTGTTTTGCTTTTCAAATTTTGGTATTTGATTTTCTGCCAATGGAAAGTTAATATTTTTAAAATTTAATCTTGACACGTGACTAAAATACTTCTCAACACGACTAGCGTTTTTTTCTGCTGGAAATAGCGCAGAAAGAACATCCCATTGGAAACACTTGTTATCGACGTTTTTTATGTTTATACAGCATGTTTTATTTTTTATTTTTGGTGGTAGGTCAATATACGATCTACCGCGTAATGCGTCATATTTCATCGTGTGAAACAAAATTTCCATGATCATTTTAAACTTCCAACCGGAACCTAATTCGATAAATTCCTCTAATTTTTTCCAAATTTCTTGGTGTACTTCATTAGCTAGTGATAAAAGATCAGTCCCAAGCAAAACAAATCTTGATTTTGTAGTTATATAAAGGTCTGCAATTTTCTTGTCAGTTGATTCTTTTGTTACAAGTAGCTTGCGAAAATATAGCATGATATCGCACTAATAATATTATACTTTTGTGTTTTATAGTTGTCTGTAGCAAGTGGTAAAGATTTGTTGCAGTAAAATTTATCAGTACGACTTGTTTATCAAACTGATAACTGTTGTCAAAACTTGCAAAAGCAGTCGCTATATTTTCAGGTTCTCCCATAAGGCTTCTCTTGGCTGTATCAAACAATTTAAGCATTGTTATACTATAGTCTAATATCAGATTGATAATTTGCCTTTCACTGTGCATGCTCCAGGTTTGAAAAAAACAATTAGAGATAAAAAATCACCTATAGTATAATGACAGCAAATCTGACAAGCGCATGTGAGCAAGAGGTATATCACGTTCACCCAAAGTACAACCTATACGCTGAAAATGCATTAGGTTCGTTCATTAACATCAAACCTGGAATATCTGTTGGCAAATTAACAGCAGCGGATTATCAGATTAGCGTAAAGGGAGATAATGCTGAGAGGATTGCATGCTTAAAAAAGATTTTATTTACACGTTGTTCAGCGATAGCATTCCAGAAGGACAGCGTGTATATCACGTGCACAGTAAAGTCAATGACAACATTGCAAATTGGTCTTTACAAAACGAGTTTCAGCCGCATCCGGTCTTTGATTTATACGAGGCTAACGATCGTGGTATTAGTAGAAACAGAAAAAAATAAAAACGTTTTTAGTATTATGAGCAATATGGGATATATCAAGGAAAATGTTAGAAAATCATCGACACATCAAGTTCGTTATTATGGTCATATGTTTGGTTATGGTCTAGTTATTAATCACATCAATAACGTATAGACTGACAATCGATTGGAAAATCTAGAACTAGTGAGGCAACAGGAAAATGTGACAAAAGGACGAGGTAGTATCGGTATTAATTTTAGATGTCCAGCAAAACCTGTTGTTTCGTTATACCTCAAAACGGATGAGGAGATCAAATTCAAATCGATTACAGCTGCGGCAATACATTATAAGATAAATTCCAGAGAAGTAATATTTGTAGCCGATAAAGTAACAAAATCAGCCTTTTCAAGCGAATACGATGCTAGGATTGTTTTTAGATATGATGATTAATAATATTTTGTAATTTGGTTTTAGTCAAGCAATGATGAGCAAATGCTATAACATCATTATGATCAAATTTTAGTGTCGTTACTGCACTTTCATTATTATTACTGCTGCTGTTAGTAATATTTTATGAGAATCACCTTGCATTACAATAACGTCAACAGAATATGTATTAAAACCCGACAAACATTTTCTTACCGCTTCTGCTAGCTCTTTGTAATTTAATATATTAACTTTCTGGTGATATTTTATTTCGTCGGTCATCTTATAACAATAAATTAAATAAAAATATATTATAATAATGGACTTGATGAAACTACTCGCTGAACTATACGCAGAAGATACTAGTGATAAGGTCGCCAGCGATAAGGTCGCCAGCGATAAATTCACAATTACTAACAATAATTTTATTGGTTATATTGAAGTGATATTTTGTATAACAATGAATCTAATGACGATGAAATAGTCACCGTTGTTGATAGATCTATTTACTGCAGACCAACAACTGAACGATATAATGCCAAGTATCACATTGCTAAAAACATAATGAAATTTAATTTTACCGTTGCCGAACAGCAAATATTTTGGCAGCTAATCAAACCTTTCTTAAACATCAATAATCCAGGCCGACAAAAAAATATTAAATTCGATTTCATATTTGTCAAACGTTTTAATCTGATGACGATCTCTGACAATCGCAGACAATATCTAATATCTAATATCGTTATGTAAACCAATAAAATGTAAATCTGTCAAACAAACGTACGAGGAAATTTATAATAGCATTATTTCCTAATTTGTTTGGTTGGGATCCAACTGTTAAATTTATCGCTATGCCCACGCCCTTTGACTAAACTTTTATTACCTTTGTTCCTAATCACTTTTTCAATAACGAAAACATCCTGCTCAGTTTTCTGAAGTTCTTGTTCGTAAAAACTGCCTACGATAGGTTCCCCTGCAAGATCTTTTAACGCGTATGTCACAGGTATTGTTAAAAGTACTTTGCAAATACCTTTTTTGTCAAGGAAATTCTTACTTTATCACCCACTTTAAATTTATGTCTGCAGTACATGTTTTATAATTTGCTAATATCGGATTTTTTAATAGCATTATTGGGTGACAATTTGATGGTTCGATGTTTCGTGTTATTTTATTCGCCTACGATTCGAGAAAGGTCATCGATGTACCTGTTGGTGTTTTTAGCTATCTTATGTTTCTGTATTTCGTCGTTTAGCGTCCGATTAAATCTTTCAACTACAACGCTTTTACATTCGTTTCCTCTAACATATTTTTTAAATATTATTTTGTTCTAGAAACTGCTCAAACTTTTTATTAAAAACTCGGGTCCGTGATCTTTCCAGATTTTATTTGGTTTTCTTTCTGTGCTCGTTATTATTTGTTTTAGCGCATCAGTCATTGAAGTCCCTGTCTTATGAGAAACAGGTACACTGAAAGCGTATTTACTAAAAACTTATATAGCGTTACAAATATACCTTTTTGTAGCGCCATCAGCGCCAACGTTAAGCTTAGCCAGATTGGTCACATCCATCAAATTTGTTGCCCTGATATCATCTGCGGCATTAGTAACAACTTTACGTCTTGAAAACATTTTTTTAGGTCTATGTAGTTCGACTGCAAGATCATCGTATACTTTTATTCCAAGTCGAGACTCTCCGATTCCAAGTTTATATTTTGCTCTAATCATTCCCTGAACAAATGCTTTATGAAAAGGTTCTCGTAGATTTGTTTTCTCCATATCACGTAATTCGTCTAACATCACTTTATCACAATCTAATTTCGAGTTTTCATGATCACGATAACAGATATCATGACGCATCGCTATTGCATCAACTTGATTATAAGGCTCTTGTCCTGTCAATGGATTTTCGTTTTCATCTAGTTGTTGATCTAGCGGATTGTAAGGTCCTGTATACCGATGACCTGGCAAAGCCCAACCGCCTTTTGGTTTTGGTAATTTTCCAATAATTTTGTGTATATCTATACCTGTACCTATTATTTCTCTGTTGTTACAACATTGACAGTATGAGACAATTTTATTTTGCTCAAGATACAAATCTCTGTCAGAATCGCAGTTGCATATCATTCTATATTTTTAGTCATCTACTAAAATAACCTCCCTGGCGATATCAGAACAACCAGTGCCTAGCGACACTGTCGCTGGGGACGTTTTCTTTAAAAACTTATTTTTCTGTTTCCGCAGATTGCACAAATACTTTTTAATATCATCCTGTTGTTTTGGGGTTTTTCTGTTGTTTCATTAATATTTTCTGTTTTAGTTCTACACTTGAGACAATATGTTGACATTATTATATTTGTAAGTTTAGATAAAATTAATTGCAATCTCATCATTAGCTTGAGAAGGTTGCTTGTCAAACTGTAAAATAAACTTTAAGAAATTAAGATTTCTCTGGGACATCTGTCGGATAAACATTATACAAAAATATTCGCAAGCAGACGTTCCAACAGGTTGGAGTTGATTTGACGAATAATATATTTTTTTTATACTTTTTGTTCATATACCTCTTTATTGCATCGCTTGGAGGAAGTCCAAACGAGTCGAAATAATTATTATTATAAACTGCTACCCAATGCGTACCGGATCCGTCATTGAAATCTTGTATATTTATAACAAACGAAATTGTAGCTGACGGCGTTTTTATTGCTGCGAGTTCATCTTTAGAATAAACTCCGTGAAATCCACGAACTGCTTTTAACTTATCAATTATATCAAAATTACTTAGCGGGTTGGTCGTGTTCCCGGTAATGTTAGACCACGTCCCATTCCTAAAAGATTTGGCAGCAGACTTCCCGCTAGTCCCGCCAAAAGTCGAGTGAACGGAATAATTCCTCCTTGTTTTGTTTGATTGCATATGCATTTGCATTTTGGTGTTATCTTTTTTGGCGATTTTGATGTTTTATTTTGTTCTGGCGGTTTTGTTGTTGACGATTTTGTTGTTTTCTTTTTTATTGATGATTTTGTTGTTTTCTTTTTTTCTGCCGATTTTGTTGTTGGCGATTTTGTTGTTTTCTTTTTTCGTTGTGGCATTATAATATATCAATTACATCAAATTTATGATATTGACTTCACAAAATTATTATTTCACTTCCACGAATGATACCATTACCCTCAACTGCTCTTTTCGTTGCGCCAGATATTGCTCCCGTCGCTGCTGCTAGTCCTAATGAGCCTAAGACCGGTAAAATTTTTGCAGCTAATACTGATAATGCCGGACCAAGAAAACCACCTTTAACGACGATGTCGTTTGCCATCGCTGTCATTTGTGCAGCACTCAAAAATATCAGAAATATTAGGATTGATTTTTAATGATACATGTTCTCGCTTTGCAAGAGCAGCTACTAATTTTTTAACTTGGCCATCGGACAAATATACTTCTTTTATAAAATATTTTGCCATTTCATATATAACTGTATATTAAACTTGAACTGTCATTTTACCTTCAAGAGAATCTACCGTGATAAATCTATCACTGATCACTAATGCGTATACGTATAATGGCGCTACTGGAACCGCTGCGAGTGTCCAGGTAATTTCAATATCAGCTGTGTTGTTTACAGCTCGCTCGCTATGTTTACTAACATCAAAATGAAATATATGATAAAGTGTACGAAATTCCTCTGCTGATATCTGAGATCCATCTTCAACATCTTGATATTTTTGCATTGCGTCAAGCAGATACATGTACGGTCGAGTAACATTTTTATTAGCATCATTAGCAAAATTGCACTCTATAGCTCGCTCTGTATATTGCTTTGAATTTAGTCTAGCGTATATTCGTCTCACATCAGCGGGATCAAATATTGCATTATTTTGTTGTTGGTTGCCTCGTCGGGCGTGTTGTTGAAATACGACAAATAATAGTCTCGGCAGTTGTTCGCTTGATGTTGTTGTGACATGCCACATGTAGTCGGTAGTATTTGGAACCGCTGTCTGATATATTTTATGCTGCTTAATATAAATTCTGTTTGTATGCTTATCAAGTGTGCTATTTAGTTCTGATATTTTAGTGATCGACGGTGTTATACGTGGCATCCACATACCAAGTTTGCTTATGATAAACTGTATATCAGCCCCTCCAGATCTAAACAAGCAATCGTTTTGTTCTGCTCGATCTAAAAGATGAGTATGTTTTACTGCGCGAAATACTTTATCATAATCGCGACAAAAGCTGAAAATCATACTTAATGGAAGCATCATTGTAATTTGACGTGATCCTGCTGCAAGTTCTCTTCACCTAGCAAAACCTTCGTTATAACGTGATTTGTTACGTCAAGTGTGATAAGAAGCAAATTTAACATTGCAGTACCGTTTACATCTGCAGTTGGTGGTGTTATATTAAGATTATTAAAAGCTGCCGTAAGAGAAACTCTTGTAGCGTCTGCATTAACAGCTGCACCTGTTACTGCTATACCTAGCGCGTCTGCAATAGCAATGAGAAAATTTCTAACAATTACAACATTTGCATCAGCATCAGCTCCGTGTACTATAGCAACTCTCTTCAAAAATTCAGTTGTTTCAGCTATACCCCGTCCAGTATCTTTAAACCACATCATGTTGGTTGCAGTTGATCTCGAGTAATCGTCGGAAAACGAATAATGTTTAAAATTGTACTTGCAACTTGTATATGACCTGAAATATCTTCTATAGTTTGATTAGCCTGTTGATATCTAGCAGATTTCAATAAACACCAGCCGTTATTTATAAGAGCTACTTCTGCTCCAACTGCAATTGCAGCAGGTGGATTGGGTACTCTCATAATCTGACAGCGAACTTCTAACATAGCCTTATGTGGCAGTAGAAATATATCTTCGTCTCTGGTATTAAATGTTCTGATACCAGCATTATTTGTTTAGTTAGAATTTTCATCGAGATACTCAACGCACTCAAATTCTGTCACAGCGTTGTCAATGTCAGGAGTTTCTGTTACTTCGAGATATTTTTAGCAGACATTTCATTTATTAGATTATATAAAAAAATTTGCGGCACTGTTACTTTAGATATTAATTTTTGTATAATCTGCTCGCCCTTTGGTGATAATAGTGTTTTTGTTGTTGTTATCATAGCTCGCTGAGTTTCTTTTGTTGGAGCGATTTCTGAGATAGCTTGCTTTATTGCAGATGCAGTCGGTGGATCTTCTTTTATTTTATCAGCTATGTTTTGTCCCACCGCAGTCTCAGCGGAAGATGCTTCTCCAGTTGCAAAAGCCTTACTAGCGTCAAGAGCAATTGGGGCAACTTTACGCGCTATATCTGGAACATTTTCAGTAACTTTAGCAAATATATTTCCAAAAAATCCTCCTATTATTTTTCTTCGATAATTGTTTTTTGTTTCATTATATCTGATGTTGTATACTTTTTATAGTTTACTTTTGCTCGCGTAGATGTAAATAATAAGTTACAACTTCATTATTAACATGCAACTGTTTTCCAGATTGATCTGTCAACTGCATTATTATACTTGATATTTGATTTTCAACATTTAAAGGATAATAGATTATATGTCGTGGATTTATTTGCATGAGAGAACCTTGCGGATCGCCTGGTGAGAAACTGTAAATAGTTTGATATTTGCTACTTTTTGATGTATACGAGCCAGAATCAATAGAGCAATTTACTAATATTGTATTTGCTTCTGTTATATTTACTGGCTGTTCACTGTCATACGTAATATCCTGATCAAGTGCAGTGTAACTTTTTTCAGTAAATCCTAACTATTGTGCAATACTTCTTTCTATTGGTTCAAGACAGATTAATATATTTTTCAAAGTTATCCTAGCTCGCAATGTGTTATAATTCGCTGCCAATTCAAACTTATCAGCCACACCGCCAGCGTTTGTTATGAGATCTTTGATTGTCCTGTTTAGATCAGTAATATTATAAGCTCCTTGTGGAAATTTTATTTCTTTTTGTAGATATTGAAGATGTTGTAATCATAGTAAACCAAATTTCATCGTTAACATCATTTTGCACGTTAGGCATAGCATTCCAGCAAGTACAAGAAATTAATCCAATCTCATATTCTTTTGCAGGATCATCTAGTTGTATAGGCGGATTAAAATTTACTGAAAAATTTGCGCTATCTTTTGCAGACTCACTAGAGTTTTGCAAAAATGTTGTTTGCATTTCTTTTATATTAGATCATTTTACAAAATTAAGTCCCGGTGTAAAGTTTCATATTCGTCAGATGTTAATTATTCAATTTCAACACTGACATTTCCAGCTTCTTTTGATGATATCAATAACATTATCTACCTATCATTTCAGTAGTTGATGTAAATATTTTTACACCAGTTCCTGTTTTTTCTTCTCTATTTGTTCCACACGAGTTTTATCTAGTGTAGTAAATTTCCTTTTAAAACTCCACCCCCTACCAAAAGGTTTTGCTCTACTATTTTCTGCTGTTTTTCTAAACATGGAAGCAATAATATTCTGTCTCATCTTATCATAAAGTGTATGCATATTCTCAATTTCTGTAGCCGTGTTTATTTCATCTTTAGCAGCAACTCTATTATTATGTCATCTAATCTATCGAATAATGCTTGATAGTCTGCATCAGTCCACTTATTTATATTATCAATATCTTTTATATTTTCTTTCTTTAAAAGATCATCATACTCATTATCAGTTATCGTATTATTTGCTCTTTTTATATAAAAAAGTGTTTCCTCTCCAACCTCCATATACTTTACAGTAAGATCACCGACTCTTTGTTGCTCCTCTCTGATATCTTTTATGTCTCCTGATAAATTTGTGATAATATTTTTTATTCCTAGTGTTGTTAATTCTGCTAATCTTCGCTCAAGTTCAAGCGGATTATTTATTATCCGATCTGTTTCAGCTTGTCTAGCAGCTGCATGAGTTATATTTGCTGTAAGTGCCTCAGTTAGTTTTCTTTTTTTCCATCAGATCTAGTAACAATTTTTGCAGCAGCTGCTTCTGGTTGTTCTTTAACAATTCCAACCAACCCTTTTTCTTGCAGTTGTTTAAGTTCCTCTTCTGATAGTGGTTTAGTTTTAGTTTGTTTTCCAAGTAGTGCTTCAGTAACTGGTTTGAAAATTGTTGCTTCTGTAGCCGTTACTTGTCAACGTTGTGCTTGCTGTACTTTTTGCTTAAATGATGCCTGAGATTGAGCAAGATATTTTAGATCTTCTAAATATTTTCTATATTTTTCTCGTTTGTCCATTATTATTATTATAAATTTATAAATCTAAATTACGTTTTAACACCTCTTACTGTAAGTAAATATCAATACAATAGCGAAACATTTTAGTTGGTTCATGTGTAAGTTTATCAAATAAGGAAAAGTTGTATTTATCCTTTGCAGCATTACGATAAAGTGCAATAAATTTATCTTTTGTCACGTCACCGCATTGCTTGCTTGCAATATTTCTAACGTCAACATTGTAAAGTCTTGGAAATAATATAAAAAACCAGTATTTCCCCGAATAAATCTGCCACCATTATAAAAACCTTGAGCGAGATAAACATAATTACACTGTTTATTACGTGACAGTGAAAACTACGATCTTATTTTATTCATCTCCATGTTATTTAGCGGAATAGCGTGAAAAACTACTTTTTTATGTTCATCTGCATCAAGTTGATTACCTGGGATAAGATCTTACTGAATTATAAAAATATCTTCACCAGCCTTAAGATCATCACGAGGCTTGTTATTATATTCGCTTAATTAGTCGTACTTATCTTGCTGTGGATTGATTGTGTAAATATAAACTATATCGTAGTTTAAATTATCACCAAGAAACAAATTTATAAGCAAATTTGTTTTTCCCGATCCATTTCGCCCAACAATAAGATAATGACAATCAGGAAGTTCATTGTTAAGTTTATGCTTCACCAGTCTTTCTGAATCAAAGTTTAATATCGACGATTTTGCCATTTTATATAATATTAAACTAGTGTTGATGATTTTATGTAGGACAGTAAATAAAAAGTTACTATACAAAATTTGGAACATTAGCAGGAGATGTATCAACTGAAGGTTATCAAGGTGACTTATCTAAGTATGCAACTCTTGATCAGCTCAAAAATGAAATTAATAGTTTATTATATGTTGCCAGTGTAGATCCAAAATGAAGTCGTCGTTTTCCAGGACAAACAAGGACGATTAAAGACGAGTAATGTACAACTGTCAGATGTACTTGTACGAAATCCTGCTGCGGTTGCTAAAAATATCGTTACTTTTAACAATCGAGGTAAGGTATAAGATTCTGGTAGGTCAGTTACTGATTATGTTAAAAATGCTGGTGATTTATTTAGTAGGAATATTGTTATGAACCAGAACAAGATTACATACCTTGGAAACCCAACTGAGGACGGTGACGCTGCCACTAAGAAATACGTCGATAATAAGGAAGTTCCAATCAGTAATGAAATAACAGCGCGCAAAAATGAATTTCTTGATCACGTGAACACGTTTTTAAGTTTTCGGAGAAACAAAAACACACTTAAAAATGATTGTTTTCGAAATCCATCAAATGTTAACATTACACTCGCTAATATTCACACAAAACTCAATGATATTAACACTAACACTCAATGATATTAACACAAAACTCAATGATATTATAAGTGGAATTCCTGATATAGCTCAAAAAACGAGCATGATTAAAATACCTCACAAGCAGATAAGAAATATTGTGTATAATGTTGCTTCTGGATCTGGAACATGGACAAGACAAAATATTTCTATCAAACACACCGAAGAAGTTACTGGTGTCAGTAATTAGCGTTGAAATTTTTAATATATTTATCACATCTCCATTGCGTATTTTGAATAGTACTTCTGGACCTGTATCTATATTATTACTTAAACGTTTTGAAAAAGAATTTATACTTGAAGTGGTAGGTACATATATAATTCTAGTCGAAGTCGATTATAATTGGTGTTTTGAATTTTTAGCTGAATTATCATATTTACCTACTACTTAACCAAACATGAAATTATGTAAACAAATATTATAATGAAAAGAGGTATAGTTGATTTCAGTCATATTTCAAAAGATATTCCAGGACTGGATGAGGTCGCACTAATACAATACTACAAATATTATCATAAAAAAACTTTGGTGCGTGAAAAAATGTTACAAATATTATAACAAAATACTTCGAATAATATCATATCTACCGTTGTTAATGACCAGTTCTGGTATAATTTCAACTGGAGCCATTTTAAATCCGTTTTTGCAAATTATATCTGGTGTTTGTGTTTCCCTTACAGCAGCATGTAAAAAATTGAACCAAGACTTTTAATAAAAAAGCATGGATGTCAAACATCTATTATAACTTACAAAAAACTACTTGATCAGATTCGATCTTACCTACGAGGTGTAAAATATGATATGGTTAACTTAATACGTGAATTTCGCATTATTGACAGTATGTTAACAGATATTTTACCAATGAGGGTTAGCAAATATGAAAAAGATTATCAAAACAAGTATGAAATAATGTAAAATATTATGTAAACCTAAGATATAATATCACTCACCTTTCTCGCTTTGTAAATATCTGCTTGAACACTATCACACAATAATTATAATATAAACCGAGCTTCACGTTAAAAATACCACAAATGCGTAGTTTAATTTCCGCAGCATGTTACTTAGTCAAACTCCTACGACAGACTGATTTATAAAGCGCGTCTTGCCTTTTATATGCTGTCTTTAGTCTCGTTCGTGAACATTCCACGCATGCGCAATACTGTTCTGACAATCACGCAATATCTGTATGACTCATGCAATAGACATGCTTGTTACTAAAGATAGAGAGCTACCCTACCTGTGGCTTACCTGTACGTGTAATGACAGAGAGAGGGGTGGGGTTAATTTATATCTTGCGTTAGAAGTCTGAAAAGGTGGTGGGAGTAAGGTTTGGATTGAAACTCTTACAAGTATGAAATAATGTAAAATATTATCTAAACTTAAGATATGATATCACTCACCTTTCTCGCTCTGTGAATATCCGCTTGAACACTATTCCCAAACGTTAAAAATATCACAAGTGTATTCATTTCCGCAATCTCGATACCTGGTGGAAAGCCTGCGTCAGACTGATTGATAGTTTACCTGGATTTTAATATGCGGGTGTATCACGCAATTATCATCAGTACAATGATTGGCTAAAAGAAGTTACCTTGACTCGCATGACGAAAGAGCATTACATAATGACTAACACGTCATGCTTGTTACTAAAGATTGAGAGCTATCTGTATGCCATGACGGAGAGAGGGATGTATTTCCTTCTAATCACGCAGTAAAATGATTGGCTAAAACAGTTACCTTGACTTGTATGACGAAAGAGCATTACACAATGTTGACTTACCTGGCTAGACATTACTATTGTACGAAGACAATTTAATTGTTTCTGCTGACACTGCCCGTAATATATATATATATATATATATATATATATATATATATATATATATATATATATATATATATATATATATATATATATATATATATATATATATATATATATATATATATATATATATATATATATATATATACATACATACATACATACATATATATAACAAAGTGTACGATCTCTTTTCCTGGCATTTTTAGAAGTCTGAGTTAATATTTGAAAATATTTTTATATCTTATACCCTGCATAAGAAAACATCCTATTTAATTATGTCGGAATGTACCAACATATACACAAAATGCATTGAGAAAATTGCAATTTTAAATGACGCTTTATTTGTTGCCAAGAAAACCACAAACATCAGTCCCATGGTTTTGAATATGATATATCTTTGAGTGAAACAGGCAATGTTCTACCGTTTCCTGTAGTCTTTCAAATTATAAAATACTTGGTCTAAAAATATATCTAGCTGTCATTGCTTGCAAAAGTAGTTTTTGTTTCTTCTGGCAAGTATTGTTGAACATTTAACTAAACAATATGCGTCATTGATATTATAATATGATTCAATCTCTATAGAGCCCTAGTACCACTTTGTATAACTTCTTTTATTTTTCACTTTAGGCAATATATATATATATATATATATATATATATATATATATATATATATATATATATATATATATATATATATATATATATATATATATATATATATATATATATATATATATATATATATATATATATTACGGGCAGTGTCAGCAGAAACAATTAAAATGTCTTCGTACAACAGTAAAAAATAATAATCTAAGGCTTTTTCCTAATCTTCCTGCTTTCTACTCACTCAGCTTGAAAAATGATATAAAAATATGAATGAGCCGCTGATGTACGTTATTTTAATTGCACATGTATTCTCTGTTCATTAAATTGCAGTTAATGGAAAGTACTTATTTCTTAAAAGATTCACACGATCTGCGAACATATAGCTACATATAACTATCACAGAAAATATATGAAGTATAATTTGAAGCTCGCGTATAAATCAACATGATAGTCGGCACCCACCACAAACTGAAATGGACATTCAGTCAGTTCATTGGATCTAACCTAGGATACAGAATATTACAAATTAAAACGCATGGGGAATACGGTCTAAATTGGTTACCTTGTCAATAAACGATGCAACTCTCTAATTACGATCACAAAATTAAAATGACTCGGCGAAGGTTTTGAAACATAATCGTACGCATAGTATTCAAAAATTAATAATTTATTTCACAGTTGGAACATCCACTCCTCAGGATTACTCGAATCGAATGTGACTATCACATACTTGGCGAAGATTCGAAACAGCCTGGTAATAAAGTAAAGTGGTATCATACTGAAATAAATGAATTAATGAAACTAGTGTTGCTTGACGGATGGTGACGGCGTCATTGGCAGAGATAATTTTAAAGATGCAAAGAATATATACATCTATAACTTACACACAGCATTGGACACATGTCACATACCCCTCACCAAATAAAAGCACACGAACACACATATCATTATTGCAAAATCCTCTTCTTCCTGCGGGTTGATCGTATGCCATAGTAATATAAAATAATATCATATAACCTAAAGCCTTTGGGCTGCCTCCACTGTCGTTTTTCAGTTTTCACACACAGACAAACAAACAAAATACTGCCTTGTATTGAAAGTAAAGCAGTCAAATTAAATGATTCGTTTTATTCCTTACCTTAGCTATCATAAATATAATACATTACATTTTATTTTCGATGATTGATAATTCTTACAACTCGGATATTACAAATAATCTTCCATTTTGTTCACGGTATCAGGATGTGTCATGTGTGTAGAAATACAATCGAGTAGGCAAGGCATATCATTGCGTTAGTTAGTTTGGCTCATCATCTCTTCCTGCTTATTGTCGTTACAGAGCAACATGTTAAGTGCCACTCATGTATGGGATTGAACTATAATTGCACTTCACAGCAAGTGATATATTGGATTTACAAGGTGAAACTTCTGTGATTACAATGATAGTTGTATAATGCATAACAGCGGTATGTAGCTTATTCTTTCTTTACATAATATGATATAATTCATACATATATTCAAGTCATCCTTATTATGAATTCATTAATTAAATACATTTTATTTCTAGCTATCAGACATTTGAAGTGTCCAAAGCTATAACATATTAAACACTAGCGAAGGCTCATTAGTTGGCGGAACTTTCCCACAACCTAAGTGTTGGATGGTTGACATCTATCTTCAGACTAGCCCAGATCAAAGCTGTGCTGTTTCCTAAAGGTTCTTTACTCCAAATACCTTGACAGTGAATAACCTACTTATGTTTGTTTGCATTAAATCACCAAATGAAATCAAACCAAAGCATATGTTCTAACATTGGTATAGCAATATCTTTATTACCCGTGTATCAAATAGCATTCCTCTAAGCAATAATTTAACAAATCAGCACACAAGAGTCGTCAATGCATAGCATACATATATGTTAATTAGCAAAAGTTTTAAAAGATGTTCTGTACGTAAACAATGTGCCCTGTATAAACATGGATGTTAATGGTTCTTCTTATAGCGTGTTTTACGGTCTTCATATCATAATGCTAGTACACTTAAAAATAAACGGACGGCTCTATCGAATGGTTATACAATATTCAAGTTAAACTTTGCAGACACATGGATAAAACAGTACAATAAGCATTTTTCCACGGGCTGGGAGGGGCTGCTGGGAGGTGCACGATGGAAAAATGGTCTCATTTCCAGTACGGAACTTCTGCAGTTTAACTCTTGCTAATGTTCGAGTGATTCGTTTGTTAATAATTAACAAATAAGTATAGGCAGAAAGATACAACTTTTCAACAACATAGGAAAACACATACAACAATTTGGGTACAAATTGAGATAAACAAGATTTTCAAGGAAAATATAATATCTCCTCAGAGTCACTATTCATTCTACGGATTAATCAATAGATTACGCATGCAAACTGAAGTTAGAAAATTGGATATTATATATTTGGAAGTGCATATACATTTTTATTAGAATGTATAAGGCTATGAAATCTTCATTGGAGGAATCTAATGATATACATGTGACAAGTCTGTGTCAAAACTCCACATTTCTCTACAGCTCAAGATATATATCTTAGCTGAAGTATCATCTTTAGTGGTACATTACTTTTGTTTTTTGCTTCTATCGTTAACTCTTCCACACTTGAGACAAAGATATGAATTTACTTGTATGACAGTGACTAGTGATGCAAAGAAATAATAATAATAATAATAATAATAATAATAATAATAATAATAATAATAATAATAATAATAATAATAATAATAGTCATCATCAAAACAGTATCACTACTACTAATATTAATAATAATAACGATAATTTCTGTAATGATGATGATGATGATTATTCTTAGTAGTAGTAGTATTAGTAGTATTATTATCATCATTATTATTATTATCATTATTATTATTATTATTATTATCATTATTATTATTATCATTATTATTATTATTATTATCATTATTATTATTATTATTATTATTATTATTATTATTATTATTATTATTATTATTATTATTATTATCATTATTATTATTATTATTATTATTATTATTATTATTATTATTATTATTATTATTATTATTATTATTATTATTATTATTATTATTATCATCATTTTTATTATTATTATTATTATTATTATTATTATTATTATTATTATTATTATTATTATTATTATTATTATTAAATCCATAATTATTATTATTCATTCATTAGAATAGAGAAGACAGAGGATGAGGAAACCGACACAAAGAAAATTGATATACAGTGGGGTAAACTTAGAACTTAGGTTAAAGGGTTCAAGTGCAAAGTCCAGCATTTTTTTTTATTTTCATATTTATTGTAAGATCAGTTTGTAACTGTCATAATTGAAAAAAATCAGTGGTGTAGATGATTTGTCCGATGGAATAAACATCAGATCAATTTTTATAATATCTTTACTTATAATGTGGTTATTTTATTATTCGTTCGTTTGGGGTAGTTTCATGAAATAGACACCCTCCCTAATTTGCAAATATATGGAATTATTTTGATCATTTTAGGTTACAATATTTAGTAACATCGATATGAATTATTCTACATTTTATGTGTTTGGATTGTATCATGTATTGAATGGCTTCTAATATTATTGTTTCATTTCGCCCGAAAAGTCTTACAAACGTCATGCAAACGTGAAAAAAGCAAATAAGCAGAACAATAAATGCAAGCATGCAATTAAAATTTGCGGTTTTTTGTCATTAAGTGATTAGAACTTTTGTAGGTTTGAACGCTTAAGAATACTTCAGCTAACAAAGACTGATGCCCTGAGTTTCTTGGAAAGCGAAGCTAACGCAGGTATGTGATTTGCTCGTTATGAAACCACATATGTATAACCATGTTTTACATTTTCCCAGCTAAAACATTAGGCCTTTGTAAGTTAGTTTTCATCCGATTTGTTGGAATCAACGTTCTGAAAACCTGTCATATTAGATTTGGGTTTTAATTTTAAGAAAATTAAACAAATTAGTTTTGAATTACAAATATAAACTTGAGAAAACAGCCTTTCATTTTCTGATATTGTACCTATATCTTTAAAGATGACATGTATCTGTCTGAAATTGTTATTCCAAATCAAATTAAAAACGATTTTTCTCCATTTTCAGTGAGCAATAGGGATGAATTTAATAAAGACTAAAATAGGCGCATGAATGAACATATTGTTAAATACTTAATGTTCATATATTCCAAGTTTTTTGCCACCTGTTAAATTGATCCCGCGTCCATACATAGAGGATATTTTCTATTATTTGGTAAATACTGAATATTTATTTCATGTGGCACCAAACACATCATATGTCAACAAGTGACAAGACCACGACTAAAACTTACTGTAATTATAATACTTGATTAAGTATATCAGGTATTAACGTAGCAGAGGAAAATTTCCTTCTTATTAGAAATACCAAACTTGCTACAGAATCTGTTTCAAAACTTAAATTCACTATTCGGCACTTCTGCCTCATCATTAACTTAGTTTCCTAAAATTCACCTAACTTTTACAGGCGAATCATTCAAATACTCGTAACTTCGGAAAGCAAATGAACTGGGATGTTTTAATCTGTGGCAGTAAATTACATACTTTTCATAATGTAAACTCTTTGGCTGTAACTGAAAGCAATGCTCCTCCGATTTAGCAATGCATGACTGTAATTTTTTGTTTTTGCCGAGGAAGAAAAAAAATTGCTGAGAGTTGTGAACAGCGACTCATAAAATTGTTTAACAAAGATCAATTTCTATATCTGAAATGTAAGGATATTTATATTTGTTCTATACCAAAACATACTTTCTTGTGGCAGTTACAATATTTGTATGTTCAAGAAATCAAAACTTTCATGGCATGGTAAATCATATATTTTCACATGTGACAATATAGAATAAAGCAAGACTAAATTTATTTTGCAAATAAGTCTCTGTTTCACACTTAATTATAGTATACAAGTCAGAAATATTATACACGAAAGCCAAAGAGGCACACATATGTCTATGTTTCCAATATAAATGTAATCCCGAGAAAGTCTTAGATTTATTATTGGTAATGTCTCGATCGATATTCTTCTGGGATTTTGCCAGCATTAGTTTGTTAATCCTGACACACAGTTCAATTTTCATTTTGTATTTCGATAAGTGACATTTGCGTTTGATTTAAGATATATAAAACCATTTATCATACTGAAAAAATAGTTTTTGTCCTACTTATCCTGTGTCCATCAATTATCTTTATTAATTTTCAAAATGAACGATTGTATAAAATAAAGACATATGACGATATTTGATCTTTACAATATTTTTCTTAATTGCTCATATGTGACATGCATTCATTTTCCCGTATACAGAAACGTATTCCCTTGTAAATTAGATCTGTCCATTTAGTGTTAATTCGCCAAATTTAAATTATCTAAACATTTCGTTTAAAAACGTTTAGAATATTGTATTAAGAGTATTTTCAAATTCGTCGACAAATCAGAAAGATATAAATCCCCTCATCACCTTTTAATAAAATGTCATATATATTCCTCTATTTGTTTCCTAATACACCTTTCAGACATAAATCAATTTGAGTTTTCCCATATTTGAATTCGATAGGAATAATAAACGTAGGTCATAAATTACACACACACACACTCACACACACACACAAACACACACACACACACACACACATATATATATATATATATATATATATATATATATATATATATATATATATATATATATATATATATATATATATATATATATATATATATATATATATATATATATATATATATATATATATATATATATATATATATATATATATATGCACACACTGATAACGGCAAGAATTCAAAACAGCTTTCTAAGTTCAGTAGAAAAAAATAACTTGCATATCCAAAACCAGTGCTTCATTCTGGATTGTTTCATCTTAGAATCACTGGCGGTAATTTACAACAAGGTAGATAAAGTTGTGTAAGAATACTAGACGAGCGAGTTATTGTGTCTATCACATAGCGAACCAGTACGTTTTGTCCAAATTCAAAGTTGTGGACAAAGGACGGAAACACAACGTAGCGACAGATCAATGCCATGTACATGATTTAGTAAAGACATTATTTCATGTTAAAGTTATGAACGGTGGTTCAGAAAGAACGCTGTGAATAAAATAATAATAATAATAATAATAATAATAATAATAATAATAATAATAATAATAATAATAATAATATAATAATAATAATAATAATGATTCTACTACTACTACTACTACTACTACTAATAATAATAATAATAATAATAATATTAGTAGTAGTAGTGGTAGTACTTGCGTAGACACTTGCGCAAGCGACTGCTTTGGTGCAGAACAGATAACTGGCTGTAGTGTTGATATAACTGGAACGGGAACGTTAGACACTTTTGCTTAGTCCAAACTTCCCATGAATTTATACGCGTTCTACCCAGTATTGTTACATATGTGTACGTTCTACAACTGGTCAATCCAGGTCAGATTCAATCGATAATCACTCAAGGGACTCGACTGAATATCTATTCGAGTTGTATTGGCTGACTCTCATTTTTTGCTGTAAATGTGTTTTTTTTGTGATTATTCGTCGAATATCTAAAATCAATGGTTTTGACAAGACATTGAAATACACAGGTCTTGCTTGTTAGTTGCTAAATTATATTACTGATTCGACTTCCTGACTTCCTATTAGTTCTGTTGTTTAATGCTGTTGTCAAATTTAGGAAAGATTTTGACTCAGTCATGGTTGAAAGCTCGGCAATACTTGCAGCGGTATGTGCCTGAACCTGTGGTGGTTTTGACCGAAAGACCATTAAAATGTTTAGGTATACAGTAACCAATCATAGAACTTTTGTCAGTATATCCTTGAGTATGGTACCAATGATTGATTATCCAAACACTCCCAAACTTTCGAATATGGCATTTTAGGACATCTGTGAAAAATATTTTATGAATTTTGTTTTTCATCTAGAATCAGGAATGTGAGTTATTTTTATTGTGAAGTAAATGACAATTAAACGATAATACTGAAATGGCGCAAATTGTCAGCATTAAGATTTCGTTATATTACTTTTTAAACAAGCAATGTTGTCTTTGATGTAGATATATTTTATTATTTACTTGATTCTTTTGCTTTGAAAATATTTTTGCTTTAAACGTTTTATACGCAGTGATATGTCTGGCTTAAGGGTTATATTAAATTAATTCACTAAGTTACCTATCCGGAATTACCTATAATATCAAACAATTTTTGTGTACTTACTTATGACAATTTATTCCATACCATTACAAAATACTTTCTCAGTAAGATGTATGTGACTGAATAAGAGATATACTATAGATCGGACGCCTTTATAATTAACATTAAAATATCATTTGACTTGTTTTAGGCAGAACACATCAGTCGTTTCAAACTGTCCACACCATCGTAGCATTACCAAAATAAGGACTAGTGCATTTTGGATAAGCCTCTGTCGTTAGATGATATGTTTTATATGTAAAATACATGGTTATCTTGCTAAAGTAAGCGGCGTTAAGATAGTAAGCAAATATTGCTAAGTGACATCAATATGACTTTATTTTGTAACTGTTTGGTTTGACTGTTATAAAATCAGCCTTTGAAACAAGCTTATAATGCATGGTAAATGGACAGTCGAGTTTTCTCGTTTTAGTTTTAACCAAACAAGGAAAGAGAGCTCATATATTTAAAAGTAACTAATCCTTGAGTCAGGAATGCAGTAGTGTGATAATGTGTTTCAAACTGCAGTCACTGACATATGGTTGAATAATAGGTCACCAAGTTGTATACCCCATGACCGCTGCTAGTATTGGTAAATAGTAATTGCGTGTGCGAAACCCAGTGACTGTAATCAGTGAAGGACACTTAAGTGTGACCAAACAAGATTATAATCATGAGGATAGAAGGCAGTGACGTGGATGAACCATATGACTGTAGCTTGTAAGTCATACATACCCAAGCTAAATTTGATAATATCTTTAATATTATTAAAACGTCGCTTTAAATATGTATTCAAACTTCTTTGTTTTAAGGATATTATTCGTCTGCTAATATGTATAAATTTGATATCGAGATGTTTCCTATTTGTGTTCTAGGTAGTCAGCGGTGTTTTACTGCCCTCAGCATAGCCTCGAACTCATCGATGCTCATTAATTTATATTTAAGAGTTACTGAACACAGTTTGCTAACCATACTGAAAATATTTTCTACTGCCTAGAAAAGTTCTGAATAGACAAGTATTCGTGAATGTCATGGTATAAGAAATTAAATTGCTAGTAATTACAGGGGATACGGGTTAATATCGATATCACGCCAACAATATATCCGATTGGAACGCATATGGTGGTTGTAGTTGTCTTGGTTTTATCCAGACCAAGATCAACAGTCGCTACGAGGCAATCCTGAAAGTCACATCTGCGACAAAACACATGCGATTATATTTCATGATGAACTATATTCTCTTTGTGGTTTCATTTTGCATTTGTTGTCACAATTCGATTCTTTGGTCGCGTCGATAACGAGTTTTTGTTATAGGTCTTCTTGACATGTCATATACTTCAAATAAAATGGGACACATGGTATTCTGTGTTAAGTATGTTTGATCTAATTTTTGCAAATCAAGGGTGCAATTGTTCAATGGTTAGCGGTTTTCGTACAGGTTTCAACATTTAATGAGTTTAAATATGAATCTTATTTTAGATTCAATCTCTAAAAGCCTTGGCACTAAATTCCGTAATTGCGTTTTTGTTCCGTAAAGCACCAAGCCAAAACCAAAACAACGTTCTGTCGCCTCATAATTTACCACGTGCACCAACCATTACAATAATGACAAAATACAAGCATTTCGCTTCCGAGTTGAGATCGATATGCCGTCGTATAGCTTTTGTTACGTGTATTCAAATTTGTACCCTTTAATTACAGAAAGATGACTGAAAGCAAACAGTGCTATTTGTTTCTGCTGTTAACTTTTGTGACTCAAATACCCTCAGGTATGTAATGTGATTCTGAGTTATTGTTAGTATATATATATATATATATATATATATATATATATATATATACATATATATATATATATATATATATATATATATATATATATACGCATGTGTGTTTAATTAGTGTGTGTGTGTGGTAATTACAGATTTGTTGAGACTGACAGCCATCACACTTTCCAGCAAGAATCAAAATATCCTGTATTGATAGAGACAGACAGACAGACAGACAGGCAGAGAGTGACAAACAGACAGACAGAGAGACAGACAGAGACAGATAGAGAAGCAGTGAGATATTATGGATCTTCCTGAAATAAACTACTATCCAACAATTACAATCTCAAAATCTGTAAATAACATACCATGTATAATGTTAGAACTACTGCAACTAACTGTCCAAACCTAATAATAGTTGCAGTAGCATGATCGTATAATAGCGAATCTAACAAGTATAACACACGGTAACTTATCACCGCAATTATTCTATTGCATGTAGAAAACAGATTACCCGCGGACATATATAACTTGCAGTTTTCAGTAAAGAATAATAAGCGACCAAATATGTGTTGGCATCATTTCATTAAAACGTGGTATAATATGCCAGGGTATGTTGAAGTCTACTTTCTGTTCTTCACTGACCCGCAACAGAATCGTTCTAACCACAATGGATAGATTCATAATTAATTCATCCTTGAACCGTCTCTAATATATTAAGACTACGCCACACGCTGACATTGTTACATGTATGACCAAGCCTTGCCTATCCGTTAACGGTAATACTAAATCAATAAATAGTCACCTGTTCATACATAATGTCCTAATGTCATAAGTTACATACCTTCCGATTTTAGCGTAAGCAATCATAAAATCAGCTGCTATTCGCAATGGATTCCTTAAATGAGAAATTCTTCCAGAAATCATCTCGACTACATTGATTTTTACTACGACAGCAAGTCAGGCGCATCTACGGGAGTTTAAGATTTGAGTTTATACAACAGCATCACCGCTGTTCATAAATTATTAAGCAATTAAATTGAAGATGCTGATTGTATAATTTTGATTTTGTCTACTTGTTATTATATCGTCTTTAAAATTCTTAGCTATATTGTAAAACATGATAATACAATCATCATTGGATGCATTTACTATTTCTAACTTCTTCGCACAATCATTGAAATAGGAAATAATTCTTCTACAATCTTTCCACAACCTGGTAATACGAGTAAAAATCTAATAGTATAACTTGTGAATATATATATATATATATATATATATATATATATATATATATATATATATATATATATATATATATATATATATATATATATATATATATATATATATATATCGCCGCAAAAGGAAGAATCGCAAGCACTCTGTAACAAACACTAATGCAACTGTTACTAACACAGTAGAAAACATCTCCAATTTAGAACTTACTGGTGCAGAAATAAAACTTTTATCGAAAGGTTTGAGATTCTGCCCCCGTCCAAAAACATACGACAGAGGGAAGCTTAAGAATGACACCGAAGAGTTCATCCGCCGACTAAGACTCAAAGCCAATTTTGCCTTGCAACCAACAAACAAATCAAAGGAAAAAACAAGCTCCGACCAACCCACATTTAGAAAGAAAGGTAACTGGACCCCACCAAAAAGTTCAATTCCAAATCTGGAAGCCTTTATCAACTCGGTTGAAAACGATACTTCCAGACATATCAACCATACTAACAAATATTCTAATTTGACAAAAGAAGAAACAGATGCCTTGCACTCTCTGAAAAGTAGAACAGACATTATAATTAAACCTGCAGATAAGGGTTCGGCTGTTGTCGTTATGATTAGGGAAGACTACATTAGTGAAGCAAGTAGACAACTAAGTGACGCTAGGTTCTACCAAAAACTGGACCATGATCCAACGCTGGAATATGCAAAAATCATCACTAATGTTATTGACGAGGCGTACAAAAGCGGACACATAGACCAGCAAACGAATAACTACTTAAGCCCAGAAAACCCAAGAGCATGTAGATTTTATCTTCTACCCAAAATCCACAAACAAGGAAACCCTGGCAGACCTATAATCTCAGGTAACGGGCACCCCACAGAAAGGATATCAGAATATTTGGATCATTTTATGAGACCACATGTCCACAAATTACCATTATATCTTCAAGACAAGACAGAGTATCTCATAAAAAGCAAAGCTAGTGAACCATATCTTTGTACACCAACATACCGCACAACGAAGGGTTACAGGCATGTAGCGAAGCATGGGAAACAAGAACTGTAAACAATCCACCCACACACTTCTTAGTCCAACTACTGGAGCTTGTCCTAAATCTCAACAACTTTGAATTTAATGAAGAAAACTACCCACAAATCAATGAAACTGCAATGGGTACTAAAATGGCCCCTTCGTATGCTAACATTTTCATGGGAAAACTTGAGGGTC
>JAEAOA010001522.1:2212500-2275000 GCA_016746295.1 Potamilus streckersoni
GAAACTAGCACACAAGCAATTTAGTTAAATATCCGTAATAATGTTAACGTTATATACAGTATTATGTTGCAGTTGCCTTAGGTTTTAATGATATGTATAAGGATATATATATATATATATATATATATATATATATATATATATATATATATATATATATATATATATATATATAATATATATATATATATAATTGTGTGTGTATGTATGAATATGGAAGCCAGTATACCTCGTGGAGAATGAACCCAGGGTAAACCCCAGTAAGAACTACCGACTAACTAAAAGCTACTGGCAACTTTATCAAGTATTCACATAAACTGATAAAAGAGTAGACCCCACGCAACCAAAGCTGAGTGATTAGGTACTTCTGTCCCAAGTTTATGTTCCTACACGATGAAATATGTCTAGTGTTTATGTAGGATACGAACATATTATCTATGTCTCTCTCGGCTCTGCCTCTCCTTATACACGCACATAAATGCACATATATATATATATATATATATATATATATATATATATATATATATATATATATATATATATATATATATGGCAAATAACTGTTCGTTCAAATGCATTGGATGCCTCAAGAGGTCACGCGTGTCAGAAAGTAATTAAGTGATTAAGTGATTAAGATAAATGCAATAAATATATACATTTTGTTACACCAATTAATAAATAATGTAATTATCACAAATATTAGATGCACATTGTAAGAGCAACCTACATTATTTATGACAAAAGTCCAAATTAATCCTTAAAGCTGCACTCTAATGCAAAAAAAATGAATGTTCCGAATGATGTTCAGATGTTGAATTTACTTGCTTCCCAATAGTCATGTTCTTTAAGAATTACATTGTCTTTAGCCCATTTGAATGCATTCACAATAGCCCAATAATAATATGTCAGTCCAATTAAAACTTTATAGATCCAATTTATTATCTAAACAAATATTTTCTCCCATAACTATCCAAACAATGTATTCAATACATGTGCAGGCTGATACATCAAGAAGAACATATAACAAAAATATCCGAAATAGGCATACATTCATTTGCTCAGTCCACTGCAAGGTTCGGCACAAAATAAATTGTTCGGTTATTTACAAGGACACATTCCAAAATAATGCATTTTTCTTATATATATTACTTGCTAAAATAGTAAGTGACATTGAATTACATTAGAATAATGCCCCGTCCTCCTCAGAAAAACTACAAATACAAATAAACCAAGTCTACAAGATATAATATCAATTACTACTCCATTATGTTAATCTGGACTTGGTAAAACATGCATAATAGTTGAATCATGATTTGTGTTAATTTGGCATCAAACATGTGTTCTTTCCTCTTTGACTCCTAAAATTTATTTTTATCTTTCTTAGTGGCACCAAGTTTGCATTGCAAACCCATTATTGATGATGACGGTAAACATCTGATTGCTTTTCTTAATGCGAGTGCTTGTGGAATACCTGCGGCTTCGTCATACTGGCTTGGATACAACGTAAGTAAAGTTCCACACATAACCATAACCAAATTCAACCTTTTCTGACTTCCTGTAAACAATCCATACAGCTCCTTTTCTGGCCTAATAGTACAAGAAGTGTATTCGTGTATATTCTACAAACGTACAGTTATTAAATACCTTTCATATTGAAAATATATAATGCATATTGAATTCATCCAAATAACGTGGAGGCTCAGAGCATATAAGCTATGAGAGAGTATTTAAGAAAAGGAGTTTCAGTTACAGTTTTATTAGTATATGCACTGTCATAGCCAATTTCAAGTATAAATCTGCAAGTCCAAGCACATACATATACCAATTATTGTGTTTGGTATATTTCGAAGACTCAAAATCAGTACATAGTACATCTGTTAAAAAATGCTCTGGAGTGGAAATTGCTATCATGTCATTGATCGCTAGGAGGTTGAGCAATTGATTTATAATTCTGTTGGTTGCAAAAGTACTTGCACACGACAGTATAACTATTGCCCACATAGCTATTTGTAAATACTATGTGGTACAGGAATTGAATAGCTCTAAAAGCAACTTGCATAAAGAAGGTATGGATTTTAATATCATTTGGCGCATTTGGCTTAGACACGGTTTGCTTTGCGATTTGAAGAAGACATTCATGGTCCAGTTAACGGATACCTTACGAATATATAAGATGGAAAGAGCAAAACACTAGACTTAATCTTAGACCAAGAATAAAATAGTAAAGATAATAATTCGTTTTGGAAAGGGAATAAAACTCTCTCCTCTCCAGTACAGGATGACATTGCTGAATGGCAGAACAATCATTAATGTAAGACACTTAATTTAATTATAAGTGTTACGACTCTGTGATAATAAACAAAATAAGAGAATCAAGCTAAACCAACTAACATTCTAAAACTTCACAAATATGTTACTTGACAGAAGTATTAATAATATGTTAGCAGAACTTACAAAATTATATAGCAATCACAACAAATATTGAATGATATATTTTTACCTCCAAACAATGAAAAATTACGGCAAAATATCTGTACAAGTAGTGTGCTAGTCAGCCAAAAAATCATGAAGTTGTCGAAATGGTGTCATCCAGAAGTCCTTTGAATAATTAGCAATAGTTCCAAAATTAATACGATAGTCTAGAAATGATCTCTTGTTATTTCCACTGAATAGTCGGACAAATGGTTTACCTCTTATTTAACATTTAATATAAAACGGTCCGGCAGACTTGATTTTAAAAAAGAACACAATAAATAAGAACGACTTCAAAACAGGAATGAACTTGATTGCTAAGTTTTATTCTTATATATACCTTATTTTACGAATTTATTTCACAACATATTTCCGCTTGACAGAGAATAATACTCAGTAAACATTTCCAAATGCCCATCCATGAGGTCAACCCCAACCAATGGAGAATTACTTAATTTTACTAGACCCATGCAAAGTCGACTAGAATATGATGAATTACCCTAAATTCGTCAGCAAGTTTTATTATTAAGTTTATTCATAGCAACTGTGAATGCATATGTTAGCAGAATATATGTGTATAGATCATATGTAACGTTACGCTGATAATATGTCCAAAATAGACATTAGTCATGCTGAGACAATCTAAGTAAACATAATCTATGAAATATACATCCATGGATTACAATTACAAAAACTGGATAAATCCACGTACCTGGACTTTCCAAATATACAGATATACATAACAAAGATAAAAATCGCAAACGTAGTGCACTGTTTGACTTCAAACAGATCTGCAAGAAATTAATTATATATTGTTAAGATGACAACCGATCGTTCACATGGTGTTGTGTCCGTTTAAGCAGAAAACCTTAAATACGCTACTGAAATATTTATATCTTATTCGTGTTTTGCTTGAACAAATCCAATAATGAAGACCATATTTTGAACATTCAATATGTTTTTAAGACTCGTTTATCATTACGAAAATGAATAGTGGCCTTGAGACTTTGTTGAAAGTGCTTATGGACAATTGGTGCTTGCTTCTTCGATATTAAATTTAAAGCAACAAAAGCAGACACCTATAGCATTTATCAATTCAGATTCAGCAGAGATTAAACTTTATAAAATTATATTTACATAAGCTATTATTGCAATATCAAATATGAGTGTTAGTGCAATATTACATTGTTGATATATCAACATCTTGAAACAAAAATGTATTAGCTAAGAATACATTTTAGTTCCTTTTCTCATACTTCAACCAAACTCTGTAATATGTCCTAGTTCTTGATACATTCTTCACTAATCGTGGAGTCAGCTGATTGGATAAATTTAAACGATTGCTGTATTGTCGCTATTTAATGTGATCCAGGGTAGTTGAGTGTTTGTTGATGAAGGTTTCTAACTCCACGTGAAACTATCGATGTGAAGCAGTTAAATAGTCTGAATGTGTGTGTATGTATATATATATATATATATATATATATATATATATATATATATATATATATATATATATATTTATGTATTTATATATGTATATATCTATATATATATATATATTTATATATGTATGTATGTATGTATATATATATGTATATATGTATGTATATATGTATATATATATATATATATATATATATGTATGTATGTATGTATGTATGTATGTATGTATGTATGTATGTATGTATGTATGTATGTATGTATGTATGTATGTATGTATGTATGTATGTATGCATGTATGTATGCATGTATGTATGCATGTATGCATGTATGTATGTATGTATGTATGTATGTATGTATGTATGTATGTATGTATGTGTGTGTATGCGCGTGCTTGCCTGCGTGCATGCATTCATGAATGTATGCATGTATGCATGTAAACTCCAAACAGTCGACAATCTTCTTTTCTCAAGTGATTTTCACATATATGTATATGTGGGATGGTGAATCGTTTCCTTCCATATTATCATCTTATTCACCTTGTAAACAAAGACATTTGTACACGAAATCCGAAACAAACTATCATCATAGATCTCAGTTTTAGACTACATAAAACCCTTTAAACCGAAACTTATTTGGATACTTTTTTTTGCTTCTAATTCCTGACATGCTCTTTACCCGATTAGTTAAGATTAACAGTTGGTAGGCTTCTATCATTCCATTTCCTGTGAAAACATAAATTTATCTATATAAATGAAAATCGCGTCTTCCCATAGAAATATGCTAACTTCAGACCATTCAACAAAATATCATTGTAGCCACAATGTTAAAGACATGCACATTTTTATCTTTGTCATTGTCAGAGTGTTACTTAAATATGAAAGTACAGTGTAATGTTAAATCCATTGTGCATTTCTTGCTTTAGTTGTATCTTTGAAGTTAGTGTAGCCACATATACTCGCGATACACATTGTGTGTATTATATGTTGTGGTGATCATACAGGGAAAGGAAATCACATACAGAGACAATTGTTATTGTTTCTAGTTAATTGCTGATGCAATGCTATAGTAATTTTTAATAGGGCGGGGAAAACATAGGTCAACGATGTAGTTTGTAGCAAAATTATCCTTGCCATGTCATATTTGAATGGCGGAAAAGGGAACGGTTTAGATTTTATATTATCTGTCACTTTTTCAACCAGTGAGTGCTATTTTACAGAATCAAAATGTGATAGCAGTACAACCAGAAAAGGAATCAGGTCCATATCATGCCTGTATCAAAGGTCCCTCTTTGAGATGTGTTAGAAGATTCAAGGCAGCTGACTATTGTACGCCCAGAGGAGGTCCAGGTAAGCACTATCTCACATGACGTACAGACAGTGCCTGTACTAATCATTAAAAACTCCCACATTCAAAAAATAAAATGGACTTGATGCATATAAGTAGGTTTGCTATATGCAATCGCGTGTCTGACATGTGATTGCCACTGATTATTTTTCTTTGTGTCTTATTTCTAAATGTCTGAATAGTCGTTTTAAAAACACCAGACTTGTTGCATATACTTTACGTGTCCAACTCAAAATTCCAATAAGAAAGTAATGGATCAATTATTTTAAACAAGGGAAAAGTAGCCAAATATTTTTCTGAAGCGCGTAGGTGCAAAACATCTAAAGATAACGGAATGCAAAATATACAGCTTCAAGTTTTCAAAGCAACAAAGCCATTGATCATTAGACAAAGGAAGCTAAATCCGATGCGTCGGTCAGCCATTGTAATAAGGTAACATAATAAGTTGATTCTTACGGTTTAGTAGACATTAATAGAGCTGATATTACATGTCAATGAACTTATCCCAAATTTAAAAAGAAACAAAACAAAACAACTCAAACAACAAGACGTTCCTCTTTTTGTCCTTTTGCGGAAACCACACAGAGATGTCTTTAAATAGAGCTTCCTCAACCACAAATAGCAGACGTTAATATACCAACAATAAAAGTCTGCTATACACACATAACTAAATCAAACAAATAGTGTCCCAGTTTTAAAGGCTTATATTTATTACCCATATCACAGTTTGTTGGCTCTATAAAACACCTGAACTTTCAATAATTTATTTTAATACTTGTCTGTATACGACTGTTATACTAGGAACAGGACGCTTGTTAGCTGCAATATGTTGAATACATTTTCATTTAATACAACCTTTGCAATGCTGAATGCATCTCTGTTAAATATATAACAGCTATACATGTTTTTCTTAATCTATGATCCGTCTAATTATGCCCAATCTTTAATTTATGAGATAACTTAACACAAATAAATCCATATTATAACTGGATATCAATTTGGACAATAACTATTTTGATTATAAATAATAATAATTATATATATATATATATATATATATATATATATATATATATATATATATATAATACTAATAATGAGTATTTTGCATAGCGTTTATTTTTTAGAAGCTTTAAGAGCTTTATAACATTTCACAACACTTAACGAGACAAAGAATATATATCATGATATCACTAAAAAGTAAAACCAGACACCACCAAATTAGAAAACAGAAACAAATTATATAAATAAGGTAAAGAAACATGGTTTGGTCTTCAAGTTTGTCCTTCAGTTAAAACAGATGAGTTTGAAGAACGCTCTTGAATGAGATCACTGTGTCCTTGCTTCTACGTTCATTGGGTTATTTATTCTACATATGCAGGGCCATAATATGCAAAGGATAAGTGTCCATATGATTTCATTTTCATAAAATGATGAGAATACGAGTGTCAGAAGAGGAGAGTAAGTATCTTGCTGGTGTATACACATGGGTGCGGTCAGATATGTATGTTGGACTTTAGCCTGTCAGTGAAAGTAGCACAGATAACACATTTTGTGTATAAATTCTAGATCTAATGGATAGACTGTGTAAGGTACTGAGCAGGGTAACGCATGCTCTGCTCGTGGTACTCAAAGGATGATAGAGAAGTTGTATTTTGAACTTTTAAAAACTTCTGGATTAGATTTTGCAAAAACCAAACAGAATTGAGTTACACTAGTGCACTCTTGACATTTCTATGGAAAACACAAGTGTTTTAGTGGTATCAGATGAAAAATACTAGCGAATGGAGCTAATGCGTCTTATATCAAGATGTGCAGTGAAGCATATGTTCATGACATGTGGTGCAATGAGAGAGTACTGTCTAGAGGAAAATCTAGGTTTCGTATTGACTGTGAATTTAATGTTGGTGTTGCTGATATATATTTTCTGAGGTAAACGATGTGAATGAGAAAGTCTTTGATTTGTAATCTGAATGGCTTCAGTTTTGTCATCATTCATCTGCATCCTGTTATATGTCACCCATGACTTCACCTCGAAAATGTACCTCTCTATGCCTTGTTTGCTTCATCTTCAGTGGGTAGCTACATTTATATATTTGGGTGTCATCGGCACACAATTGGTGAGACAGTGGATGACGATATGTGCCACATCAGAGTGGCTGAGTGTATGGAATGAAGAGAACAGGTTTAAGAAAAGAACACTGTGGAACACCACACCATAGATCAACTGGGCTGGAGTGTGTTCAATTTACAAATACAATTTGTGTCCTTTTGATCAAGTAGGACTTGAACCACAGTAAGGCCGTATCCGTATAATGAATGTTAAATATATTATGGAAACGGTGAAGCAAGATTAAATGGCCTTTTGTGTCAAGCAGAGTGAGGAATGTAATATATTTGCTATCTAGAGCACAGAGAAGGTCATTAACTTCTTTTAGAAGAGCAGTTTCAGTGCTGTGGCAAGGACTATATGCAGAATTTGGATTGCTAAATAGACTGAATTCAGCTGAGATACAAGTTGTGATAGAAGAAATGTTTCTAAATTTTTTTGGCATGATTGGGAGATTAGAATGTGTTGTTGTTCTTTAAATCAATATGGTCGAGTGATGGATTCTTCAGAAGAAGCTTTAAAATTGCAGTTTTGCAAAATGATGGGAATCACCTAGATAAGAGAGATGTAGTAACAACGTCAGTTAGTGAAGGAAATATTGGATATAAGCACTCAAAAAGCACTGATATTGAAATCTTATCAAGTTGAAAAAAATGACTTTGATACACTCCTCATCACGATTGTACCTAATAAATCCGTAGAGACAGGTTCAAATGCTGCTAATTGTTAACGCTGGAATTCTGTATCGCATCTATACGGCCAATAGTTGTCAATTGAAATTTTTTTGCTATATCTTTGTTGGCTTGTACTTTGTCATGGAAGAAATTTGCAAACAGGTCCAGAAGGTCAGCTAGAGTGAAGGTAGTTGAAATTGATTTACTGTTCACTGACATTAGCTTGTTTGTAATCTCAAAAAGATCTTGAAACTGTTCGTGATCATCGTATTGTAGTTGGCTTATTTTTTTTTTGTTTGACATATGCTTGTGACATTCTTCTTAGTGGCTGCATAGATTTGCTAATGAATAGTGAGCCTGTTCACAGGAGTCTGCAGTTTTATCAATAAAGCACGACGAAATTTCTGACTACATGAAATCACCTTAACGGTATTATACAATAATAAAGGAAAGCAATTTGACCACAACCCTCCGCTCGATTCGAATTTTCTCACGCGTCTTTTATCCCTTCAGAATCGCAGGAAGACTGAAAATCTACACATATCCATTAAAAAAAAAACAGTAACGTACCTTCTCATCACTCTCGGATTGCATGAATCCAATCCGGCGAATTTACCTTTATTTTCACCATTACGGTCACAAACACTGAGAATGTGAACCATGTGAAGAAGTAGCCCATTTGTACCACGGGCTAAATGACGTCATGAAATTAATTTTACAAGATAACATGTTTAACTTGTTTTTTATTTCAGATTGCATCATTTTATAATTTTTGTATAAATTTCCATAACATAAATGTGTAGTTAAAGTTCCGTAAGTACAAATAACGGTAGATGTGGTCATCATATTCAATACTCGAGCCTAGACGGATGATGGACCCGGAAAAAAAATTAAAAATATGTTGGATAGATTTTCTAGAGATTGCCACTTGTTAAGATCATCTGTTATACTGAGATTTTATTTCATATCATAAAATGATAGTGAAGAAGAAAATATTAAACTTGTATGACAGCTGTATTATTTATGATGGTGATGATGATGATGATGAGAGAGAGAAAAAACAGAGTGACAGCATTTTTTTTAGAACTTTTGAAATTAATTGCAATATTATACTGTAAATAACATTTTCATGATGCAGTCATTATTGTGAGAAAATTCAAATAATTGTCGCAGTCTGCATTATTAAATTTCCCTTGTATTAAAAGAAAACAGATCATGCGCAGTGTTCGGAACGAGTATTAGACCCTAAAAATATATTTACTGCAGAGTAGAAGCTAGTACAAATGAGCTACTTCCTCACATGGTTCAGATTCCCAGTGTTTGTGACCGTAATGGTGAAAATAAAGGTTACTTTGCCGGATTGGATTCAGGCAATGGTCGTCCGAGAGTGATGCGAGGGTACGTTACTGTTTTCTTAATGGATATGTGTAGTTTTTCAGTCCTCGTACAATTCTGAAAGGATAAAAGACGCGTGAGAACATTAGAATCGAGCGGATGGTTGTGATCGAATTGCATTCCTTTATTATTGCATAATACTTTAAGGTGATTTCATGTAGTCAGAAATTTCGTCGTGCTTTATTGATAAAACTGCAGACTTTTGTGGTCTGTTGGAAAGCCGAAACCTCTCAGCTTTACGGCGCTGTCTTTTAGCAGTGCGCAGCTGGCCCCTACCACTGCTACACCACGAAGAACACATTTTAATTCAAACTTTGAACTTGGTTGCTGGGAAATTTTTTTCAAGCAAAGAACGCAGAAAAATATCGAGTAGTCCTGCTGTAGAAGGTAAACTAGTTGGTAGGTATATTTGGATGTCATGCACCTATAGGTTCTGTGTATCATTCGGAGGTTGCTCTTAGTAACAAATAAAGATGGAGAGTTAGGGACCGATTCGTCAAGATAGCATATAATGTAAAGGTGAGTCGATGCAAGTTCGTGGGACACCTGCGAGGACTGTAGAATATTATCATAAATCTATGAAGAACCAGTCTAAAATTTGACCATGTATTGGTGGGATGGCTAACTGACTGTTTGAGCTTGAACATGTCAATGGAATCTAGAAGTTTTGATGAGTATGTGTTTGATACATAACATTTACTCATCCTGTCAGGGAACATCAAACAATGATGCATATAGACCCTCACATATATACGTTCAGATTGACAAAGTAAACTTGGATTCATTTTGCATACGGTTGGACTAAACAAACAATTTGGAAAACTCTGATGTGACAGTCATTTACCTACAATATGACATGATGTTTATTTGCTCTAAAGTATAGCATACACAAATAAAATAAACCAAACAGCTAATACAACTTTTATAGAATATCTAGATAATATTTAAACAATCCTTCACCGTGGTCGTAATAAAATATATAAAAACCGTGTAAACTGAAAACAAAATTAGTATCTTCCTTAATACATGGCCAAGCAACTTGATATAGTCCAAGATGAGATAATCAGTTCTGGATGTGTTTTCCATTGTGTCAATATCTTTATTACAGTTAGTAGAATACTAAATTTCATTTGTACGTGAATATGTTACATTTTCTCACGTTTCCAGTAGATCAAGAAGTACTACCAAAGATAAATCTAACTCAAATCAGTATTCCGGATAGTTCCATAACGCTGCAGTGTAAGACAAATGGTAAATCAGCTGAGAGCTTCCGCTGGAGATGCAATGGACTTCCAATAAACAACATCGTCAAGTATTCGCAAAACAAAGAATATCTCATCATAAAGCAGTTGAATAACGACGACCAATATGACATATATACTTGTTTGACGTCAGGGGACCAATTCGAAAGTGATCCATATAATATAGAAACATGTGAGTTGTTACCTTTTATGTCTTCCATGCTAAATATATTGGATATAAAATAATCTAATGTTTAGGTTCATATAGGACAATAATGTGCGTATTAGTTTTAATTCACTGCCACAAGTTAATGAACGTAGGCTTTAATGTCCCAAGAAACCGTAACTATTATTATATTTTCAGTAGTATAATTTTAAGAATACAATTTTATATTATTGAGATTATTGTGAAAGTGTGGTGCAAATTTGCGAATATAGTTTATTATTTATTTGATCTCTTAGATCTAAACATTTATTCATAGCAAAGTAAAGCAGAATAATCAATGATACAGACGACTTTTTAGCAAAGATACACTATTGATGTTTAGTTTAATTTGGTCATTTTGCGTAACATTTATGAAAAGAAAAAGAACGCCGTCATCTGTTAATAACGTATATATTGAGACAACTCGCGCATATATAGATATATTTCTGATCATTTACCTATTTTCATTTTCGATCTGAATTACTTTTCAATTTGCTGCTTTTGAGCTTATTTGCATTCTATGATTTGGGTGCATATGAATGTTTGGTGTGGTATTAAAAATATTTTTGCAAACATTAGCTTTTTTCTCTTTAGGCATATGATGATGACAAAAGGTTAAAAGAATTGCATTTTATTTCATGTGTAATATCCTAAACATGTTAAGGACGAGAATAACATTATATAAATATTTATATAACAAAATAAAGCAGCTGATGTGCTATCTTAAACATAACGGAATGTCAAAACTTATTCATTCCGTCATTTAATTAAGCTCTTTGAGAAAACATCCATTTGTAACCAAAGATTTCCTTTCTTAATACAACCTGTATGAAGAGATAATTGTAAAGATGACACACATCGTGTATAAATATTTGCTTTTAAATAAGTCAACCTAGACTACAATTAATATATAAGATTGTGTTGGAATTAAGAGATATATATTTTGGATAAGATCTAAACTATATGCCGTAATAGATCTGAAACTTCAGTGCTAAACGAACTATAGCTCGGATATAAAAATTTGAACTCTACCGGTTTGCTATGATAATATTAAATCCAAACTTTGATGAGTCATCAAAATACTTTATATTCGTATTGCAAGGAAAATATTTCCTATTTTTAAGATCATTTTCCTTGGGAACATAAACAATGAAATACATCAATATTTTATTATATAAATAAATAAATCTAAACCGTTCATATTCTTTAAATATTCTACAACTGATTATATCACTTAATTTTTCTTCTGCCATATCAACAGTTTCTTAAGTACGTTAATAATTAGGTTGTCTGATAGAATCAACTACAAAAGATAGGAGAAGAATTTGAAGTAGCTCGGGTAGACAAACACAGTAGTAAGTAAAGCTGGTTTAGTCAATTTCATTTTTTTCTCACTTGGCACAATTGAGTCCAGGTGACGCAAAACCACGCTATATACTTAGCTATGCTGTTCTTAACAAACTCTCTTGTCTGAGTACTTTATATACTAATTACCAAATTAGCTTTGTATCTTTCCTCTTGTTCGTTTTCTACGTTTACTGATACTCTATCGTAAAGAAGGAAATGATAGTTTCAATCACTGTTAGCCAGTCTATAAACAACAGCAGTCTGTTGCGACTATGGTCAGTAACTGAGTAACAGAAAGAAACAAATTAGCACGCAATTTATTATCAAATGACAAATGAAAGGTTTCAAATAAATTTCAAAACATGAATTATCGTGAGCATCCAAAAATCATGAAGTTTGGAAGATGGCGTTGTCAAGGACTCCTTTGAATACTTCACAAAAGTTCCAGAGTAGTATTATAGTCAATATACTAAGCACACTCTATTTCAACTGAGCGGTAAAATATTTGCTATCCAGTTATATCTAAATATAAAATAGTAGCGTCGACAGACATTACATAGACACTTATTAAATGAGGTTGACTGCAAAATAGAAATGAAAATATAATGGCTCCGTTCGTTCGTTATATACTGCCTTATTACAACAATATTTAGCAACATTTCTCTCTTGACAAATCATATCACACAATATATTCAGAACGTGCCTATTCAGGTAACATTACCCATCCAATGTGATATTACTGAATTGTAATAGAAATTACAAATGTTAGATACGTCATGTACCACGAGCTGCAGAAGTTATATCTATGGATAACAAGTCAGTTTATAATTATAGACTCTCGTATAAATCATTTATATCCTATATGCAGCTGGACCGTCTGTCATCAAGGTTACACCAAGCATCAAGATGGTAAAGGAAAGGGATACGTTAAACATTAGCTGTCTTTCAGACTGTTATCCACTTTGTGATGTGGAATGGAGTAAATTGGAACCGTCATCAGATCACGATAACATTTTCTTAAAGCAGCATGCTTTGCTAAGAACGAATGTTACACGAAAGATGTCTGGACAATACTCTTGCAAAGTTAAGAATCTTATAACAGGCGCATTTCTTGAAAGTATTATTTCACTGGCTGTTCAATGTGAGTACAATAATTATATTATTATTATTATTATTATTATTATTATTATTATTATTATTATTATTATTATTATTATTATTATTATTATTATTATTATTATTATTATTATTATTATTATTATTATTATTATTATTATTATTATTATTATTATTATTATTATTATTATTCGTTAAAGTAGTAGTAATTGTGCATGTAATAGTTGTGGTAACTTTGGATATGTTGAATTAGTAATACAAGCTGCATCTCTGTACAGCAATAAAGGAATTAAATATCCGATATTGTGCAATTCTCTGCATAAAGTTTAGAGCAAGAAATCAGAATCAGTAGGAATAATTCAGTCTGGTCATTAATAAACTTTTTGTTTTGCTCGAAGTGCAAATCAATACTGTATCAATTTCGCAGAGGTAATTAATCCAATTACGTTTTTTCTCTTGTTTGTGTTCTTCCTAACGTTATTAGATATTCCGTCAACACACATCTCAAAAGATATAATTACAACATTTTCTCATTTCATAAAGCATTATCATTTTAAAATCTGTTACCTAACGCCCTTCCTCATTAAATTAATTTTATCTTTACAATCTCATGAAGACGTCGCTTGTTGATAACATGTTGCGTTATATCAATTATATTACAATGTATACAAATTCGGACCTTTGTACCTGTTCCACTTTTCAGACGGTCCTGATGAAATTTTGCTTAATACATCTAAAAACATTATTGAGGTGGACGAATTCTATTCTATAACAATACTGTGTACCGCCGAATGCTTTCCACCGTGTCTTATTAACTGGTCTGAAACGTCTGCAAAATACCCAATAGGAGATGCAGAATTGAAGCTAGTCAATGTGTCAGCCAATGGTACCTACACATGTTTTGCGAGGAATCCAGTCCATGACAGCATTCAGATATCCAAGACAATCAACATAGCAGTTAAGCTTGGTATGGTTACACTATCATAGACTTACCCGTATTTATCGTTACGTATATTAAGAACATTTTATGTTATGGCTTTCACATATATGCTACATACAAACTTCTTTGTGATCCATTCTGGAAATCTAAATATAACTGCGCATAGTGATGCCTAAATGACAACATGCTGGAAGAATACTAACTCTTACAAGAAGAAGTTCTCTACTGTTAATTTAAATAATAATGATAGAAATATGACACCAAACTGCTAGAATAATGTAAATATACCTTATTTGTCCCCTTTGCACATTTTGACCCCGAAAGGTCACAGCTTCAAATGAAACAGGACAGGTAAGCGAGTTGGACAACTTACAAAAGCACCAAGTCATGTTGGGGTATTTAGGTTAGTACGTATATCAAAACCCAAAGGTAACAAGGGGGCAAAAACTTGACAGATTATCACTACCACACATTGATGATTAGCATTAATAATTTAGGAAAGTAAAGATTGTTTTACTCAACTTGTGGATTGTTCGCAAATTCGCAACTACATGATTTATTATTTTGGCTCAAAGTTCTGTGATTTTGAATTTCATCCAGCACTATCTCGAACTCGGTCGCGGTAATTATTTTATTCTCATTAGCTATCTAATACAATTTGCTTATCTTCTTGACACTGCTTTGTGTCAATGAAAGCATGTCTTATTACACGTACTTGTTTATACAGTCGTACCGAAATTGATTTGCTTGCACCACGAAATGCACCATATATCATCGATAAAGCCCCGACAATAATTTAGATTAGTTAATCTACTATGGATGCTATGGTTGCATCTTAAGCCACACCAAGTCCAAAGAACGAAAAAAAACTGCATATAATAACTAACGATTAGCGCTGTCCTGATGCTGATGACAACGCTTCTGCTCCTTTACCTAGGTTAAGTTTTCACGTCGGTATCGGCGAGGGTCCATCATATCTGTTACATAAATAATACCAAGTCTCTTGAACTTCCAGGAATGACTCATACAACAGGAAAAATCTAGATGTATCGTGCACTTGTAATTAAATCTTTAATTGATAGGGGTCCCTAGCTAGAGTTAGTAATACTGACAGGCTCATTTACCATGATATCCTAACTCAGGCGAACCCATGTCCAATTCTGAATCATACATGTTACTGAACAGAGCCATCATAATACTATACAATACTGATTTTGTCAAATACTACTCATGTCAATAAACATCACACACTGTCCTTTGCCAGATTTGCAATTACTGAAACTCGCCATCGTTTTTGGGCAGCTACATTAATGATTTCAACAACATCACTAGGCATTGTTTCTGTTAATCGCAGTGTAATTGGAATATTTGATGGTACTCGTGTCATTAATCGTCGTATTCGACTCGAAGCGAATGAACTGGTTGTAATATGATTCATTTTATCCGATCATTAGCAGTGAAGCACTTTTAACGCTATCAAATACTCTCATTACAACTTGTTTAGCTATTATTGCATCACGAGATTAGTGATCCAAGTACATATGTCGCGCCATGAACAATTAACAACTAGCATAACCTAGTATAGTTCTGAAATACATCACGTTAACGGGGTTTCTCAGGTTGAAGCGAAAATTGTTGTTATATGTCCACAGGTGAGAGTCATTACTAAATTTAATGTCAGATCGATCTCGAATGTACAGTGCATTGGCAGTGTATAGGCAGTGTTTGGTCCACAAGTGTGAATATATTATGTGTCAACCGATCATTATGGCATGGATTACTACTAAAAAATGCAATACATAATCTCTTACCATATAGGTTCCTGTAGCTTGAATGAATACATATGAAATGTGTTCAAGCCTGTTGCAAACGATACATTTACTGCAGATGTAATTAATACCAAATTCCCTTGTTTCATGGTTTATGTAAACCCAAACTCTACTTAACTATGTCGTAGTATACCATTTTTCATAACTACCACTGATCGCGTCGTAAGTTGATTTGACTAGGGTTGTTGAAGTAATCATCACAATGTCAGGTGCTATATTATATCGCACACATAACAATCGTTAATCATTAGGAATATTGTTTGTCTTAGATAAAACTAATTAGATTTACAAGCGTGCAATATCAATTGCATTCTTTTGAGATTAGATTGTGAGGAGTCTTTGGTGATTACTAAGTTCATTCTTTGTCGAATGTATTCTCTAATCATTTATATGTAGCAGCAATGTGTGATAAAACAGATGTGTTGTTGGTGGACTAACTACCAAACGGATGCAATTGAATATTAAGTCAACTGTAATGAATTTGCAGCGAGTATAATACAATCGCAAATTCGTACTATTCACCAGTGGTAAAAGGTGCAGGGAAAGTGAACCGATTTAACCGTGGTAACGTTTGGATTTATGTATAACAACCTGTAGCAGCAAATCGTATATTTCACATAGGGTTGATGACGCATACAGCATTAATATCCAAAATGTACATGCATCATCATGCAATACTTACTTTCTTGTGATATGATCTGGGTGCAAGTTCCTCGAAAATAGATGTGGTGTCCTTAATGACATTTAAAGCGTTTTGCACGCACGAACAGACCCCACTGATGTTCACAATCGATCAAATGGATCGTAAATTTACACAACCTTTAATGTCTTTTCGGTGCAGGTACAGTTGGTAATTTTTATTTGGTTGAAAGTCTACGTTTTGGTTGGCTTTGATACCAATTTTTATATTTGCTATTTTATCAAATAGGATTGTTCTTGCCGTGACTGAAATTCCGGTCTAGATTTTTGGGAACATCGATTTTTAAATTTCCTCTGTTCTTGTATATTTGCCGGTGTGGATGTTGTACAATTTCTGCCTCTCTTTGCAAAATTATTCTCTCCTGGAGTTGCTCTTGCAAAAACGTTGATGATTGTCATCAGCAAAATATTTTTGAAACTTCTCTTTTTTCATATTATATGACTGGTTGTGATAAGTTTCTCTTTTTTTCCAATTAGTTCCCATAAAGCTTCACATTCTTCATTATTTACTCTCCTATATCAGTTATGAGCATGCATCCACATATGACAGGCACATTGTTTCTTTTCATTAAATATACTGAATATAATCATGACATATTTATAGTTTATTTATTTCTCTTTCTACTTTGATGGTAAATGTACCATATATTTGGTCTTTGTAGTTCCTCTTTTTGCTCTTTTGATTTACCTGGTGCGTTTAACAATCTTACGATTTGGCCCTGGTTCTTCTTCTGTTCCCGTTAACGCTGCCACTTGTTCCACTTTTGTAGCCCTTTCAGCACCCTCACCATGTTGGCCGATGTTTGTTCAAAGCCCGGTGTGAGGTCTTCTCTTGCAGAATGTCGTTACTTATATCTCTGAAGTTTTAAAGGTCTGTTGTAACATTACAAATCAGTCTGTATTAGTCTTGAGAGGCTTTAAGGCGCAGTAGCCCATATTCTTCTATGACATCACAGCCAGACATTTAATATAATTATTTTCCTAATTGGACCTGGATTACCATATAGTTATACATGCAGATTCATATCAAATAAATGGTGGAACACACAACTCGGTTTTTTGTGATCCGTGCAAACTTGTTAAGAAATACATCCCATGTGTGAACGACTTCACGTCAACGCAATGAACATTTCCCTGACCATGCGCGTGAATGTCGCTAAACATAATCCAAACGTAAAAATTGTCACGGATTATGATTGGTACATACATGTGCGTATCATTGAATAAAATATATAACCGTGTTTATTCGTCAACATCGTGAGAATGTGAGTGAGGGACTTACTTGGTGTTCAATCATCAGATTATCTTATATGAAAGAGTGTTTACGTTTTATATCCAAGAAATGTTTGAATGCCAAAGTCGTCTTGGCGTCGTTACCACTAATTAGTGGGTTTTCTAAGATCGTTTAAAACAATTTAGCATGATCGATAGTCAGCCGATGATACAGTCGTGTTCACATTGATCACACGTTGACCATCGTAAAATCATATTAAATATCAGCTGTGTTTTTCATGAACGAGCAAGACCAATGATAAGTGCACAGGGTCAGTTTGAAACATATTACAAAGCTTGGATGGTTTATTTGTTGCTAGGTTGTAATGACAATGATGTCGAATTTTCGTTTTCATGATAAAATTGCAAAATACATTACATATAAAAATATCTTCATATTGTTTTCAATGTCACGCCAAACCACCTACACGAAATTAATTCGAGTTTAAAACATGTAATGGATGAGTATCGATTACTGGAACTTGTGATCGATTTGAGGATGCTCACGTTTAATAGACCTCTGTGGAAACAAACGTGGAATATCTGGTTTAAATAAAAGCGGCAGTGATATTACTGCTGTATTAACAAAGTTACTGTGGACGCCTTTTTTGTAAACACAATAATGAAAAACATACACATGGACTAATCTCGTACGCAACTGAATATACGGCTTGAATCTAGCAACTTCAGTCAGATGAATCATCTAATCACTGCCTTGATGCTGTATGTTACCTGTATTAACTTGCGTACCACAAATGAAAAGACATACTCGCACTTCAATGAGCCAACGTGGATATAATCCATAAATACAATGTTGTTAATCCATCACTAGGAAAAAGAGTCGTAAGCTAGATCATCAATGGTGGCTAGGAAAAAACGAGACTGCGTTAGGTGGACACGGTCTGGTAAGAAATCCAGTCACTAAAGCAAATAATAGTTATGCCGACAAATATGTATACTTCAAAACGGAACGGATTGCCAATCCAAGAAATCAGACACTGACTTTTGGGCCGTCACGGGCTGACCAAACACTTTCAGCCAACCATTTGACTGTGTGAGAAGAATTACAAGTCGTTTCAGCGAGTACAGAACTGCCACAATAATTACTTTCCCTACGTTAAGGCGGTTCACAACAGCACGATGGTTAAACGCGTACAAGGTAACATTGTCGGTATAAATCGCTTAGTATGAAGTGGAGACAAACTCACTTTAATGCATTTGATAGATTTCTTTAAACCAGTTGTCAAGCGACTACTTGTAAGCAGATCCACCTAAGTGTTTTACTCACTTTAACTCACTTTAATGCGATGTTTTATGCACCATATCATAGTATTGTGTGCAAATTTAGTTTGTCCCGAAGACAATCCCGGTTCTATTGAGATCCTTTAAAACAATAACCCATGGAATATCTTTAGCCTTGCTGATGTTCTTAGGGGCAACAGCCACGATTAAATACATATTAAGTCGCGGTACCACATTATCTTTAGTTAGTTTACCGGAGATTTTGTCTTTGAAATTAGAAGCCACATATCTGTTGACGAAAAGAAAAACGGATTCTTTATCAGATTCTCACCGGCATCAAATTAAGTTACTAAGCATGGTTGTTTTTTATCCGTGTGTCAATGATATCCATCAACAATAAGTCGATGGCACTGTATTGCATCTTTACCCTAAATTGATTAAACGGTTTGATATTTGCAATTTCAAAAATTTCAAAGGGGACGAAGCAACAAAGATTAGCTTTGTCAGCTTTTCTTTTGATTGATGTTACTGTGGACAGCAATAAATTCGTCTTCAAAATTATTTCGAAAGTCAGAGTCTAATTCAACGATTTGAAGTTTGTTTAGTTCACTATGATAAACAACGACTTGCATTTTTTTGAGTAGAATTTCTAAGGTTTTCCTAAACACAACGTTGCTATTTAAAAGATATAACGATTACTTTTCAATCTTATTAGTGGTTATTATTATCATAATTTTATTCGTTTAGATATACAGTGCCATCCAACAGTGCTTACCAAATTCAAGCACTAGATGGATCTTACAAGCATACTCAATAACGTATACAAATATCTGGTGGTTGTGCAGGTTTACTACATAGTTTTGTTCCACCCTTAAACTTAGTTGTAATTTGGTGTATTCAATGTAGACATTTGTTTGGGGAAATGTGTTGTTTTGATCGTTGCTAAAACGAGATCTGGATAAATTCGCGTCTTAGAAAGCAGAGTTTCCCATGGGAACGTTGGTACAATCAAATAACCGATTAAATTATAAAAGGAACTGTTCCAATTTGGACATTATTATCGGCATTCGAATAGCATATTGCCCGAAATATTTAGCATTGACCTTGGCTGGACGCATGATTGTGTTGGCATGTAACTTGATAAATGAAACGGTTGATATGGAAAGATGTTCTTTTGTTTTGATTTGCAGAGTATTTAAAATTCCAAATTTTGGCAAAATCATTGCCATTATAAGAAATCTCCATATATTACATCAAGATGGCTTGGAAATCAAGCGGCTTGTTTTTCAATATATATCACATCAAATTTTTAATACAAAAGGACATTTCTCCGCCCGAATTGTGATTTTGATATATTTCGTTAAAACTGTTGTCAAGTGATTACATATAAGCAGATCCATCTAAGTATTTTGCAATTAACTTTTCTTGTTCAGTCACGAATACCATTTAATTTATAACAATATAAGACTAGTTTACTCCTCAGTCCAGATAGTTTTAGACCTACCGGACATTTCCAGCTCTACCACTCGATCAACATTGGCAGCAAAGAGACCTACCATTGACATACAAACACACACACACCTATATATATATATATATATATATATATATATCTATATATATAGCTATATATATATATATATATATATATATATATATATATATATATATATATATATATATATATATATATATATATATATTGTCTGTTATTTAACTATATACGATTTGTAAATAGCAAAGGCATTGATAATCTAACAAAAGTTATTTCTTCTCTTTTTTGCGTTTTATTATTAATGTAAATCATCCGCACCTTGTACACAGGTCATAACTAACTTGTCAGGTCATGGAAGATAGAGATTTTGACGTGTCGCGGCCAAAAAGCGCCATACAAGGTAAAAAAGTTATAATGACATTACTACCAAGATTATTTTAAGCCCTAAGGGCATTATTAATTTTCATCAATACGCTCCAAATATATCCATGATACAAAGATATATATATATGTGTGTATTTACGGTTCATACTTGAGATGCAAGTGCTGCAAAAACGCTCAGAAACCCACAAATACTCTGGGATGGCTGGAATAAGAAATCTAGAATTATACTCATATTATTGTAGGGAAATAAAACGTAAAATAATCGTCGTTAGGTCTGCAATGTCAGTCTACATTTTTTCTTAAAAGACCAAATCATTACTCTGAATTTGTGATATTACATCCAATATTTTTTTTAACTTTTACAGATGAAACACGGATTCCAAAGATAGACATTTTCAGGCGTAATGTTTCGTATTCTTCTGTAGTGTTAAAGTGTTATTCATTCCGCAACTTCAAGGGAACGTTTTCCTGGATGGTCAACGGCTCTCTGATAAAACACAATGATAAATATTCACCTGACAATGATTTCCTGTCTGTAAGACATTTAACGGATGAAGACCGAAAGAATTTGTACACATGTAAAGAACCTGGAAGTAAACTTGAAAGTGACCCTTTTAGGATAAAAATATGTAAGTTAAGGAATATGTGTTAGTTTCTTAAAGGCAATAATGCCACACATCAGCTCTTATGTCTGTTAATGTTTTTCATTCTACTTAATTTGTATAAAATATTATTTGAGATAAACCGTATGTTGGATTTTATAATATAGACATTCATCCATACGAGTCCAAGGGAAACACCAACTAAAGTCGATGCGTTGATTATTTGAAAGTTACATCACAAAGGGAATATAAACATGAATCAATTTGCTATGCTGTAAAAAAGCTTTAATTTTCAATAGATCTGACATTTAACTATTTTTTAGTCTTCAACTGTATTCAAATTAGGACATTTTAATTTAGATGCTTTTTCTTCACGGCATGAACAAAGCGGTGTTAAAGTGAAAATAACCATCGCATGAACTCAACAGTATATCGAACTACCAAGACCAAATCTTTAAAACGTTTTTAGTGCTTGTCGTTATACATAATGGTGACAACTGTTTCTATTACCCTTGTAGCTGGACCTACCTCCATTACGTTCAATCCAAAAGATATAATTCTCAAAGAACATAATGCGTTACATGTCAGCTGCCCTACAGACTGCTTTCCTCTTTGCTCATTTCAATGGTTTAAATTGGACCCGTCTTCTGGACTAAAGAACGTTGTTTCAGAAGAGCATGCATTGCAAATAACGGAAGTAACCAGAGACATGTCTGGGAATTACTCTTGCAAAGTTCAGAATATTATAACGGGGAAATTTGATGAAAGTTCCTTCTCATTGAATATTCTTTGTGAGTATGGTAGCTTTAGCATTGGTAGTTTTAAATGCCATTTTAGATATTATTATTATTATTATTATTATTATTATTATTATTATTATTATTATTATTATTAGTAGTAGTAGTAGTAGTAGTAGTAGTAGTAGTAGTAGTAGTAGTAGTAGTAGTACTATTATTATTATTGTTATTATTATAAGTAGTATTATTATTATCTTTATTCTTATTATTATTATAAGTGATAGTAGTACCACTACTACTACTAAAAGTGATTGCATCTTAAGTCATTGCTCAACCAATGCTGCATATATCATGACACAAGTATGTATTGAGGTTTACGCCAACTAGCAGTATTCATAGGTTCAGTAAATGAAACGTTTAGTAATTACTGCATTATTTTAGAAATGCACATAAATATTGGTTTACAATGAACACACTATAAAGATAAATGCTTTCGCGGGTAATATACACTCCTTATCACTAGCAAATCACCTGTTTGCTCAATGTTTGTTACATCTAACACGAACCGTATCTGCCTGAAATAATAACAAGCTGTCCCGTCATATGCTAGATTTTTCACATCAAAGTTCAACGTTTAATAGTTTTCACCTATTCTGTATCATGCGTGTTTTGGATATGACACTTCATTTCATTGCTTAATCTTTCAGATGGTCCAGATGAAATTGTTCTAAATGCATCAAACAAGATTATTCAGGTGGATGAATATGATTCCATAACAATTGTATGCGCCGCCCAATGTTTCCCTCCATGTTTGATTATTTGGACCGAACGTTATAGAGAATCCATAATGCGACAAGGTGCAGACTTGAAGCTAGTTAATGTGAAAACGGATGGTACCTACACCTGTCATGCAAAAAATCCGAAAATTGCCAACTCCACAATTTTAAGGACAATCGTCATAAAAGTTAAATATGGTACAGATATACTAATACATTAATATTTATGTATTAGAATCTCTCTCTTTCTCTCTATCTCTCTATCTCTCTCTCTTTATATATATATATATATATATATATATATATATATATATATATATATATATATATATATATATATATATAAGAAAGAGAGAGAGATTTTAACTTACCTACAATACACAGATACAAGCATGCATAGATTTCAAAAATCTCTTAAGTTAAATTACCTATTATAATCGACACGATACGTCGATATGTTCCGACATCCAGAAATACCCAAGTTGATGAACAACGGAAGAGCAGTTGCTAGACATCTATCTATCATCTATCTATCTATCTATCTATCTATCTATCTATCTATCTATCTATCTATCTATCTATCTATCTATCTATCTATCTATCTATCTATCTATCTATCTATCTATCTATTTATCTATTTATCTAACAATATATCCATCTATTTTTATCTTTTTTCTTTATGTATATATGTATGTATGTATGTATGTATGTATGTATGTATGTATGTATGTATGTATGTATGTATGTATGTATGTATGTATGTATGTATGTATGTATGTATGTATGTATGTATGTATGTATGTATGTATGTATGTATGTATGTATGTATGTATGTATGTATGTATGTATGTATGTATGTATGTATGTATGTATGTATGTATGTATGTATGCATGCATGAATGTGTGTGTGTGTATGTATGTATGTATGTATGTATGTATGTATGTATGTATGTATGTATGTATGTATGTATGTATGTATGTATGTATGTATGTATGTATGTATGTATGTATGTATGTATGTATGTATGTATGTATGTATGTATGTATGTATGTATGTATGTATGTATGTATGTATGTATGTATGTATGTATGTATGTATGCATGTATGTATGTATGCATGTATGTATATATGCATGTATGTATGTATGTATGTATGTATGTATGTATGTATGTATGTATGTATGTATGTATGTATGTATGTATGTATGTATGTATGTATGTATGTATGTATGTATGTATGTATGTATGTATGTATGTATGTATGTATGTATGTATGTATGTATGTATGTATGTATGTATGTATGCATGTATGTATGTATGTATGTTTGTATATATGTATGTGTTGTGTGTGTGTTTGTGTATGTATGTATGTATGTATGTATGTATGTATGTATGTATGTATGTATGTATGTATGTATGTATGTATGTATGTATGTATGTATGTATGTATGTATGTATGTATGTATGTATGTATGTATGTATGTATGTATGTATGTATGTATGTATGTATGTATGTATGTATGTATGTGTGTGTGTGTGTGTGTGTGTGTGTGTGTGTGTGTATGTATGTATGTATGTATGTATGTATGTATGTATGTATGTATGTATGTATGTATGTATGTATGTATGTATGTATGTATGTATGTATGTATGTATGTATGTATGTATGTATGTATGTATGTATGTATGTATGTTTGGGTATTTACCAACAGTTTACATTTATTTTATATCGCTTGATTTTTGCCAACTGCTATAAAACGGAAATCTTGCATTTTCCTCAACTTTGCAGATGCAAGAATAATTCCAAGAATAGCCTTAGTCAAATACAATAGATCGGATTCTTCCATCTTATTAAAGTGTATCTCATCCCGTACGCAAGCAGGACCGTTCTCATGGAGAGTAAATGGAACAATGATACTCAACCGTGATAGACATTTTAAAGATAATCAATTTTTCTTTGTCAGTCATGTATCAGCTCGTGATCCCTATAACTCATATACGTGCTTAGAACCAGGAAGTGGACTTGAGAGCGAGCCTTTTCTGACGAATACACGTAAGTTGAGGACATCTTTGATTTTGGTATATTTAAGGAAGGCCACATATTCAAGGATATACCGTTGTAAATACATGTGTTTCCTCATTTACAAACATATGCCTAAAAGTGAATCTGTTAAACATGAGTTAACATAATTGATCAGTAGCTAGGCTGTCAAGCAAATTATAAATTTTCTAATGCATGAATAACTGCTTGATCGATTGATTGACTGATTGATTGATTGTCATTGTTATGGTGCATTGGCTCTGTGAGACTTTTTAGCGCCATACAAAACGATATATGTAGAAATAATTTAAAAGTGACAAAATGAACGCTCCTGTGGCCTAGTGCTTAGAGCCCGCCTCGTATGGGGCAGGTCGCGGGTCATATCAAAGACTTTAAATAATGGTACTAGAAGAAACCTTGCCTAGCGCTCAGAATTAACATTTTAGTGTTACGACTGGATGGCATGGTGTCAGGATAACGTAACTAGGTGGGACATTATGCCACATGTCTGCTGCATGATACCCCAGTACTAAACATCACTATAAACTATCACACTGTAGACATAGTAGCGATATGACTGCAAATGTTTTAAAGCTACATTAAAAATCTAAATCACACCCATTCAAAAGTGATAAATGGTTTCTTATCGATCAGCGAAAATATCAAACAGTTAAAGAAAACCAATAAGAGGGTAGAGATGAGAAGCAAAGTTTCTGTACCACGGGGAACGTAAATGGTGCGTGTTAATAAAGAGATTTATTTTAAAAGTTGCTGAATAAAGTGACATTATACACATTACAATAAAGGCTGAAGGGGATATCATAAACGCTATATATAAGAATAAAGGTTTACTACTTGCTTCATTAATTTTAAAATACAAGAGACATTTATTTTATCAAAATCTTCCTTCACGTTATGCAAAATGACGTACTGATCTCACGTAGGTCTGAAGTCGAAACATTATATGCTTGAATTAAATGATACAATGCAGAGCAAGGTCTATTTTATTTTCGGCTGACAAACTAGATTCACTATTTGGTAAGCAAACTTTTGTTGTGTGCTTTCCACTAACGAAGTAACGAAGACTGCAAGAGCATTTTTCCTCATCCGTTGATCCATCAGTATTTATTCGTGCTTCTTTTTTAATAATTTGGTGAGAAGCTCATGACAAAATTTGTAGGAAATGGAAGTTTTTGTAGCAGATTTGTTTCCATTGTGTAGCGCAAGCATTATATTTATTTGGTCAAATAGCCAGCGAGTTGTTTCGGAACTTCGTGTTTTCTGAAATTTAAAAATATCAAGTTTAGTACTGTCAAGACTGGATGACGTTCTAATATCAAAGGAAATTATGTCATTTGGTTTGTTTTAGAATAATGTTTTGTATTTGAGTCCAAATACAACCTAAAATGCAGGGTTCAACTTTTCGCTATGTGGTAAATATGGCACATCAATCTTTGACTGTTCGTATCTGAAGGGATACAACCCTCTTGTACCAGTAATTCACTGTTCGAGAGTATGTTTGATATAAATCGGGGAAGAGACCCTTTTATACCCAGATAATTCAGACCATTCAGTATCCCAAACTTCCATGTTGTGTCATAGTACTTTTCGAAATCAAAATAAAACCGCTAATAAATTTTCCTTGAAAAAAGCGTCGCAAAAAAATGTTTATAGTCTAACCAGCTGGTCGCTGGTTATGAGACCATATCGCAAGCTACTTTGAGAAAGAGATATCAAATTATTAGTCTACAAGTGCAAAACAAGTCGAGAATTGATTATTCGTTCCACTGTTTTGCACACGATACTTATCAGTGCAGTGGTGTAATAGTTGACAGGATCTGTGCTATGATTACCTGGTTTGGGAACTGATATTACTGTTGCATCTTTCCAAACCTTAGGTATATCACCAAAAATTTGAATCATAGAAGAGTTTCAAAAGAGATATGAAAGAGGGTCATAGAAGGAGAACCATTAACTGGTAATGTACTTCATCAGGCCCAGCGAATGTATTGTGTGAATTGTTTTAAAATTTCATAATTATGATGGATTTGAATTTTGTTAAAAAATATGTTCAGTTCTGATTATTTCTATTTTATTCTCACATTTGTTTGTCTAGCTGACCTAGGTCTGACTTTGATTCGGAAATTAGTAAACAAACAGTGAAAATCATTGGTTGTGATCAAGATCATATTCAGCGCTGTTGTAAATTAATATTTTGCATTTTTTGCTCTTGAATTTTATAGTATAATTAATTTTCATCCATGGCGTGCGTGACAGTTGACATGTAGTCTCACTGCGCTATTCACTAGGCAAATCACATGCTGCTCTATGTGCGTCTAGACTTGTAGCTAAGAGATAACGTGACCTATCATGAGTGTCAAAACCTTGCATCAGCTGGTCTTATTAACCAAAGTTATTATATATTAAATTTAGTCGTCAATTAATACAATCGAAGCACAGGTGTATTTTGTGTTGTGACCCTTAGTTCGAGTTAGTTGTTTTCATTGAAAAGAATTATTAACTATGGAAAACATACAAACGTACTTTTTCATAAAATTTCTTGTATAAAGACATTTATCGGCTATTTATTCTGGAATTTTAAACTTGAATAGTATAAAATGGGATTCAACGAGGAACTGTTAACAAAAGCATAACATCCTCGTCTGAAGTCATTGAATTCCATATTGGAACTTCATCGTGACTCAAACTTTCATTCGTTTAGAACGTTTTAGCGATATGAGATATTTTTAAATTCAAGGATTAATTTATGGATTAGATTACATAAAATATAATCTGCGTTACATAAATGTACAAAAATGTAAAAATAGATGTCGCTTTGGCTGTAGACTTTTAGGGAATTATACACAGATTTTAGTATCCGCAAAAAGTCTATACAAGCTGTTTGAATTTATAGTTTTAACTCATTTTGAGACAGCCATGTAGAGGTTTACAATCACAACGATTTTGTGTTTATTTGTTTATCTTATATATGTTTTGTATTTACCTTTGAAAAAGACTCATTAACAGTCGAAAGCGCTCAGGCTAGTTAGTTACTAGTTTCGCACTGTTCGTCGTCAGTTTATTGCATCTATTTTAGTCAATCCCTGACACACGTGATCCCTTGGTGCAACCGGGACAGATAATCGAAAAGTACAATCACTGTAACATAAGAATAAATAACTTATCATATCTAGCAATCGTGTGCACATATTATGTTGCTATTAATTTAATATATTGTAGGAGATGCAATATATATTATCGACATTTCATTTTAGATGGACCAGACAAAGTTGTCGTAGATACTTCCAGTAATAAAACAGAGGTAGATCAATTTAGTTCTACAAGAGTATCCTGTTCTGCTGATTGCTTTCCTCCTTGCTTGTTTAGATGGACTTTCTCATATACAGACGCAGTCATAAAAGATGTTGAATTGAAGATTCTCAATGTGACATCTAATGGTACTGTCACATGTCATGCAACAAATCCAATGATCGTGAATGCCACAGTCTCTGGGACAATTTATATTACCATGAAGGCAGGTTAGGTATAGGATTATAAAATGATTCTCTTAAACATTGTTTATTTAAAAACATTTATGCAAATATAGTTGTTATACATACATATATACATACGTACATGCATGCATACATACATACATGCATACATACATACATACATACATACATACATACATACATACATACATACATACATATATATATATATATATATATATATATATATATATATATATATATATATATATATATATATACACTGCACAAGTAAATGCACGCATTATTGCATCATATCAAGTTATATTGCTCTGATGCACTGCAAGCATAATTATTGCGTACCCAACATGTACTCTAGACCTAAATATTCAACATAGAAAATGTGCTCCAATATTTGCTAAATATTACGTGTCCAAATCCAACAGAAATTAAAACGGCTGTGGATTCAAATATCGTTTATTGATAATAAATTTTCATTTCTGTCTTAGTTATTTTGGTACAGAAGACAAGTAATCAGTAATCATAAATAAAACGGCACAAACATTTGGAATATTTTAAAATAATTTATCAAATGTTTACATTGCAGAGGATATTCATCATAAGACTCTCTTATCAGACAAGGATAAAGCTGCTATTATCAAAGGTAGAAAGGTTATTTCCTGTCCATTGAATTTCATAGTATATGATGGGTTCGTTTGTATTTGGAGAAAGGTGTCTGACTCACGGGACAAATGTTATTGGATGCAAAATATATTTTATAAGAGTAAAGCCTTTAATGAAAATCTGAATTATATATCTAAATTTCCGTCGTTTTTAAATTTTAAAAATATATAAAATAACGATATTAACATTTGACTAAAACACCATACGACATCAATTGTATAGCAAAATGTAAAGTGATGCTTGATGTAAGAATACAAAAATACAAAACCGAATATTTTCCTCATCTAAGGCATAAGCATATGAAAATAAATTGAACAGAAGCTAACAATTATTTCTAATATTAACATGGTTGATCGTATTATTTAGACATATATACGGAATTCTTACTTGCGCAACATTGTACCTTAACATATATTTAATTATGTGAATATGATAAAGAAGTAGATGATAAATATATACGACCTAATATGAATAAGTACTTCAATATTGACATTTTTTCCTAACTTTTTCCTAATTTTTTCCTAAATCATATAGTTGTGATATCACCAAGGGATATTACTTCATAATTTTTGTTCAAAGGAAAGTTACTTTTGAAAACGAACATGTTATTGACCTATTTATCGCATTAATGACAAACTCAACTCTAAATGGTTGTCTGTTTGCATTTCAGACCTCCCATTGATACGTTACTTGCAATACGCTATTCCAGGAATTGCAGGGTTTGGAATGCTTGTGGCTGTTGTTTGCTGTTTACGGAAGAAAAACAAATACTGGTACGTACAAACGTTCTCTTCTCTAAGCGTGGTGTGTATGCGTCTGTGTGTTTGTGTATGATTAGCTAGATAAATGGATGGATTAATTAATCGATGGATTGACGGACGGACGGACGGACAGTCAGACAGACATATATATATATATATATATATATATATATATATATATATATATATATATATATATATATATATATATATATATATATATAGATAGATAGATGGATGGATGGATGGATGGATGTCATGCACATAGTAATATAGCTTTCGCGTAGTCTTCGTCTTTTAGTATGACCAATTCAAATTATTGCAATGACTACCTACTCTTTACCTATGAATCTGTAAGGAGTCCATTCTCCTGGGATTATCTTGATAGCATAATGTTTATTATTCACTTCACCTTTCCATGATGCCTGCTGGTTCTGATGTAAAGACTTTTTGATAATATATTATAGATATGTGTACGTTTTATTAAAATCAGATGGTTCTAAGGATAGTGAGATTTTAGCAACGCGATCTGTTATGTCTTTACCTTTGATGCCAATTAGGCTGGGTAATAATCAGTATACTATATTGTGGGAGGTTCTCAGCTTAGCATTTTTGACGAGAATACTTGTTAATAATGGGTTCTCCGGTTTTCTCTTGTGTAGAGACTGCAGTACTAATAGTGAGTCGGTAAAGACAATGCTACAATACATTTATTTTAAATATATCGAAGAGCAAAGTCTATCGCTCAGACTTCGGCAGAAAAACTTGATGTTCCATTTGGCAAGGAGCCGTTTGTTGAATGTTGTCCTCTATATAAGGCTGCAGCAGCCTTTTCATCATCTTTAGATTCATGTCCATAAATGCTTGTGTAGTTTTCAAATTGGGTGTAGAATTTATAAATGTTGTGCAAGATAAAATGATTTGTCTCCGATATTGTTTTCTATTGTGTAACTTAAATAGTGTGTTTGGTTGATTGATTTGAAAGGAATGTGCTTTGGAGATATACGTTTTCTGAATTTTTTAAAGATATGTTTTGGTACTGTCAAGATGTGAAGATATTCTAAAGCCAAAAATGGGTGTGGCGTTTGGTTTAGTTTCGTACAATGATTTGTATTTAAATTGGAAAACAGCCGTAAAAGCAGGGTTCAGAGGTTATGAACTTAATCAGAGAGCATAATGTGCGGAATGCATTTTCCATACGATTTGATAATGATGATTCATTCATTTCTTCGAGAAGGCTTTCTCACAAAAATATATTCAATGATTCCAGAGCGAGACGTGTTCCTTGATAATAAATTGGGTCAAGTATCTTCAAATTGAACTGCCTAGCTGAACAGTAAAGATCGCAACCTTAGTCTAGTTTCTAGCGAATAGATGTTCTATATAAACTGAGAATCATATTGATATGAGTACCCAAATGAATATCAGATACAAATTTAAGTGCATCTAGATATTTCAAGCATTTAGCTTTCAATATATTTTGTTGTGGAATAAATGTCCTTTTTCTCTCGAAGAAAATGCCTAAATATTGTGATACCTGAACATATGCTGAGTGTTCATCATTTCTTCGTAGCTGACATTATTGCATGCACTCAATTTTTGATTTCGAGAATTTGAAACCGTTATAACCTTGGCACTATCTTGGATGATCGCGATATTTTGCTGTAGATGTCTTTCAATGGGTTGAATGTGCTTTATTCTATAACAGAAGAAAGGCCACCAACGTATAAGGAACAATCCACACCAGTAACCAAACTCTTAGTGATGCTATTGATGTTTATATCGAAAATTATCACTAATAACATTCTGCTATGGGGTAAACCTAGAACATTAAATTCTCTGTGTGAGAGAAAGATTGATGTGATAGAAACAGACGGCGTTTTAGACCTAGATCATGCAAGTCATTTAGTATCCAGTACCTCCACGTTGTGTCATATGACTTTTCCAACTCAAAGAAAAGCGCCACTAAATGTTCCTTCTTGATAAAAGCGTCACAAGCAAATGTTTCCAGGATAACCTGATGACCAATGATGCTACTATTCAAATGAAATCCACTTTGGGAATGATTAAATGAAGTGTTGGTTTCCAAATACCATACAAGCTGAGAATTGATCATTCATTCCATTACTTTGCAGACCCGTCTCCATAGTGATAGTTTCTAAGATCAGCGATAGCTTTATATATATATATATATATATATATATATATATATATATATATATATATATATATATATATATATATTACTGCTGCTTCTTTCTAAATCTGGTACATTACAAATAATGTGCACGTCATTGACAATTTCCAGATGAACCTTTAAGGATGGTTTTGGAAAGGGTTTTGGTAACTGGTAATGTATATCGACAGGCGTAGCGTAGCTGTTTATCATGATATCTTCAAAGATTCCATAAGTCCCAAAAATGGGTACAGTTGATTATATCGTTCAGAGTTAATCGATGGTTTTCAACCGCACCAACCGTGTCTTTTATTTAAGAGCTTCTAAAGTATTTAGGCGGTTCGGAAGTTTCATAAAAACTATCTGCAAGTATATTAACTGTTTAATGTTTGGAATTTAAATTGTTGTTATTTAGTTTCAGATGTCGGAAATAATTGTGCTTTCCATTTCCATTTATTTTTTTGCGTATCGTGTCCCTAACTAAACTAGGTTATAAAGTTGAAAAAATTGTTTTTCCTTGACGCTGTTTTGCTTTCTTTAATTGTCTGACGAGCTTTGACCCCAGCAATACGGTACTTATTTAAATTGTAGCGCGTTGGTCGATGATAATTATTTCACTGATTGTCGGTGTGGTCTAATGACTTCTATACATTCTTTGATGAACCACGATTATTGGTTCTTTTACAGCTCGGTGAGTACTTAGCAATGAATTTCTCAGCACTGTCAGGTAAGACGGATATAAGATACCGAATACAGTCATTTGCGTTTCGAACGATATCCCTTTTAAACCTAACTGTACAACGTGATTTAAACTTGGATCAGTCGGCCTTCGTTAAATTTCATTTTGAAATTGCTGCATTATTTGCAGAGTTAATATTTTCAATGGAGACTGGAAGGTCATCAGCGACATTAATAGTATAATCTAATGATAGCGAAAGAGAACAAATTGTTAAGCCGATACACATATATGCAACCATTCCTGGTTGTAAGAACTTCGGAGATTTGGTGTTAGATCGACACATGTCGTATCTAGAAGTTTCCAGGTATCACTATCCTTGTAATTGCCCTGATGCTCTTTTCCACAGTTGACAAAATGTAGTGTTGCTGTAAACTCAGATTCCTGATGACAATGGTTTAGGCATTGACCACATATTTGGCATCTGGAGCATCTCTCTTTATGATGGCCATTTCTGACACTTAAGTTGGTTGCAATGTAAACATCAACCTTCACTTGAAAGAAGCCAACTTTCATCACTGGGTACTGATGGTTTGTTGAAGGTTAGTGCATTGGTGTTTGTGTCCTGCAGAGTGTTATTACATTTAATGAGTATTCTGCGTACTGTATTAACAACTTTTTGTTCATATTTTTAGTCTTATCCGTGTTGCTAACTCCAGCCATGCCCCGACCGCTAATCACGCCTTTGTACGTACTGAGTGTTGTATGGGCGACTGAGGTAACTAGAAGATCGAAGACAGTTATCATTTTCCTGATACTTTCTGTTTTGATCCCCACTACTTGTTTCGTCATCTGAATCAGTTTTCATTCTTTTGAGTTGTTTGGCTTTTACAAAATATCCATTTTGGTTTGTTTAAAATTCAGCACCCATGCTACCAAACCGCCAAGAAGCCATTCAAGTGGACACGTTTCAAGTTCCAGGAATACACTGATGTTATTCTCAGTCGGTACAATTACCTCCCAGTTGTTTTGATTCATATTTAAAAACACTTCTATATGTAAATTATTTTTTTTTCTGAAATCATAGCTACTTAAACACTATACCGAGTTTAAACATTACTGTCTGTGCTATAGTTAGTATATGACCATGCTGAGGAAGTTATTAAACTGGTCATTATCGAAAGAATTCATAATGACTTCAATCCAGAATAATAGGCTATAATATGGGTCATTGATATGCGTAATGTAGTTTGAAATCTGTGAGATAATTAGTTCAATCATAAATGTCAAATAATAACGTTATAATTGAATCCTAATCAAGATCGTCACCAAGAATATCCTTCTATGACACAAATGTAATTGTAGATGCATATCGAAATGGTCCACATTTAAAATTTATTACTAACTTATGTGATTGCAGTCAGAAATTTAGAGTTGTTTGATTTTTCAGTTCTCGTGAAGCCAGAGTTTCCAACCATACCATAAATGCACATTCTGAAATAGGCGAGAGTCATCAAGCGGAAAGCTTGTCGGAACATTACTGGACAATAGTGTCTAATGCAAGAGGAGAATATTGTACTGCCCTTGAACGAGATATTAATACGGAAATACGACGGTTAGTTGATCGAGCTCATTCAACCCATATTGAATCCAATGCAAATACAACTCAAAGACACAGAAATTCTGAAACGCTGGAAGTATCCTCCCATTCAGTTAATTCAGAAATCGAGATAGATTATTCATATTCTTTAGAACATGAAGGCTACATTAATCCTATTCCTTCCGAACCTACAAACGTCAACGAACATTTGGATGCAAGCTGGTCACATCATGTTGAATTTAATAAATACATGGATCCAATTCCTTCAGAATCTTTGGAACTTGATACATATATTGTTCCATCTCCTTCGAATTCCACAGGAGACACTGGATCACGCAATGATTCGGTTTATTCAAATTCCGTGATGGGTGATGAACAAACCGATTCTGTTCATTCAGTTGTTGCGGGACGCGATATAAATACTGAGTATATTCCTACTGTTCACGTAGCATCTATTAGACATCCCGAGAATAATTCATCAGAATCAGTTGAAGATAAGGGTTGTATTGTTCCCAGCTGATACCATATAATTCTACATATTGGTCCAAGCAATGCGGATGCCAATGATTCTCGCAAGTAACCAAATCATTTTTGTTCAGATAATGTGGGTTTAAAGAACATATCGTTGGAATACACTCAGAACCCGGACATCTGAATGAGGCCTACCGCCTAATTTACTATCGTCCCATACATAATGACTCAAAAACAGCATGATTGAATGTTACTTCCTAAAGATAGTTACATGTTCAGTCACAAAGTCATCAAATCCGCATCGGTGTCACACGTTGTGGTTCTCGTGATCTAATAAATTCTTAGAACATGTTACATTCTTACATATCCGTTAGAATGACGACAATATAGGGTAACATTGTTTTTACTTTCAAAAGCAATAATAAACTCTATAACCAATTATCCATTTGTTCTAATGATAGAATGAATTTGTACCAGTTAAAATCCGATATCCTTTAAGAACATTGACAATTAGATTGCATGTGTATATTAAATCAATTTGCATATGTATATATATATATATATATATATATATATATATATATATATATATATATATATATATATATATATATATGTATATATATTATAGTCGATTCTGCGTGTGCAAATTATCCAGTTTACTCTCTAAATCTAAGAAGTGGGGGTGGAAAAATGATAATCAGTTATGTTCTCCCTCCAATATATATATATATATATATATATATATATATATATATATATATATATATATATATATATATATATATATATATATAAAAACTACAACTTGTGATACTACCATGCATTATGTCTATTACGACCTAACCTTATTCAATATATATTCCTAAACGAGGTTAAGATGTTGATTAACTTATCCATAACCAATATTCTGTACAAATGTCATCAAATAAAACCATCACATGTATATTGATCGCTATATTAAACTCTTTAGAGAAGTTATTGACTCAATTTTGGAGTATTTATTGCCTCAAATCTACAAATGTGAATGAAGCAACACGATTAAGCATCTTGCAATATCTCAGCCATAATTTGCAAAATGGTACTAAGCTACTGATCTATAAATGTCGTATTAGGTCAAATTTCATCGTTTACATTAAATCGTAATTGTCATTTAGGAAGCAAATCAAATCATAACACAATGGAAATCATACAATATCTTGCACTCAAATTATTTTTAAAATTAATTTTAAAACGATATATGATTCTGAAAACACATGGCATCGTCCTATTCAACATCTTAATAGATTCTTGTAAATAGGAGCCTCTGAATATGCACCGAATAAAACAACTCTAGGTACATAGTCGCATACAAGCGTGCAACTGTACTCTGAGACACCAAATATTTACCAACATTATTTATAGCAGTCATGAAAGTGCATGGTTTGCTATATTTTCAATTGGAAACCGCCATCATCTGAATCAGCATGTCCAATGAAATGACAACATTTACGTTTCAGAGCATTCCGCATGCTGACTTTGGTAAGGCAGAGTGTAACTTTAAATGCTTTTTTATCTCATTCTAATTATAAGTTAGTAAGATTTGAATTAAATATTTAATAATGTAACAGATTTTCTTCGGTTAGAGTCATGCTCGCATGGCCCTCATTGTAAATACTTTCCAATATTGTGGATAAATAATTCAAACTGTATGCACCATCATTTCCTGCCATATTAATTAATAAATTATCTTTATGCAAGATTTTAACAGTAACAGTTTTTCCTACATGCAATCTCTAATATATGCCTTTCGATAACATTTACACATATGTTTATAACTGTACAGATCCATATTATATAGCATTGTGATCTTTCTAAGCAAATTGTTATTGTTGACATTTTAATGTTGATTGTATGCATTCTTCTACATTTAATGTGTCACTTTCTACTAAAATTTCTAATATGTGTTTTGTCACGTAGGTACAACTACTCGTTCAGGTCAGTGTTTTGATGCTACTGGAAGATAATGAAAATTGTTGGGTATATGTCGTATTTTATTATATGCTCATGTTTTTGTTCGTTAACTTTACATTGTCAGAATCGTTCAATATTTTGTGATGCTGCACTCCTCGCGCTCAATTCATACTTAATGAAAGTGAATGAAGGTACTACATTATATTGTGAACAATTATATTTTCTAACGTAAATAATTTTTTTATGAACTAATTTTTCATGCACGATCTCATACCAGCGAATGTTTCGTTAATATTTTTGTTACAATGCTTTAGATTTATGCTAGCTACTGTATAGACGAAAGTCAGTGTCCTTACAATAATATAAGATATAACAAATTGTCTTATTTAGCTAGTAATAAAATGGCAAAGATATACTTAAAATTTTATATCCCGAATTTCCTCAAAATGTGCTTTAGTAGGTCTGCAAATCCGAATTACATAAGCCATGTCATGAGTTCTCATGCTTGATTGCACATTTCGAAATTGTACTGTAATGTCGAGTTTATTCCAAGTGCAGTTATATACTCCTTACTGCACTCAAGATGAAATAAACATTAAATTCAACAGCGTTCTTTTATAATTGCAATTAAAAAAACTTTATATTATTCCCACATTATGATCAGAATATTTCAATGACAGAACAGAAACACGTACGCCGATGTCAGCACACTTCAATACGATGAAATTGACAGACGCTGCTGGAATCCGATGTACGTTATTTCATTTAGATAAATACAGATTATAATCATTAAATTGCCTCGAATCGAAAAAATAACCAAAACGTATTCGTTCCAGATCAAATGGAACTTTTTTGCAATATGCATTAATTGAAAATATTATTCTAATTTTCAATTTTAAGTAGACCAAATGCCATTTTCTTTCGAAACTTACGTCTAGTACGCGATCAACTTTAATTTTTTTTGGGCGGATTAATGTACGCAATAATAATGTGGTTGTGTAAATATGCAGCTACGCTTGTGTACTTGGCTTGAAATACAGCGTACATTCAGTTACTTTGTTGCAGTGTATGTTTTTTTACATATTTAATACTTGGGTATAATAATACAATGAGTATATAATAAAAAGGTTACTTCATTTGAATGTAAAATATGAAATCGCCTTATCGGATGGATATACTTAACTCCCAAGGTCGTACAGTATAAATATCTGAAAATCTCTTTCATATTTTCCCATACAAATGCAGTAATCTATAACTACAGTATGACTGATTTTCGGAATTGCATCGATAACATTACGTAAATTGTCATACAGAATGTTCATCTTTTCTAGCAAAGTTTAATTTATTTAAACATTTTAAAATCAATCCTACAACATTAACAATGTTTAAAAACTGAAAAGGTGATTTCAATGCGACCACAGGCACATGTGTCTATGCAATCAATTCTTGCAAGTAGCCAAGCACTGAGGATACGCAGAATTTGCTCCGACGATGAAAGATTCATAGAAAGGTCTGAAGAGCTGGCTAAACATTTAATTTACCGAGGCTACGACAAAGACCTGATTGCGGAGGCAATCCAAAGGGCCAAACAAACAAACCGTGATGACCTACTCAGATATGGACAGAAAGAAAAGGTTGATAGGATACATTTATTCTGACCTATCACCCAGACAATCTCAAAGTAGGTAAAATCATCGCAAACCACTGGCCAACCGTGCAATCGTCAGACATACTAAACCTAATACTTCCGAACAAACCTGTAGTAGCTTACCGGAGACCAAAAAACCTAAAGGACATCCTAGTCAGGGCCAAGCTAACAACAATCGCTAGTCAAAACCAACCTAGTCAATCTGGACCCTGTGGCGATAAAAGATGCAAACCTGTCAACATATGATAGAGACCAAGACATTCACTAGCACAGTGACTAAAGAAAAACTAAACATACATGGTCCACACAAAACGTGCAAAACAGAGAATGTGATTTATCTCATCACATGTAAGATCTGTGGCCTTCAGTACGTGGGAGAAACTGAAAAGCTACACATAAGGATAAACCTTCATAGATCTGATTGGATGACAAAAAAGCTGTACAGAAGCCCGGTCGCAGAACACTTCTCCTCCCCTGGCCACACTTTCAGTGATATAATACTTATCGCTATTGCCAACAACCACAGCTGGAGTTCCGAAACCAGGAAGGAAAAGGAATCATACTGGATACGCCGCCTTAGAACATTGAACCAAGCGGTCTAAACCAAGACGACTAGAAAATAAAAACTATGCACTAGTAGAATTTAACATTTTCTAAATCTTCTTATCCTTCAATTTTTACTATAAGAATAACCGGTATAGAACCAAATATCCGGGATATAATCTGCGTTACATATGTACACAAAGTAAAATAGATGTCGCTTTGGCTTGTAGACTTTTAGGGAATTATACAACGTTTTCAGTTTCCGCAACTAGTCTATACAAGCTGGTTGTATTTATAGTTTTAGCACATGTGAAGATAGAAATGTAGAGGTTTACAAACGCAACGTTTTTTGTGTTTATTTGTTTGTCGTAACTATGTTTTGTATTTGCCTTTGAAAAAGACTCATTGGGAGTCGAAAGCGCTTAGGCTAGTTAGTTACTAGTTTCGTACTGTTCGTCGTCAGTTTATTGCATCCATATATATATATATATATATATATATATATATATATATATATATATATATATATATATATATATGTGTGTGTGTGTGTGTGTGTATGTGTGTGTGTGTGTTTGTGTGTGTGTGTGTGACTATGAGTGCAAAATAATTGATATACTTATCTTAATTTAAAGGACATCGTCCAGAATTTATGTGTATATTGGCGTAATAATGATTAAGTGGTTAAATATAAGATGTCATATTTTTTATGCAGATGCTTTTCTGTTTGTTTATTTATCACCTACTGCACTTTTTGAAATTTGTTCGTGTTATATCCAGGAGCAAACCTTGCAGGTATTATGACAATTTAATTCTAGTGATGTAAATATTAAGTTTCTATACCATTTAAGATCACAAACCCCTGATTATTTAAAAATGTATTCTATTTTTTGGTGGAAAGTATTTGCACGAAATGTTGTGTAGTTATTGTGCACGCGTCGATCCATACGCTATGGCTTTGATACTGTGTACAGAGTTAGTCGGTTTATTGTCGTCTTTTGCTATTTCGTAATAATAAGACAAGTTCGCACAATACTACACGAGCATGCCATACGTAGTGAGCAACATTATCACCTTAACTTTTTGGTCATTGACTTTACTAGTGAATGTTTGCTGTATTATGATAATGCAATGAGTTTGATCAGGAAGCTGTCCACTTTACGAACGCTTTCTGACCCTAAAATTGGGTTTAAATTAGAATAGTATGCAGCGTGCTGTGTCCAAGTACGCCAGGCATTGAGGGTCTTGCTAAGATATACGAACATTTATACAGTTCACGAATTGCAGTAATCCTTATGAATACATTATGTATGTGATATGAAAAAGTACATTTTTTTCGCTATTGGTAGTCAGAAATGGAATTTTTTAATGCACTAAATGATCCGGCATGTTTAATAAGTCATTCAATTAGTCATATCTTTCTCATATAAAAAAGTGAAATTATATAAAATTTAGTCCGATTCCAATTGGTCTGATAATACTGGAGGGAAATGCTGAATTTAACAATTTTGTATGCATTGAATGATGGAAAATATTTCAGTTATTATAAATCAATATGATTATTCGTATAGGAAAAAGACTTGTGGAAAATCCAATCTATTATAATAATACTCTCGTACTGTAGTTCTGATTAAATGATGTAATATGCAACACAACAAATTCATGTCCAATTCAGCAACGTGTATTCGTATTTACTCGTGCATTATGTACAACATAATACCATTCCTTGCATATATAGCTGAACCTGGAAAGGTTCAGAGCAGTGGAGTTTCGTATACCTTCTATGTTATTGTCGTTGGTAAGATTGGTTCATATATGTGGGTAAATTCAAAATATTTAACATTCGTGGTTAGGTATCCATATATCAATCACATTTGTTTATGATTAACGGATGTTAATCATTTTTTCCTCGCAGAAGTTACATGTTTTGCTTAAATCCAGTTAGGCAAGACACATTATTTTATGTCAGCTGCTTATTATGACAAGCACCATTCAGTTTAATCAATTGTTCTAACTGATTAGCACAAATATGATGTCAGATTTATCCCTCATTAATTAGCATTATAAATATAAATATCAATCACAAATTTACTATCATTATATTTGCTCAATCCGATTCTAATTCAGCTTTTTTCATGTTACATATACTGTTTACGTCTGTTCCTAGATGTTTAAAGTCGAGAACTAAGAATATTGTCAAATTGTTGCCTTTGCAATGCAATTGGCAAGACAAACATTAATACATGAGTGATCTGGTAAGGATTCGCGATTTACACAAATGCTGTTGTATAAACCAACATCTTGATTTTATTTCCTAAAATTAATTTAACAATGAACATTAAACAGAACAAATGCATTTTCACATTTGTACATGCATCCGGAACAACTCATAAATGCTTAATGTAACTTGTGTATCAAATTCAAATCACTTATATCAAGAAAATGATGTTCCCATAATCAATTTGTTGTTTGTAAAATGAATTTCAGCACTTAATAACATGCTTTAAACGCCGAATCTAGGATTAGATCAGTGACGAGCTGTTGAACTAAAAAAGCACTAATATTGATAGTCCTTTTGTATTGAGCTGTCCTTGTGGCCCTTTGTGGTCTGCGATTGCTAGAATATAAAGTATGTGATATTGTATAAACAAAGATATGTCCTTTTCATCTAAGAAAATGAGAGAAAATAAAATATTGTAATCCACTGCAAAGTTTGATCTAAAGGAAAATTCGTTTTTGTATCGTTCGGTATCCAAGGTTATGCTGTACAGAGTGACGATATGCACATTTGTGTGTAGGACAGGTTATGTCCGGTCTGTCGTTCTGTCTACATACCGTATCTGCAGCAATTATATTCTTTATACATATGCACATAGATGATGCTGCCCCGAAATTCATGACTCATGTTCGTAAGAGTATAATCATGTTCCCCAAACAATGCAACGGAGAAGACAAATCACAAGCACAAAAACATATATCTTGGTCTGATGTAAACGTACATAATAATCTAAGATCCATGGAATGCAACATCTATTCACGTACAAATGTAAGCAAACTGTTTTTTGTTTTGAGTACAACTCAGGTCATAAGAAATTGTCAGACTCGAGCACTGCAGTGCACGAATACAATTTGTAATGTTTATCGTATTATTCTTGTTTTATTTTGTTTTTGATATCATAATGATTTAATTCACGAATTCAGTATTAAAGGCCAAGCGAAACAGCAAAGGAATCCAGTGTTCTCAGTTTTAATATATTTTGCAGGCAGAACATGTTCTTATATTTTCGACTAAAATAAAATAACCGCATGCAGTTTGAGATATTTCGTTTATACATTATTTCACGTAATATCATTTGGTGTAAGCAGCTAAAAATGTGCACCTGCAATGTCATTCCACAAAGCATTAACTGATGGTGATGATGATTACGTTGATGACTATCATATATACAACACTACTACTGCCACATCTACTACTACCAATAATAATAATAATAATAATAATAATAATAATAATAATAATAATAATAATAATAATAATAATAATAATAATAATTGATTGATTGATTGATTGAATTTTAACGGCGCACCAGCACTTTTAGGCTATTTAGCGCCATACAGTAGGTCATATTTGTAAAAAGGTTCAATATTGACCAGCGATATAGTAAAAAATCCATAGTAGATAAATACAAAATGGTAAATGTTGGTAACAGTTAAAGATATTGGTTCCCGATCAACGGGAGATGTAAATGATGTATCTTGATGAAAAGATGTAAATAATAGTTGGTATTTGTATTACTTAAAAATTAGTTTGGGTAAGGTCATAAAAAGTTACAGTTTAAAATAAAGATTTACTTCCTTTAGGAAATCTAAAATACTAGTGATTTGAATAGTATCAAAAAGTTCCTGCATGTCGTGTACATTATAGTATTTATCACGCGTAGGTTGCTGGTCGGAACACGTGGTCATAAAGTGTTCAACAGTAAATGGTACATTGCAAGGAACGCACTCTGGTGGATCTTCTCCTTTTAGTATGTGTGAGTGGGTAATGTATGTATGACCGATTCTGATTCTTTCAATGCCAACCTCCTCCCTACGAATAGTTCTGTAGGAAAGAGTCCATTCTCCCAAGATTGGTTTGATGGCATGAAGTTTGTTATTGATTGCATCATCCCATGATACCTGCCACTTTTGACGTAGATACTTTTTGAAACAAGGTTTAAAATCAGAATATGGTAATTTAAAATCCGATGGTTCTAAAGATAGGGCCATCTTAGCAGCCCGGTCTGCTTCTTCGTTACCTCTAATACCAATATGGCTAGGTAGCCAACAGTATACTTTAAACAGTATACTGTCTTAAAGCTTTATACGTAAATAAACCAAATGCTATACCTTCATTTGGTATTAGAATATTATCCTGCTTTGACCAAATCAAATGTAATCTATCTTTAATCCAGAAAACATTTGTCTCGAAAACACCACCTTGGCTCATTAAGCAACCCCAAGTGAATTTTACGTTACACGATCGGAAAAAATCTGAGACAAACCCTATCCTATTCTTGAATTATTATCATGATCTACTCAATGAATTTACACATTATGCTAGATTTTATACTGATGGATCAAAGGTTGCTGATAAGGCTGCTGCAGCCTTCGTCAGTGGCAAACACATAACCAAAGAGCGTTTGCCAAATGATGCATCCATATTTTCAGCGGAAATCAGAGCAATAGACCTTGCTCTGACATTTATCGAAACTAAACCTATTCTAAATAGTATTATCTTCTGTGACTCATTATCAGTGCTTCAGGCGCTACACAATATCAAACTAGATAATCCACTATTGGTGAATGTTTTGATCAAAAACTCTGAGCTTAGTGCCTCATGCAATAATAATAATAATAATAATAATAATAATAATAATAATAATAATAATAATAATAATAATAATAATAATAATTATAATAATAATAATAATAATAATAATTATAATAATAATAATAATAATAATAATAATAATAATAATAATAATAATAATAATAATAATAATAATAATAATAATAATAATATTTTATAACTAACAAGTTTCTAAATCGTAGATCAATTTTCGTTTTGCACACAATCAAAAAGTAATAGTTCGTGGAACCCATCACCTAATATGGTTTCCAAAGAAGGCCTTTAACAAAATAAATTTCATTTCAACTTACACGTCGTCTTAGGACTGGAATTATGTAGTTTCATCGCGTTATATTTTGAATTGACCGGAAAGTATTCATACGAACATCTGTTCGAGAGGCTATATTCGTTTACTTGGTAAAATGAAAAGAGGCATGGCCACCCTTGTTAATATTCCATTGATTGCATATTGTCTACATGACTAATATAGAGGACGCCATCTGACCATCTGAAATTAAATACAGTTGCAAGTATCAATAATATATAATCTTTAGGTTTGAATTTAAATGTAATCAAATTGTGCACATTGGTAAATTTACTACCACAGCCATTAATATGTTATGACAAGAGGTTTTTAAATCAAAAAGGTATTCAAAACATAATTCTAACACGAATTTGATATAAAGCAATACAAATAAATTTCGTTTTTTTATTTTAGCCTCTAAAGTTCTTTGATTGCATGGGCAGAATGTACGATGTATATTTGTCAAAAATAACATCTACACAAAGTTGTTGGTATTGTGGCTTTTGGTTTAACGCCATTTCCTAGCTCAAAAAATGGCTATACACAGCAGACAGTGGGACTGGATGTAGAAACCGGGAAGCCGACGGAAAAGCCACCAACTCTCATACAATTATTTACAAATACGACTTGAACAACTGTATCTATATCGTTGTATATAATAAGACCTTTGCGGCTAATTATAAATCAAGGCACATTGTACTGATACAATTCATGAATATGAGCATAGTCACTTTAAATACATTTGCCTTAAGAATTAGCCCGTTCAAAGAGTACAAAACTACATTATTCTCTTAAACCCGCCAATTTGGGGCTTTGTCAATGGTCAAACAAAGAGCTTAATGTGGTCAAACTATTAATATGGTTTATGTTCAATGTATACACAATGTTACCTGTTGATTGGCAACATTGTAACACTTAGTGTAGTGATATTAGTTCTCATAGGCACATGTCGGATATCACATTATTGCATATTTCCAAGAAAACTAATATTCAGCTTTTTGTTTATTGTCATAGTTAAATATGTGGAAGAAACTTTACAGCATTTACTACGGAGGGAATTGCTATGCATGTATTGCCCGATTGACCCCAAATATGACTAAAACGTAAATGAACTTTGCGAGCGATTGCAACGTTTCTTTTATGCATACTGGTGATTTTCGCTTTCATTAAAATGTTAACTAAATAAAATGAAACAATTAACGGAAAATTGTCCAACTGGATTATCACACAGGCAACAGAAATGCACAGTATTGATCACATCGTTGAAGAACAGTTCATACAGTTAATATAATATATTAATTCCAATATCCGAAAATTGTGTACTTTATTTAGTATACAGAGTTGAAACATATACGAATGACACATTTAACTGCAAGCAATGCATTAAAATCTAACACAAAAAATTCTCAACCATAAAATGATTGGTAAATGCATTCGAAACCGACTACGTTATTTGATTTATTGGAACGTACTGCGTAAGATATTTTACTGTTTATTGGTTGACTGCAGTTCGTCTTATGGATGGAAACATCCTTTGTGCGGTACTGGTATGTTATGTAGAATCATACCATTCTCATATATATATATATATATATATATATATATATATATATATATATATATATATATATATATATATATATATATATATATATCTAAAAAAATTTATATATATATATATATATATATATATATATATATATATATATATATATATATATATATATATATATATATATATATATATATTATAAAACTGTTATATTTATACATTTATTTATATATATATATATATATATATATATATATATATATATATATATATATATATATATATATATATATATACACTTACCGCTCCAGATAGCTTGAAAGCAGAGTTCAAGAGCTAGTCAAACAGCACATAGCATCAGCATTGATCACCATCTAATGCATCCAGAGATGACGGACTGGACGCAATACGTATCGTAATCTCTGCGCCAATTGATTAAGGCATTACAGGACAAGTTAGTGATAGCGAATCGGAAACCTTCCTTCACTCAGTTCAAATCACGCGAAAGTTTTGTCAATACTTTCCTCAACCACCGGATAATTTGAATTCCTGAAACGATGGGCGAGTGGCAATGCAGCTGGTTTCGATACAACGGTAATTATAGTTGCAGACCTGTGTACAGACGCCTTTCACTTTACTGAAGCAGAAATGAAGCTTGACAGCCCCAATTAGTGATCGAGTGTCTATTTTTAGAAGTGCGTTGCTGAAAATGAATGAGAACAGGGCTAGAAAGTTGCCGTAAACATTTCGGTCTTCACCAAAATCCTCACGGAGATAACATCATTGCAGTCGAAACAAAAACAAGATAACAAAAGTAAAGCAAATTCGCCTCGTTACTTGGAACCTACGCACACTATTATACAGTAATCAACATATAAACCATAACAACTAACAGGCCTTGATGTAAGGTAACCAGTCAGATACCACATTTAGATAACAGCCCTTGGTGAAACTTTGAAAAAGCTAGGAATGAATATTCACCAAAGTAAGAGCTGGCTTAATGTTCTTCACGAGCATAGTATGTGAAGCAACTTGGCGTTGTTCCTCGGTTTTTCCATCATGTGACAGGACAATGTAACACCTTTAAGAGACCCTGTGTCTGACTACACCACAGCACCAAGGTCAACCAAACTATATATATGAATTCATTTAACGAGAACTATACTACCATTCAAAGAAGATTGAATGAGAACTGTCGGTTACAGACGGTCTATCTAGATGACTCCGATTCTTCATCTAAGAATGACACTCTTCAACAGCATTAACATGATAATATACTGCACTCTCAGGGAGATTCAAGACTATTTATTGAGTTTTAAGTCAGATACGGTTCCGTTGTGTCCGGACAGGAATGATAATAACAGCTTATATAATGCTTTGAAGACGACCTAAAAGCCATATTCACCAGGAATATCTCAATGCTAAATGTTGAGACTGCCAGACACTGGCAGAGAAACGATACCTCAAAGATAAACTTCAGCCTAATTCTCAATCAATATTAATATATCACCAAAGTGGGAATTGATCGACTGCCTTAAGTAGAAATAAGTATAAAACTTGCCGAGATCTCAGAACCGACAAGACTGAAACAAATAAACGAAAAAAATGGTTTTCCTGCAATTTCTAGAACGCCGACAGAAGCATGTGATAGAAGCAGTCGGATTACTTCCAATTAATGTTGAGTCACGAGAGTGTCGGTGAGGCTTCGTGACCGGATGGGGGACCACATATATGTTTTTTGGTGTCCTTGGACTCACAAATAGAACACCCTTCTAAATATAACATTCAGTGGCCGGACAAATGCATTTTGTTCGTTAAGCAGTTGTGGACTTTGAACGATCATTGCAAAATGTGGTTTACAATAATTAATTAATCGTTTCCAACATGGCAAATTAGTTTCTTAGAGAAAGCAAGTCACCCGAAAAATTCTCGTCCCCAATGGCTTCAAGCATGCCTTTATGTTGGCTCTTTTGTATTATGTCATGCGACATTATATTAAGCATATCTCTTTCGATCACTGAATTATGATCACAAAAACAGTTGAAGCACCAACCTACACCAGGAAAGCCATATGTACAGCCTACTATCAGGGCAAAAGGCCAGTCAATCGAGACAGTGGACATTTTCTCTTTTCTCGTCAGCCCATTGTCATGTGCACATAGCATCGATGACCACATCAATTATAATTGATGAAGCAAGCTTGTCCTTATCAGACTAAAATATCATTTGTGGGAGCTTCAATCAAGATACAATACATAAAGTGTGAAAAGTTATTTCGCTGACAACCCTGCTTTGTGATTACGAATCCCGGGCTGTGTACGTACTCCCTGCTTTGCAGATACGTCCTTTTCATACGGGCTCCATTTCTAAGCTAACGTCGATAAGATGGCAAGACAGGGTTTCATATTCTGAAGTTCTCACACAAGTAGCCATTCCATGCGTCCGCACTCTACCAATGAAAACACAGTTGATTTGAATAGGCCATAACACTATCACTACACAACAAAGTCTATTAGAGATCTACACTATGGGCAAAAGAAACGCTTTACAGATTTTCCCAAGTCATCCTTGAAAATATTCGGTATTGATCCAGAGGGTTATGAAGATCTTGAAAACAATTGTTCAACCGGGCAGTCTCACACGCTACGGAGGTAAGGACTTTGAACAGAGATCTACAGAGGCAGTGCAAGACTTAAACAGAGTAAATCTCATAAACATAGCAGATCCCATTGATTACGTAAAAACATGCGGCATTTTCTTTCATGTGTACCACATGCAGCTTCAGGACAAAATAGGCCTCATCAACCAAACAGGCACATGTGGAATCCAAACTTGTCATTGTCATCATCAAATTCGAAAGATGCACAACAATATTTGGTGCATACAACGACAAAGAACGCTCCAAAGTCAGGCTAACTTAATTCGATTCCGATAATAACAGCTTGCAACCTTAGATTCGATATCGCTTTTACTAATCGATGTTAATAATATTCTCATCCGGAGAATTCCCATCATGTTTCACATCTATAGTTACAAAGCAGTTTTTTGGAAGAAATCGACTCGACCAAAATAAATTTTAGAGCTAGCGCTGTTTTATCCTCGTATTAATATAAAAAGTGTTTTAAAATATTGTCATATCTAAGAAATAGTTCTCATCTGAATTCAAATGTTCTGTTTGCAATGTACAATCTACTTCTGTCCTCGAATTCAACAGAAACTAACTTTCAGAGAGAAACGACCGTCTGCATTATTTGACACAAGAGTCCAATATATATTCTTTACTATTTCCATAAATATCTATATTGCATATTATGTATTCACATTACATCAATAGTATGTAAATAGATCACAAGTTATGTCAGTAAATGACTGGCACTCTATTCCAGTTGATCTTTGTTTGGGTGTAAGCTTGCTCTTTTCTAGACCACAGTCTCTTACTTATATGTACTCAGAAACTCCCAGGTGCCATATATCAACATTCTTTTTGTCACCAAATATACACTTCTGACGCTCAAATATATAAATTAGTATGCACGCCTGAAGTTGAGGCTGTCATTAAAGGCGTCAAATGGTATACTTTCTCTGTGAATCCATTGATAACATGTAACAAACTGTAGATGAATGACGGTAAAACTGAAGTCATCTTGGTTATCATGCAGCACTTTTCCTATTCGCATATGTTATGTTAAAAATAAGTATAAGCAATAGCAACATCAATGTAAATAGTCAGCACGAAACTGTATTTTCACTCTCGACAATACGATGTCATTACACCAACATGAATTAATATATGAAAGGCTACAAATTTATACCTATGAAAGCATCTGCTTCATTCGCAATGTTTTGTGGGTTCATAACATTACAAGTCTAGTGTCTTCCTTAGTATTTTTAAGACTGGACTATTATATTTCACTTCAAACTGGGTTCGTGCCATTTTTTACTCCGAAAATGTCAAAAGGTAAGGAAAACTACCTTATACAATTACAATGCATGTAAATAATGAAGATGCATATGAATAAACGTGTAGAGAATGAGAGATAAAGGCAACGATAGGTATGTTGAGATATTTATTATATTTGTGTTCAAGTAGAATTATTGTTGTGATGGCAAATACAATTTGCACAAATTTGTATCGTCTCGAGTAAGCTACTTGATCAAATTAAAATTATATATGTGCAAAATACCTAAAACTTATTAGTTCACAAAAACTTTATGGTAAAATCCTGACAATAGATAGTAGTAATATATATATATATATATATATATATATATATATATATATATATATATATATATATATATATATATTTATATATATCTATATATATATATATATATATATATGTATGTATATATATATATATATATATATGTATGTATATATATATATATATATATATATATATATATATGTATAAATGTATATATATATATATATATGTATATATATATATATATATATATATATATATATATATATATATATATACGCACTCACGAGCGCGAGTACGTTTGAAGGCATATACATACATGCTTACATATCGGATCATGTTTACATCATCCATAAATTCACACTTAAATGTCAGAAAAGTGTTGTAGCTAAATGTTAATAATCCTTGATGATTTTTTAGATCAAGAATGTACGGTGCCACTAGTACGTTTCAAAATTCCTCATATATATTAAACATGAAATATTATCCCTTGATGAAGTAGGTATTCGTGAAAGGTACCTATTGTGATGAATTGGAGGTTTTACATCGCATGAGTTCATTTTTGCTATATTTATATTATATGTGCCAATCACTCAGACTTTAGTAAAATTTCAAGATGGCTGGTATTTACACTTCGTTCAATCTGTTACATAGTGACATGAGTGAGTGTCTTTCTTCAAAATATTTTTTTTCAAACAAAACTTGTTCACAATTTTAGTTTATTTGTCGTCCCTTAAAATGTTTGACAGCTTTTGTAAAGACTGACCATATACATGAAGGCTCTTAAAACTGCAATAGTGTTTTGAGTGTTATTCTATTACCGTCATCATCAATTCACCAGATGTATTGATTCACAATAAAAAGAAGCACTGTCATGTATTTTGAGAAGATGTGTTTGTTTTTCAAAGTAAGCACATTAAATTGCCATTTAGATCTTGAAAAGAAACAAACTTTCCCGTATTTCATTTAGACACATTTACATCATCGGATTTCATTTTGAATTAAATTAAGCTATTTCAACAAATATTGCTTCTTTTTATTACTTGTACATTTACTAATGTGCAAAAGAAGACATATTTAAGCCAAATGTTTTGAATATGACCATCTGAAATTAAATACAGTTGCAAGTATCAATACTATATAATCTTTAGGTTTGAATTTAAATAAAATCAAATTGTGCACATTGGTAAATGTACTACCAAAGCCAGTAATATATTATGACGAGCGCTTTTTAAATCAATTACAATGCTATCAATGCCAACGACCTATTTGATGACACATACGTCTCCCATATTGTTGTTGTGACTTTATGTCTCATATAAATACTATTTAGTAAATTCTATAATCGGTTGCCTCAAATGCAAGTACAGGTAATATTAAATATTTGGACATTCTGTCGCGTCCATTTTCGTGTTCATTGCCACACTATAAACCTTCTTAGAATGACTTTCTTCAGTTGTATTGAATGATATAAAACTATAAAGCTCAAGTTAGGAACATCAAAGGGTAGAATTTTTTAACCATATATCGGTAACTGTGTTTATGATTCTCATTTTCTACTAAATAAAAACTTGTACAATTATCTAGCTAACATTCACAGACGAATAACTAATTCCACGGTAACCATATGTATTCGTATTGCATGCAATCAAACGTGTTCCAGTCTATAGTCTTATTGGCAATCTTCAGTCACTTCGGTTCTTTTTTCTGAGCATAATGATAACCCTAAAGAAGCTTGCGTGCATAGAACAAGCAATTATCTGTATTTATTTATACGACCCATATTATCCGACGCCCAAGCAATATAGAGGGTGTTTTTCGTGTTACCAGTTTACAATTTAAGCTTCCTTTATATTACACTCATTGTACATTGATTTTGTTTTTGGTTGTCCTAAGCAACATACAAACATGTGTAGGTCATTCAAATAGAGAATTTGTTTTCTTAGAACCTGTCACTACATCCAAATCCAATAGTTATATTTTTACTTATATTTTCCAAATGGCTTTTACATGTTAAAATCACTTTTATCTGTATTGATCGCAGCAAAAACGAATTACCAGATATTCGACTGGTCTCTTTTATACAAAATTGAGTCTTTAAGCAGTGTTCATAGAGCATAGTGTACAAGTAATAATATGATCTGTCTGATCGAGGTTTCTAACTTCCGTCCATTGTTATGTGTTACGCATTAACGTGTATGCGTATCATTGCTTTATTTTTATGCTAAACTAATATTGCAAGTACATTATCAATTTGCATTACACTCTAGAATTTGTTCTAGTTGTAATAAATAGTTATACCTGTTTAGAGTTTGAATATTGTTAAATAATCCATTATGAGCTATTCGACTTATGCATGCCTTGACGTCTTGGTAAATATATATCTACAATGTCTGATTTATATAAATCGAGTATTTGATGCTTTGACTAATTAGCCAGGCTAGTATCAACTGACAGTACGATTTCAATCCAGAGATAAGTCTGTTCATCATTTGGCTATGTGTTGTATTGCTTACAATTATATGTGTTTCATACCTCAAAAGTTCAGTGGGTATCTCGCAGTGATATATTTCTAAATTGATGTACATATGTTGTCTGCTTCACATGTAATTGTTGTTGTTGTTCTGGGGCTTAACGCCATTTTTCAGCACATGATAGGCTATACATGGCGGCTAGTTTTAATGGTGGAGGAAGAAACAAGGAAATCCACGGAAAGAACCCCCGACCCACGACAAGATACTGGCAAACTTTCTGACATGCTTTGCATCTAAAAGACACGCTACATGCACAACATTCAAACGTATTTCCCGTCCAGGATTGTCTCTTATATTAGAATTTAGGCTTTAAATTACATCCCTCAGTAATTTTGTGTAACTAAGATATATTTTGTTTAAAATAAGGCATCATTTAAAGAGAGTAATGAATAAAGGAAATTATGTTTTGAGCCCACACGTATTATTTTCTCTAAATCACTTAAAAAGCTACTGCTTCTTTTGTTGGTGATTTAGCATTACGTTGAGCCGTAAAGAATCCTTGAGGATAATTATATATAATTTTCAGCAATGAGGATTACGAGTTCTTAAATAATTTAAAATAAAACAACTCTTAAAAGTTTTCGACAATTTTATGTTTCTAGGAGCAAAGGGACAAATACAAATGTTTGCAGGAAACAAGTGCATTAGTGAGCCCATAATAATCCCTCATAACAAATCATATCAGCGAACAATCATAAATGTTTTAGACCTTTTAAGGCAATATGTCATTTTTCAATTGAATATACAAGTTTCCTCATTATTGGTTAATATATTTGATTTCTTATTACTCTTAAAACAAACTAAATTAAAATCTTATTAATCCAAACACAATAAAAAAAGATATAACAGCTTGTTTTAAATGTTTTCCATAGGTTATGAGTAAACAATATGAAATGGAAATACGTGGAAAATATTAAAGAATAGCAAGTCTTCTGTCACACCGTCTGCACACTGTTCTCATGGCAATCACGTAAACACAAAACGGTATTAAGTTATTCCATTAAATCTCCCATACTTGTAATATTCATATGCCTAAGAACTTTGGCAAACGGAGAGAAAACGACGCTAATTTATTAGTCATTTGCTAATATTGTGATATGCAACTGTTTCACAGAGAAGTACAGTGCAATATACAATATGTCAATTTCAACTTTTGCAGTAAAATATGTCTTATTTGGTTAATGAAATAGTCATTTTTTGAAGGAACAGACACCATTTTGTCTGTAAGTATTTTTAGAGCTTCAAACGGATATACCATACATCTGCAATAATAATATTGCATTTTAACCCTAAAATGTTCAATCTATATCCGAAGAAGCATCATAACAGGTTGACAATATTGTACAAAATTTGGTTATTAAGCTGAAATAAAAAAATAAAACTATAAAGGCTATTATATATCTAAACCGATTTGCAGCCACTAAAATGAGTTCCTTATTTAATGGAAAGCATCAAGGGTTTCATAAGTTTAAAAAAATTCAAATGAGCAGTAACATAAAGAAACACATTGAGATTATAAATGTCACGCATTTACAATTGCCAATTTTTATATCGTAAACCTGCTTCAGTTGAGTAAATTTATCTATTTCTCGTGCAACGTAAATTTAAAACTACTGAGCGTCCAATATCGAACCTTAATCAACAATATATGGTTTGTAGCTTATCTAAACAGCGCATCCATACATAATTCAAATATCTAAAACAGACAAGAAATAGGTGATATACTATTTTATTTTTCAACAAAATACCGTAATAAGTTCAAAACATGAATAATCTAAACCCCTTTACTAAGCCATACAATATTGTGCAGAAAACATACAATTGAAATGACTTGCAAATAATTTTTTTGGACATAATTTCATAGCCGTATGGAGAATGCACATCCTAAAATGTACACAGAAAAATGAAGTTGTCAGATTAACAAATGACAACGTGTATCAAACCAGTATTGATATAGACAATGTCTTAATGAATAAAATTAGAATAAATTCATTTGCGTATCACTCGACAAAATTATTGAGAAGAGATCATTTTATACAAATACACCACCACATTAAGTTTTGATTTTATTCGTATGTGAATTTAACCGCATATCATTATCTTTCTCTATGTTATACATTATAAACAGTAAAATATCAAGTCATAAACGTAAGATTTAAAGCATTTCTAATATGTTCCTCTGATTACGTTGCATGTTAACACCAAATAAATGTTCAAACATGTCCAGCAAAAAGAAAACATGTAAACCAAATTATCAAATAAAGACCATACGGCGTGCATTTCTTTCCTGTTTGATACGCATAATTTTCACTTTGTTTATAATATGATTTTTCTCAGGTAATGCAATACAATGACGTGTTTGCCTTCAGGGAATAAGATACACATATAATTCATGTGTTATATCACATATAATTAAGAAGAAATATCGTAATAAACATGAAAACATTCTAAGAGTAAAGTATGGATATTAGGGAACTACAAAATAGTTTGATGTCATTTATAAATTAGATACAACCAAATATCAAACAGATAACATATATATATATATATATATATATATATATATATATATATATATATATATATATATATATATATATATATATATATATAAAAGATAATATCAGGAACTAAAAAATAGTTTGATGTCATTTAAAAATTAAAAACAACCAAATAACAAACAAATGGCATAAATATATATATATATATATATATATATATATATATATATATATATATATATATATATATATATAAACGATAGTATGAAGATCTGATTACTTAAAATATATATATAAATACATTCAAAAAGGCATTATGCAGATTAAGAGATTAAGGTTCTTTATTACTTATGATATCTATCTGTGGTTTTATTTTCATAGCTATTTTCCCGCTCGTTTTGTTCAACTTGATGCTTTTCAACCTTGCTTATGTATACAAAATAAGCTTCCTTTGGTTACAAATGTGTTCGTTACAAGAATATAGCCCATCTCTTCATCTAATGTGAACTCCTGTTTTTACTAAATCATATACGTTGCTCAGTTTAAAGCCCAATGTATTCGCTGCTAATTAAGTAATCTTAAAGAGGTAGAAAACATATTCCTTAAACGTCAACTTATAATGTATTTTCCTAGAACATGACCTAAAAATTTATAAAAGAACTCAAAATATTGTTAAATTTCATATAGTCAGAAGAAACCAAAACTATATGAATTTGGCAGGTGTTCTACATAAATTCTAATTTCTAACGTGCTTACTTACCAATACACTGGAACTTTGCTGAGTTGCTAATAGGCTTGATGCCTCTCTATGATATAATCTAACCTGTATCTGAACGAATTCCGAATAATCTCAAAATATTTAGTCCGAAATTCTTATTAAAATGTTGTAATTCTAGTGTGTCACTAACATCATGATATTACCGAACTTTAATCACGAAACCTGGTAAACAACAAGCACACAAGAAATCTAGAGGGAAAAAGATTGAGTGCCCAAACTCTTGCCCTCAATTATAGACAAAGATTGATCACACATTATAAATTAAATATGTTGAAAATCAAAAGGATGGTCTGGATCAAGATTAGTTTGTTCAAATATACACATCCAAAGAACGGATAATGGGAATTTAACTTCACACGTACCTGACATCATGTCATCTAATCAATAGGGAAACGTTTCTGGGAATAAGATATAAACAATATGGCGGGTCCAATGAATAGTGTCATTTGTCACAGGTAATGCAATTTAATCACTTGTTTTTTATTAGAAAATAAGATATACATATAAACTACTATGTATTTTTTTGCGAAATGTTAGCTATATGCAAATAATGACTCAAGAACATTAATAGAATTATTAAATATTCCTTCATCTGTCATGTTATTCAAACCTAAAAAAGGTTCTGCAAAAATGTCGATTTTAATGACCAAATTGATACATATAATCAGCATGTAGTTCTAAGCATGACACCTATACATCCCGACCGTCAAAGCAGACCTTATAAGTTGTAATAAAATGAAGAAATATTCTGAGGAAAAATCAGATTCTTGCGGAAACTCCAAATAGGTCATGATTCATAAGTGACAAATATATGATTGCACCATTCCAAACGTGCACGTGTAATTACAAGTTGTGATAAGACATGTATTTAACATGTATTGTTGGGTCTGTTAAGGCCTCCATAGGACACGGATAGAGTATCTCGAAAATGTTCAGATTACAACCCAGTATATAAGTAGTGATTCGATGGTCAAACATTAGACTTATGACCTAAAAGAAGTTGCATTTAACTAGTCTGTTATCTTCGTGATAGAATGTTTTTCATACTTTATTTAATCAAAATCTGATGTGAAATATAGCTTATGTAGTTTTCATAATCAAAGACAATCGGTTGCAAGTTTATTCTGTTAGTATGTGCAAATGTTGTTCATTATTCACACTTCTGTGAGATATTGATGAATACGATTACATAACAAATCTGATCAAAACAGACCAGATATCCAGCCTCCAGAATGTTAGCAATATCCGGCAATCAATAGCTAAATTATCTCAGTAATATATATATATATATATATATATATATATATATATATATATATATATATATATATATATATATATATATATATATATTGCTCATTATCAAATTACTCCTAGTGTTTGACCACATTATCTCAAATTGTTGGACATATTTAAACCTGATCCTAAATAATACCTATAACACTTTTAAAGCTGACAGAGGACCTTTATCAAAGCCAGTTGATATTCAAATAGCAAATTGTGCATACTCTGGCCCTATTCAACTGTTTTGTCGTATTTATGCTTATATATTTTGATTGGCGTATACCAGATGTCTAACAATAATAGTGTAATGTGATTTTAGTTACTTTTCTATCATTTTTATTTCTAGTTAGAGTATGGCCTAACCACCGCCTTTATTTGTTTTCTACAGACTGGACACACTTGTGGTGAAGTACTGCAATTGGCACACGTTGCAATATGGCCACATGGCAAAAACGACATACTACTTGAGTTGACACAACATATCTTACAAATGCCATTTTCATCTTGTTGGACGAGCTCGATCCCTTTTTCTGGTCCGGTAGAGGTGGGGTGCTCAGTACTTGCATCTTGTGTCATGTGTTCTGAGACTACAAAGAAAGAAATGTTTTAGGGAAGGTTCTAAATCTCTAACGCTAAGACACATTACCCTTAAATCATAACATTATTAGTCTTTTCAAAACAGGAATAAATGAGTACCAACTTTATTCTAGAAGTTATGAATGTAACTTAGCAGCTTATTGAACTTAAGTAAATTACCCCATCTAGCACATTGAATATCAATATTACTGTAATACTCGAATGAGAACCCATTAAAACACACTGACAAAAGGGGATAAGTTGCATGCATCATGAATTAGAAATTGCGAACTCTGGAAACAAATTAAAGAGGTTACGTATTAATGGGGGTACTCTACATCTAGTGGGCACAACTCCATATATCATTGTTCAGTCACGGACATTAATTCAGTTAAGTGTATGTGTAATTTGTTGAATAAGAATGGCTTGCCTGGCACTGAAATAGCGTAGGCACTGCCTTTGCTAGTGTTAATTTCCTGTCTGTTTGAAACTTTAATGGTATTGTTTGTGGTATTTTTCAGTGGTAAAGGTAGGTATAAAATGCAGATCCAAGCACCTTACGGTCTAGAATATAAGCAAATTATAATGTATATGTCCTGGATGTCATTCTACCATTCATCCATGATGTTCTACATTAATTAGTAATTTATGTTATATATTTCAATAGATTATATTACATAACAAGTGATCGTGTATTCTAAATTATCAGATACCTTTCAATTTAGATAACATCTACAGCATTACGTTTTATAAGATTTTAAGAAGCAATACAAAGCAAATCCTTATCTTACAAATACAAACTGAACACAAATGCAGAAAGTCATAACCAATCGTTTATTGCATTCATCTGTTAGACATTTGCAATATGATTTAATCAAGTAGTCACCGCATTCAATTAATTTATAAAACTGAATCAATGTCTCAAACCATGCAAAATATTTTATATTAAAAACTTTACTTTTAGAATAAATATTCAATAATGTTTACTAAACATATATTTCAAGTTAAAAACAATAATATCATATCAATTCAATGAAAACATTAAATCTGGTGACAATCAACATATTCGCATTGACCTTATTGTTATTATTGTTATTATTATTATTATTATTATTATTATTATTATTATTATTATTATTATTATTATTATTATTATTATTATTATTATTATTATTATTATTATTATTATTATTATTATTAATATTATTATTATTATTAGTAGTAGTAGTAGTAGTAGTAGTAGTAGTAGTAGTAGTAGTAGTATTGCATTGTTCTGGTGTCCCATGGCAACGACAATAGACAATAATCTTAAATGAAATAAAATTATAAAGGTTAAGGCTGATAATATTGTCTACTACTAATTACATATGAATGATGTACTAATTGCAGTATTTACGATATTATCCACGTGACATATTGAGATATGCACTTGTGTGTCATAATTCTTTTTAGAGCTTGATGAATAAGAATAAAATGCTGTAATGCGTAAAGTATAGACATATCTTAAATTATACTATCTGAGACGTATCCGTATCTTTATGTGAAGTAAATTTCATTGATTATTTTATTGCATGACATTTTCAAACTTAACTTTTTCTGAATGGTGGAATTCAGCTAATGGTATGCATAAATCAGTCTTTATGGATGGCCTTGCTTAGAATAAATCAATAAATAGTAAATAATAAATGAATAAATAAATAATTTATAAATACATAAATAAATAAATAAAAATAAATGAATAGGTTACAAAATAAATAAAGAAAATGAAAATAATTTTTTCTCAGTAATTATTTTTTCTGTTTGAACAGATGTTTTGGTTAATTGTATCTCCCGGATATGGATGTCGTATCATCAAAAAAAAAATACTATATTATAGCATTCAGTATGAGACATTTTCTGTCAACTATATATCGGTTCATTTAGCCCATCCTGCTCTCAGAATTCACGAAATGTGTGAGTCAACAGTTTCTGCCTCTACTACGCTCCTCGAACGAAAACGAAAGCCACTAAATTTCTGGTTTTGGAACAGCTTACTAACCTGGATTATGAAACTTCGATCAGTGGCAGCCCGATTATTATAATAATTCCCATCGTTCATTCTGACTGGGATGATAAGTTTATGATAAATTTTATTCTGAAGAATGAGCAAGATATTTCATTCAAGAAAGAAATCTCTCAGCACACTCCGTCGCTTTTAACTGTCAAAAATTTTCATCCGATTCCTCTTCAATTTCACGCTATTAACATCCAAATATACAATCTGGTCACCCATACGAAGCTGATGAAACCATTCGATGCGTAACTGTTTTTCAGATGTGACTTTATGGATGACATGTTCCAAAACTAATTTAGCTGATGATTAAGCTTTACATATTAGTACATATCGAAACTCTACGAATCTGTTCACTTTCTTAACCTCAAAATGTCAATAAGGCACCTACTCTCCACTGTGTCCACATATTAGACTACTATCTGTACATACGTGTGGATGATTATACTGCCCTCGTTGGCTCCCATAGGACATGCATCAGATTACCGTAGCATTATATGCCCTCTCGAAGTGTCTCTTCCAATTCTTCCACCCTGTTCAAGTTTCACAGCTGAACAACCTGTCACACACCTTAATGCATTGGTCGACAAACATATATCATTGACGTAGTACAGAGAATCCGCTCGCAAAGTACTGTTCGTAGTATAACAGTGTTCGGAACGATCTTTGTACAGCTAAAACGATTGACTTAGGATGAGAAATTTTGGATTTTACACGGAACACTATTCACAAGCAAATCATGGATGCCGCAAACAATAATATCAAAACCATCATTATTCCAGCGCCGCAAATGACAACACTTAGATTTCCTAGTTCAAGCTGCAAATAGCTATATAGTATTTTTACCATATTGGTATCAAATAACATATGTACTTGACTTCCAAAGAATTTCTCTCTAATCAGCATTCCAGACCCATTCTCAAATGTCTTCTGTGCTAAGTGCCAAACATCAGAGATCAACTTAATACCATTATTTTAGTTTAGTCATACTAAATACACCGTTATGCTGGAGAATTTCACAGAATCCCTCTAACAACATTTGACCATGTCTTAAAGGATTTTTTTGCATATGATCCTGTTCAAAGTTCCACAATGTCATATGAACTTAATTTGATTCCTGTATCACAACTCCTTAAGTAATCATATTATATATACCTTTGACTGACGCATCTTTACTTAATCCTGGGTACATTCAGTTCTGAATAAAGCATCTGTTAAAGCCCTGTGCCACCGTTATGTCCTCAGAATCGACTAGATCTATTCATCAAAATAATACTAAATCTTGAAATATATTTTTTTCAAAATCATTATTGGGTTTCATTAGAACCAAATAATTGCGACATTTAATTACATTATTAGATATTATTTCTCCATCTAACTGGGAAAACGCGTCGTTGTTCACATGTGTACAAGTGTCCGATGTTGATAGGCGATGTCCGTGGGTGAACCGACTTCGTCGAAAGATGGCACACAAGATTTGGTAACGCCATCTTTGTAAACATATGAAGCCAACGCCACGCTATCATATAGAGACACAAATGATCACCAATATTCTTCCGAGTCTTATTTGTCTCCAATGAACAAGTTTGTCTTCTTCAGTTTAGCTTTATAAATGCGGGCTTACCTATATTCATTCCCTCTCGAGCCACTTTGTGAGCCACGTGCAAGTGATGTTATTATTAGATGCACTCCAACGTCATTTTCGAATATATCACATCAATACTTTTAGAGCACTCTGGATAAATATAGGAATCACGAGCGACTTCGTTGATCGAATTAAAGAGAGCCACCTCTGAATTATCAACTGAATATTGTAATATCGCTTAAATCTAACATCTTTATCATTTCAAAGAACGGTAATTGTCAGATCGTGTTTCAACAAATCATTTCCTTCATTCTAAACTTCAGTTACATTGGACGACTGTAAAACTCTATGATAAATAGTGGGATTGGGGCTTTAAATAAACCAATGTTTGTCATTCATCATTTCATGAAAAAAATTACCCATGTTTCTAAATTCCCATACCTTTTACATATCTAAGAATACTGTTTGGTCCCAGTTGGTATCTTATCTTAATTTAAATTTTAGTTTTGTAGCTTTCAGTTCCTAATCCTGACTTTGTCACATTACTGAAATTGCTCTTTTGAAAGTAGTTAATAAACTTTTCACTCCTTTGGATTGTGGAGGGATTTCAGATTGCATCCTCTTCGACTTATTTCCTGCAACTGACACAATACATCATGAGGTATCACGTTACTGTCACCATCATGTTGATGGCATTCATGATAAAGCCAGACCATGGATTAACTCATGTTTAGCCGAAAAGACAAAATCATGTCCTTAGACGTTGAATATTTCTACCTAGTTCTTTTTATCAGAGATTAAATGAAACTTCATTCTACAGATCGTTCTATTCACTTTGTACACTCTGTCCCTATCAAC
>JAEAOA010001522.1:2280000-2460000 GCA_016746295.1 Potamilus streckersoni
GCTGATAGTATTGATTATGGTAGATGATTGAAACAATCGTACCGTACTTCGCCAGTCACAGTGGGTGTATCATGGACGTTGTTCAAAGCATCTGTTAGCGCCAATAACGAAAACGGATGATTGTAGCTTTCTGAGTTATAAATTATGAATTTAAACTGTAGTTGTTTACTTCTTCCGAAGGCTTCTAAATAATTAGACGATGTGGAATTTTTACAAACATATGCGCAAGTATATTTACAATGTCATACGTATGGCGATTAACTCGTTTTTGCGTAGTTTCAGATGTCAGAAAAAGTTTTGGTTTCCATTTCCATACTTTTTTACAGGAGGAAGAAACTTAGTTTTTCCATCAAGATCATTTGTTTTCTTTATGGTATGGCTATTTTGTCCTTGAGAGTACGAAGGCTATTTATATGTTCGGGCGTATTAATGATTATTATATTTTTCAGCGCTTATTGGCTTAGTTTATCGGCTTCATTACGTTATTTATTGTACCAAAGTGAGGACTTGGAAATACATTCTTCTGCAATCTCGATTAAAAGAAGTAATTTTTTATTGGGTCTTTTAGTTTCAAAACGTTATCCTAATTAAACCTTCTTTGACAGATGGTTTCAAATTTTTCCTTTACATTCCATTGTGGATTTGCTTCATCAATTGTAGAGATAATATTCTTAAGAGAGATTGGAAAGTGATCACTACTGTAACGGTTAGAAGTGACATTCCACTCATAGTCCAAAAGCAGTGAAAAGGAACAAATTGTCAAATAGATGCACGTGTGTGTCCTCCATCCTTGCTATAAATACGTCGTAGATTTGGTGCTAATTTGGTGCTATATAGACACAAATACTTTCTAAAAATGAAGTCTTCTACTTTTGGCCTCTCTCACTTGCGTGATTGGCTCCCCATAAAATCTTATAAGCTTTAAAATACCCGACTAGAACAATTTATCGGGCAGTTTCTGAACAATATTGTCCAATTTGTTTGGTAGCAGGATGTTGTTTGGTTGGGTATGAATAGAACAAGAGGTAATCCATTGATGCAGAATGATGCTTACAGATATGGCTTGCAATTTTGTGTTTAATCGGATAGCGCAATGAGAAGCCTTTTTGTTACAGCAGCAGAAACTCCCCATGAAGCCGTGTCATCATTTTCTAAGTTGGTTTTGAAAAGAAAGAAGTTTATATTCGTGATGTTGTCCGTATATTTCAAGCATGTTTCCTGTATGCATAGTACTGCAGGATCGTGTTCATATACAAGCAGAAGAACATCATTGTAGTTGGTTTTAAATTACTGACGGCTCATTGTATGATAGTGTTCTTCATTGCGAATGTAAGAATATTCAGATTAGGTTAGACTTTTCTTGAACGGGAATCTTGCCAATTTATCTGGAGGAACAACGGGGTTACATTGTTTGTTCGGTTTGGAACCACCATGAGTAAACGGAGCAGTTTATTTTGCATCCATATCCTCAATGTCTCCAATCCGATTGTACAGCTTTATGGAGACATCGGACCAGTGTTTCTGTCCACTTTCTTGGGTTGATTTTTACTCTTTGATAACTATGTTGCTGGCATGTTGGTCAATGTAGTTTGAGTAGACATTGTCTTGTTCCGGGGTTTATAATGTGACGTGCGTAACCCTGATAGTTAATCAGGTGGGCGTGCATGCATTTGTGTGTTTTTAATTATTTTGCGAGTGTTCTTCTCAACGGTTGAGAAGTCTTGGCGGGTGTGTAAATTTTTGCTTGTACAAGCAGCCTGACTTCTCGATAAGGAATTTGAAAAGTGTACTTTACCCTCTGCATTTCGTTCTCTTTATTCCGTGTTTCACAAACATCGGAACTGGCGTTGTGTAGACATTGTAAAGCAACATATATGTAAAGAGTTTAAGTTTAACTGTTTTCATGGCTAACTAACATCCACAAAATGCAATAAACAGTTAAAATAATATTGTTCAACAGAACTAAGAAAATCTGTGTGGGTGCATGCAATTGCATCACTATGATATAATATGTTTGCAAAAATATACCAAAATATTTTTTCAGTGTATATTTTAGACATTATACAACATTTGTGTTTTGACATCTGCATCATTCATTATGTGAAATACATAAGCAATTGACTTGATGTGCAAATACATTGGTCATAAAAATAATAAACAGTCTGAATACAGTATTGCTCTTGTATAAGTAAACCTAGGCTTTAAGGTTCATGGTCCTCTCTATTATTCGAAATATTACACCATTCAATGTTGGCTTAATAATTTCAAATGAGAACAATTTAAACTATGCACTGTGATTAATTGTAACTGCTACTACTTGTATGGCTTTTATATATAGTAACGTTGGCTATATTAGACGGAATATCGGCATAATGAATGCATGAGGAAATAGTTACTGATATGGACAAACATTCTAGATATTACTATGCTACAATTTAACTAGACAGTTCTCTTAAATATTCATCTGAAGTCATAAGCATGTTCCTTAGAAACAGTATATACGTTTTAAGAGAAAACAAATATTCAAATATTTCCAAAAGTCTCAATACAAGCAAATCCTACTCACCAAAGGTAATATTCGTCGCCGGGACACCTGAAAAAGGCAATATTAGTCGAGGGGACATACGCAGAAACACATTAGCCATATAATCCATCATTAACATCTAAATCTCTGGTTATTTAACTATGGTACTAAACCTCTTTGGATCTAAAGAGATTGATTACTTTTTAAACATCATAGCTGCAGGAGTTCAACTTTCCCTAATCTAAATTGAAGTTATGACCATGCGAACTTTATTTCAAAAACCTTGTTTATAGACCTAATTATTTTATTTTGCATCATCAAGACCTTACAAAATATATTGCAAATGTAGTTCTAAGACCAGGGGGATGTTGCTGACAATTGATGTATATTGCAGACTTGTGTTGTTCGTTGTATTGTTTGTCAAAATAAGCTTCATTTTGTTTAAAGAACTTGATGAACAACCAGATCATTATCAAACTTTAGGGAGAAGACATTAAAATTAAAGTTTCACTGCAACAGAGATGTTAAACTGTTGCCTGAACTTTTACTCCGGCTTGAATTAATAATATATGTCGCAACATACAAAGTCTCTCGGTTATCACATGTATCGGTGCTGATTGCATCAAATGTATTTGTAAAGCATTGAATACATTTATGGAAAATATATATAACATTATAAACTACATTGTTCATGATACGCTAAATTTCATTTTTTTTTATTTTTGACACTAAATAGTAATTTTTATGTTATCGGTAAAAAGATTTGCTCAAATTTTAGCAATAATGGGCAGAAAAACATACACCTTATATAATGCCGTCATTAATAATTGCCTATGATATCTTTGGATCCATAATGACAAATGGACGGTCAAAACTTAATAGCATTTAAGATATTGAATGCTTAAGTCAAAACTGAGATCATCATTTACCTTTTCTTGGGGTTGAGTATTCAGACCTATTGATCACAAATTTTAGCACACGCTCGATTTTAATTATAATATAGGTCTGTTGCAGACAACAATGTCTCTTGGTTAATAAATCAATTCCTTGTTGCAAATAAGCATTATCAAAGCCACTAGCATAAATTTAGTGGTAATTTAGATCAATTATGTGTCCAAAGTAACTGCTGCCTTTCATTTCATAAGCAGGTTTACATAAATGTGACATTCAGTAAACCATTTTCTTTTTTATAATCTTTAATTGTTTTCTTCTAAACGTCAGTGTTGTTTTGTGCAAATCATAGGACAAAGTTTGTATATTCGCGCAAATATTAATACAGTGCTTTTAAGACAACTTATATAAATCAACACTTACGTTTTCTGCGACGTTCTCGGATGATTAACACAGTTGTTACCAAAACCAATAAAAGACCAAAGACTATGCTAATCGCGATAAGTACAGTAAGGACAGTCGTGTTGCATGCCTCCGATGGTATAGGTGGACTATTGCCTGTAAAGTTTAATATATATATATATATATATATATATATATATATATATATATATATATATATATATATATATATATATATATATATATATATATATATATATATATATATATATATATATATTGAAGACAATTGAACATTTCCTTACATGTTGATATTTTGGCACTGAGACAAAAGGTAACATCGAAGCTGTTAAAAAAGGTGAAGAAGAAATTAAAGAACACAATAATTAGAGCTGATGTTTAGTTTTTGCTTTGGGGCTCAACGTCATTTTTTTCAGCACACGATAGGCTATACATATCCGCCAGTATTAATGGTGGAGTAAGAAACCAGGAATTTATTAATTTTAGAATGTCGCTAGATTGGTGATGTGAAATCTTTTTTAATGCTGCAATATGATTTAACGTTAAATAGACAGCACTAACAAATATCATATTCTGATTTGCATTGGTCTTTATATATATTGTTGTGAAGATAAGATACCAATTTTACATTTAATAATGATACAACGTTTACCTATATTGATTCCTTATCGCAAATTATCTATGTTTAATGTAAGTTATATGTAAAGTGAGTTCCATTTTATAAACAAATATTTACGAATGTTTAATTAAGTTTATTTTACACATTTGTCGTGATGCGGTACATACTATTTTGAAAGCATGTTCTGATAAAACTTCTGTAGCCTCGAAGTGTATTATCAAGGCTATATTTTTTCTTAGTTACTTTAGATGAAAATATACCTTACTTGAACTGCAAATGTTCATATTTATTTTAATTAACAAATGATTGGTGGTAATGCAATTATATTTGCTCTGATTTGTACTTTTATTTTGAGCTGACATTACTTTATAAGCGCATTCTTTTAACATAAATAATGTACATGGAGATCTCATTCAGAAAATTCCTTCGAGGAGACGAGCTACAATAAAACATTAATAGTCTTTCAGACTAGTTTCCTGTGCATAGAGACTACACGAAAAAGGTCAAGACTGTTCATTTGTATGATGGAAATAGTAATATAGTTTGGATAGTACCTATAAGGATTGGAACATCATATTTATAGGAATTAACCACTTAAATACATTAGTACAAGGTTTAATAAGCACAAGTAAATTCTATCATTGACATGCACTTTTTATATTCTAGATTTTACATCCAATCTATTATGTTTTTGAACTATGCAAGACATAATATTAACAAAACACGCAATGTTGTTATGAACTGGAAACTGAAATAGAAATGACGACGATAATGAAGAAGATGGTGATGATACAGGGAAACGAAAGTAAACAATATGAAGAGTCAGAAGTGGATACAAAGATTGGAAAAAGAATTCCGACTTAGATTATGGCCTTTCTATTTACCTGAATTATATGTATCCAGATCTGTATTATTTCATATTTATATTTAAGTTCATGCTCATTCTGAATCAATATTATATGTAACTAAATGGGCAGATTCAGACATTGCAAACTATCAAGCAAATCTTAAGCGGATCGTAATTGGAAGGATATTGACTACTGACTGATACAAAATGAATTACCATATAAAGTTACCCATCTAGACGAGTACAAGTAGTCTCAATTAATATTATGTAATATTTGTTTTCTATCTGCCTATAAACTTTATACAATTAGTGAGATATTGAACCTAAATGATACGATTACAATTTCAGTTTTAATACCAAATTTATATTTATTAAAATCGTAATCGTTGCAATAAATATTAGCTAGAAGACAACTGACATAAATATATTTCACGATATAGACTTCCTTTTTAGAAATAATTTCCTGATATGCAGTATGGTTTTAGCATCTTCTTTTTCTAAGCATTTCAGTTAAATGTAATATTTATATTATCAATATTGAATAGCTGATCAAAGTACCCCATTCTGATATATTTCGTAAAAGAATAATAGAAAGGGCTCAGCAACTTTTTCAATGTGTTTCCAATGCTTTTACAGAACATTGTGTTATGATATTTTGGAAATATGTAAACATTTATATTCATTTCAATGTGCTGTTCCTTATATTATATCGTCATTTTCTCTACGTTCGTCTCACTCAATGCCTATTAACCAGTATCCTTGATGATGTGGTTTGATTTCTGGCGCAGTGACATTTCACAAGCCACCATCCCCATCAACAAAAATATCGGTAGGGTCATCAAGGCAGTGATATTAAGCTTGTTGTAATTTTATTAAGAATGATGCCTTTCACCTTTTGGCATAAACACTGTGACATAATTATGCGACGGTAGAAAAGTAGAGATTCCTTACTTCCTTGTATTGTGATGCTGGAACAGTAGTCCTGTGGCGTTAGATTTCTCACACAATGTAGGGCTGGACCTTCAATACAGGCATAATATGTACCAGCTTCCTTCCCTGGAGTTAGCTTTAACTTTTCTTTGCTCTGTAATATAATATGTTTATATAGCATTCGTTTTATGATTAAAATGTTCAGGATAAATTGCAATGTTATATCATGTGATCGCCGCGTAGCATAAAGTTATGCATTAATGTTGAAATTTTACAAAGCGTGTTTATTTCTAAATTTTCTTCATTGCTCCTATGCATTTATTTGATCTATTTTTTGTGTTTATTATCATTAATATTATATTTTCTGTTCAGTCGCAAGCATTATATACACTGTGAAAATACATAAGTCTAAACTTTCAGTCAGTGTTTCAAAATATGCTCAAACAAACTACATGTGAAATTAATTTTGTATGCATCAAGTCATCTACGAAAGTTTGCTTAAGGCATTCAGTATTTACTAAAGGATACATTAGGAGAGTAATGTTTTGCATATTGTTTTCAGTCTATGCGTAAAACATAAGTAACATAAAAGAGTAAAAGACAATAAACATTGTAAAATTTAATTAGTCATTGTTTCTAGTATAGAAAGTGAAAATGAGAAAAACGAATTTATTGTCTTGAGAATTAAGGCTAAAATAATTAAAGAGATAACTCCTAGAAATTTAAATTCCTGAATACAATTCTGAAAAAGCCCGGAATATATCTAAAACTGGTAGTTGGTAGCTAATAAAGTGTTAATATGTCAACAGTCTTGTGTTGAATCACAGTAATATAAGTCTAGGTTTAAATTCACTCTCAATTCCGGTTAATATCTCTGTCCAAGAATTTTATCAGAACACTTTTGTAAATCCATAGAAAATGATCACTTGAATTCAAAACGTTGAAGAAATAAGATTTGATGATAAAGATACAGGTCACAATATATAGTACAGTTTGAATGTGCTAAGAATTAAAACACTGATAACAAATTCATCTCAGCTGCAAGATTTTATCTTTTATCTACTTGATCATATGTGACAATTAACATGTTCTAGATAAAACAATTGCGTAATGAAAAATGACCTTCTAGAATTACCCTAATATTTACAAAATATAAACCACAATCTGCATAACTTTCAAATAATTCCAACACTTATATATCAATAAACATATTTTCTTCTTCAATTAATAATGGTCCTTATTTTAAGTCCATACACAGAGAGAACAAATTACATATATACTAGCTGTTTACACAGAATACAATAAAAATATCAATCATGTCAAGCAGAAATTTGTTCAGTTTTGGGCAAGTTCAAGTCGAACATCCAATTTTACACACTAATAGTATGCAATGACATACAATAAACTAAGAGGCAATTAAATCAAATGTACATAACACATGTACTAATGGTAAATTCAAATCAGTGGGTAGTATCCTTTTTCTTAGTCACATTGCCGGAAATGAACAAATACATTAAGGTAAACTGATACAGACTGAACCTGCCTTCTGCAATCGTAACGTGTCATGATATATTATGAATGATGTGCATAGGTAGTCCTAAGATGGAATATTTAATAAGATATACAAAAGTAATTATAATACATGTTCTTAATCAGCATTCATGCATCAAATAGTTATTAGTTTTCCTTTTGGAAAGATATTGCCCTTATTATATTTCTCATGGCATTTATAACTAAAACACAGTTTTGGATGTACGATAAATGAACTTTTGATCTCATCTTGGTTCTTTTATTGTCTACTTTATAGTTTCTTTGAAAGGATGTGTACATCAGAATTATTTCGTCCAATGTGAACACTTATAGAGGTATGATTGTTATAGTTAAATTCATTTAAAGTTTGTGAAGGTTCATTTATTTAAAGTATTTATTAATACGCTTGTGGCTATGTCAGTACTTTGGGAGTATTGAGATTAATGTAGATACAATTTTGATAATATCATGTTGATACATCACGATTCTTAAGCTTTTCCAGGTATTTTGTGCATTTTCATATTCAAGATCGTGACTCGTTTAGAGCACCACTCTATTTCATACGGAATACTCTATACATTTAGACTATGTTCATCGGGAGAGAAATACATGCTAGGAAACTGTGCCTTCATAACGTCAGGTTCGTTGTTTCAGAGTTCCAAGAGTCCCATTAAACTACAGTGATTAATATGTTCTTCAGTTAATGTATAGCGATAAGCAATGTAACCATTAATAGTCCAATCACACATTTTATTTAAAAGTTGAATGTGGCGACAACTATTATATAGTTATTATTTAAAAAATGATGAAAGAATGATTATTAATTGCCCTATTTCTTCCACGATCGCAATCATACAGAGATGTATGTTTTGTTGCAAAATTATACCTAATAACAACGACTACATGCTTAAAATCCATAACTCATTTATAATTCCAAACGCATTGCTCAATACAGGAAATAAAAACATTACAATATGGATACCACTGCATGTTTGGTAAGGAACCGATTATGAACTACTTTCGCCAACATTGCCATATTACAGAAAGTAAATAATGCAAATAAACATATCAATAATTTCGTTTATGTTCAACGTAAGCTAGGAAGAAGAGGAATTCGCGAGAATAATTTGAACCTAACAAGTTTTTCTAATATAATTCAGCAGATAGAGTCTTATGCTTTGAATTCGTTAGCTATGAAGAGCAGAAATTCGACATGCATACAATATAGTCCACAATACACACATGTGATCTAACACTCACAAAATGTTAGAGCAATTGTTTACTACATGAATATGGAATTGGATACAACAAGAGGCACAGCAAATACGACGTTTTAAATTTGTCATTATCGTAATCAGTCACAAAGGTAAAACAAGCAAAAAACAAAATTAAAATAGAAACAAACTGAATCAGCGAATCACCCATCAGCGAATCAATAGGAAGGACTCAACAGTAAAATTAAAACCAGTAACGTATCTTGAGTATGATGAAATATGACTTCTTTTTTCGCCGCTCATTCGCATTATGTCGCGTACACACTTTGCAACAGTTTTCAAATGCAATTGGAGAGTCAGATTATGTTACTGCTCCATCCTTAGTGAAAATACTTTAAGACTTCTATCTACGCATATATGCTGCAAAATGAAATCTGTTGTATAATGTGTTCCTGCGCAAATTCACATTTATCTACCTTCAGGGTTCAATGATCTAAGTAAAAATTGTGTGCATAAAAACTGGTATAATATTGCCGTCAGCGAATACAGTTTTATATTAGATTGTATCTTGCCTCATTAAAATTCTGCTCTAAACAACCGCTGCCAAGAATGTAAGTTGATACTTTATTCTTTCGTTTTAAACTATTTATAGGTTCTGGACATTTTTGCATTCATGTTATTAAAAGAAAAATAAATAACCATAATACAATTTTATTGAAGAATAAACCATGCTAAGCCACACACACACACAAATATATATATATATATATATATATATATATATATATATATATATATATATATATATATATATATATATATATATATATATAAGCAAGAGACATAAAAGGTTGCATTATGAATTAAACTTATGTTCCTGAACATATCCACATTCACTTTATATTCGTTCATAATGCTCCTAATAAATATTGCAAAGTTTTCATTTATTGTTTTGTTTTTATTTATTATTTGATTTTGATATTTCAATAAATTCGGTGTGGACGTATATTTTTTATTTAAATTCACAATGACCTCTCTAGAGTATTAAGCCTCAATGCGTTAACTGAAATACATCACCCATAACATTATTTTTAATAGGTACATAGTTTTATTTGAATATAATTTTATACCATCAATCATTTCCAATATGCAGTTTGAGCTTTGGCGTCCTAAATGCCCAGATCATTAAACCTTTTAGCAAAATTGATTACATATTATTTATGTTATATTTATATCTTACTTCATTTGTATGGCAAATATAAACTAATTTTTTTTTTCTGAGTAATACTGCAAAACATTGTAGTGGTGTATTGGCCGAAAATACGAGTTCATATTTTCCCACAGAAATGCAGCAACCGTTGTATTATATACTGGTTTGGTTTTCCTACCGAATGCTTTGTAGTAAAGGAATACACTAGAACAAAAATGTCATGCTGTATATCAAAATAAATGCACAAATGGAAATTCATCAGTACATAGTAACAATATTAAAGCGCACACATCGCTGCCCAGCAGCCTTTGAACCTTGTTGCGAGCTCAACAGTAGTGTAAACGATAGTAGTAGCCCTGTTATACTTAAAATTGAAATTTATATTCAAATTAAGAAATGAATACGCGTTGAATAATCTCTTCCAGTTGGGTTGAAATAGACGTATTTTGTTTTAATACTCATCCAGGTCTTTTCTGCATAAGATGGACTGGATTTATTGACTCAAATTGGTGATGTAAGGACAATGTGATCTCAGTTTGAAATAGGGTAGTAACATTGTTTTGGGTGTGTCAGGTTTTCTAAGACATGGGTATTGGAATTCAGATTTTAAAAACGTAGAATATACACCTTGGCGAAGTTAAAGATGATTAAATGTAAGTATATTTACTGAGTTTAATCATATTTATTGCCTGCTAAAGAAGACAGATGTTTATGCCATGTCAATTGCATACAAGCAGATGGAGCGATTCCAGCTACAGTGTTTTCTAACGCTAGCCTAACATTACATTAAAATACATTAGGAAACGTGCAAATTTTCTTTTGTGTGATAGTTCATTGAGTTAGCATTTTCCTGTCATCTTGGCTTATTGACCATGAGACTACATGAATTTAGTGGGGTTTTCTACTGACTTGTAAAATAGAATGCACTTCATATATTTTTGAATGGTCATGGAATGAATATGCTTTTATAAGCTATTTTGAGAGTCTCTAGAAGCCATTGGAAATAGTCTGGACTATTTTGTTTGCGCCACGTTATGAATATTTCTCCTAAATGATTGTTTCAATAATTAGTTTTCGAGTTCCAATTATTGGATTTCACATGTTTATTGTTGAAATTGCTAATATCACATCCATTATATTGCTTATTAAAAAGTTTCGTTATTGTTTTAATGAACTCGTCCACATCGTTAACTTTAAATTATCTACTTTCAAAAGGACCAAATAGGGTGTTTAGTTCTTTCCTAAACAAATCTAATAAACCAACACCAAAAGCGCCTACTGCAATGAGTGTACACGATTTGATTATAACGTATTTCCTAATACACAATTTTGTAAGCACACGTGTTGTGCAACAGTGTGTCGTATAGTATTGTAAAACACTGTACGGTTCTAATGATGTTAAGTTAACGGAGAAAACACTGGTATATAATAATGTTCTTTGAACCATTTTGTTTCTATAGAAGTAAAACAATTTTGCATGATTAATTTTGTATGGGTTTTTGATGCTTGTTTAAACATTATTTCTTTGTTTACCTTGAAACCCGTTGAAGAACAATATAAACGTTATAAACGCAACAGCAAGGAACGTCATTATATATATATGCCACACAGGACAAGTCTTCATATTTTTTTTGAAGAGAAAAAAGCAAAATGTCCACAGTCTGTCATGGCCTGGTTCATACTTTGAATCTTTGCCTTGCTATATTTCCTCAGACTTTGTGAAGAAATCGACTATGGTTATAATGATCAACTACTCCTAAATGTTAGTCATCAATAAAGATTGACTTGCTTCTAAAATACAATGTTTTGGTTTAAGTATAATCAATGTTGCGTTTCCATTGCTTGCATCATTGTAGATAATAATGTAAACGTTCTTGGAAAGCTATTGAATCCTCAATTAGAATGCTAGGATCCGGGGCATAAATAAGAAACGAAACCGCGATAAACATTATCACGTCATCGTTTAAAACTAAATTTGAATTAATTTGTTATTTTGGAAACTCAAAATAAAACTCAAACATATTTAAATCATTTAAAAATAAGAAAGTAAGAAAAGGAGACATTTTTCTCTTAGCGAAGAGACCTCATTGCATAGAAAACAATGTGCTTTTTCACCATTAAACTTTATGTATGACTTTTCACCTGGTACGTTGAATAATGTACCCTAAACAAATTATATCAATATGTTGTTTCATTAAATTATGGCACGGGGCATCTTTATAAAGTGACACATACATTTTGCAGAGTCTTCAGACAACATAATAATGGCCCATTTCACTGTATGATGTATGAGAGTGAATGCAAAAACATCATGTCTTGATTTCCTGAGCAAAAGCAAAATCGTTGATAATATTTTACAAGGTTCGTTAAAGAATAATGTGAATAATTTTCCTAAACAAAGTAATCTATTTAATAGAGAATAATTCCGTTGTCTTTCTTGGGCTGTATGAATAATACCCTTCAGTCAAGTATTTCGTATAATTTCAGCAACAATAATCATGTTTAGAGGTCGCTTAAACAAACGAAAATTATATTTGAAGTTCATTCATTATACTCACTTCCAGTTCTGTGTTTGGCAACATCGTTACAAGTGATAAATTTCGTAACACACTAGGTAATCTCAGAAACTTTAACATATGTGTTGAGAGTTTCGTTGTCACCATATATATATATATATATATATATATATATATATATATATATATATATATATATATATATATATATATATATATATATATATATATATATATACTTTATTTGCCACTGCGCCTGTGTTAAGAAACGTATACAATTCTTAAATATTCTTGTATCAATTATTGCTGCGTTTCTAATTTGTTCGTGAGTTTTCAGACATCATAATAGCAATATTGATGTGGTCATAGTAATATTGGTGTGCAAGTTTATATATCTATTTTGTTTTTTTTTGTCTCATATATCATTCTTTGGTGCGTCATTATTCCTCTAATTTATTTGTGCTGCGTTTATGTTAAATACATTTTTTGGCCTTAAAATGTTCCATTCTTACCTTTAGACATTGTTACGATTCTAGGCTCTTACAAAATTTAACAAAAAAGAGTGAAGAAAACAAGAGATGTAAAATTTAACAAATAATCTATTTCCCGAGAATACCAAGAGAAAAATTAGATTAAAAATAACTTATTGTTTTAAGAATCAAATCCAAAATTAATTCCTAGAATTCAAAGTAGAAGCCAAAGTATTAAAAATCAGTGAATGAATCTGAAGTCGAGTAGCGATGAAATCCAAGATGGAAAGTGATGACGTCTGTTTTGGTCAGCGACATAATGATATGCCAACAGTTTCTTGTTCAATCTCAGAAAATATTATTCCAATATTCAATTCCATATAAGTTTCATTGAATGTCTGTCTAATTAGTTTGCTAGGAGTGCTTAAATATTTCCAGTGGAAAGAAAAAAAATTGAATTCCATACATTAAAATTGTAACGCAAATTGGTCATTACCTAATGCAACTTTATATGTCATGCGTTTTAAGTAGACAATGTCTATAAAATGAACAGTTATACACGAGTGTAGAACGTAAAACAGATTCCTGGATGATATTTAAACCTTCGAGAAACATTAAAAGTTCGTATCAATAAAAACGTTTAATATCATGTACTCCAGATGTGGCCTTGACGCAACTTATAGGTCATTACTCTGAGAAATAATAATTTTAAACATTTTAAAAGTTGTATACCAAATCCCTAACTGTTTCTGATTCAAGATTATCAACTAGATACAGTGTTTCTATTAGTATAACAAATGAAACATAACTGGACTAAATTTCTGGCAAATGTTTAATCCTGAAAACAAGGTTACCGTACAAAATCCTGCAGCGGAATTAAGTAATTGAAAACCATCGAACAAATAATTTAATTAAACATACATAGCTCTCTACCTCGTAAAGGAAAAGGCAAGATTTAAGTAATAAAGCTGTGTGTTTTACCATAGGTCAATTATGCACAAGGTTTATGGTAAAAAAGTAACAGAAATGAGCTTTTTTAAATAAAGTTCTTTACATGGGAGAGTGCTTATGCTATTAAAATGTATTCTCACTTGATGTGCCTGATTTCATCAGATTATATAATAACAAACTACACCTTAATAATCACTTTCGTTTTTTGTACTTGAAAACAAGGTGTGTGTGTGATTAATAAAAACAACGATCGGAGAAGAAGTTTAACTAATGTAAACTTCACAATATGGTAAAGCCAATATTAAAGCTAAACATTCCTTTTCGATTGTTGAATAATGTTTTGGTGCATACATTTTGTTGTAGAAAAATAGCACACTGGATGATCAAAACCACTTTTATCTTCATGAGTCAATACTGCTCGAACCTCAACGTCACTTACATCAACAGTCACTTTAAATGATTGAGTAATATTTGAAGATACAGGAACTGGTGAACTCTTAAGGATGACCTTTAATTTATATAAAGCCTTCTATTTTTTCAGTCCAATAAAACATGGTCTTCTTCCTCAATTCATTTGTCAGAGGTTAATCAAGTATGGAACAATTGAAACAAAATTTCTGGTAGCATCCATCCGTACTTAACAATCGCATCATTTGTGGTTTGCTGACAGCCACTGGGAATTGATATATGGCCTTGACCTTGGTATATCTATGTAACTTCTCTATGTCCCACAATATGTCCTAAACATTGTACACAAGATGTTCTTCTTTCTGAAACTGAATGTGTTTGTTCTGAAGTTTAACCTTTCTTTACTCTAATTCCAATATATATATATATTAATTATTTTAATTCTCTTTCGTGTATGTCAGTCTGATCAAATGATATAGATTTACTGATCGCAACCAAACCGCTTTTATCCAAAACATTCTTTTCCACCAAATAAATGACCATAATGTTATTTTATTTCTTGTTTCGTTAAAGAATCTTTGGCTTAAAAAAAATCATATTTCCTGGCAAATTGAAGTAATTCATTTTTTTTAAAGCGTAACTGTTCTTGTGAAGGATTTGAAGGAAATGTCTCTCCTTTTGATGACATTGTAAAACAACTCTGCATGTTGATTTCACAAGAGACTTCTATCATTAAGATAATACTTAAGAGTTTAAAAAAATCATAAATTAGGTACATTTTAATTTCATAACAATATTATGATCTTTTAACAAATCTCCACATATCCAAATGACGAGCCCCCAATTTTATATCACGAGCCTGGATTACAAAAAGTTACATAAAAGAGTGAAGACACCATGTTCTATAAAATTTAACAAAACAAATGTATTTTCCGAGAATTCCAAGTAGAAAGTTAGTATAAAGAACTTACGGTTTTGCGAAACACATCTAAAATATAATTCCAAGAAGTAAACCTCGACGTCCTAGTACTAGAAACTACTGAATGAATCAAAGTTCTAGAAGTGATGAAATCCAAAATGGAAATCGATGACGTTAGCTGTGTTCACTGTCGTAATTATGTGTTAAAAGTTCCTTGTTCAATCACAGAAAATATTATTTAAATATTGAATTCCGTTTACATTTTAATGAGTTTCTTTGTTCAATAATTTTGGTGGGAGCACTTATGTATTTCTAATGTAAAGAATCAACTGAACCCAAACTGGTCACAACATAATTTAACTTGACATCTTAAGCATTTTAATCCCGATTGGACAATGTCTATAAATACGAAAGTTATGCACAAGATTAAAACGCAAAACACATTCCTAGATGAAAGTCAAACATTCTAGGAAAATTAGAAGTTTGTAGCAACAAACACATGTTTTATATCCTGTACTCGAGATATGTCCTGGACTTAACTTAATGGTAATTATTCCGAATAAGAATTGTTAAAATGAAATTTAAATTTGTATTTACCAGAACCCTCACTGGTTCTAAATCAAGGTTAGCAACTTGATAAAGTGTTTATATTATTATAACAGGTCAAATAAAACTGAAATGTGTTTTTGAAAAATGTATAGTCCTGTAAGGAAATTTACATTCAAAAAGACATGACATTGCATTAAAAAAATTAAAACTAACAAACAAATAATTAAATTAAACATACATATCGACATGCACTAGCAACCGCAGGCAGTATGAATAACAATACTGCGTCTTTTTAATGTTCATTTTAGCTTTAGGAAGGAATACTAATTACACGATAATTAAGTTGAAATAACATGTACTCTAATAAATGGATCAACATATATAATTACAAACAACTCATGCTCAGACAAAGCGATAAACAGACATAATTACAAGCAACACATATTTTAACAAATAAATAAACATACATAATTACAAACAAGACATATTCTAACAAAGCGATAAACATACATAATTACAAATAACATATAATATAGTTATATTACTTTTGCTACCACCAGTACAAAAGTATATATATTAGACTTGACTCTTTCAAATACAAAGAGGTGATGTAAAACATAGATGGCCTGAACATTATGAAACACCTATTTAAATGTTGTTAGCTTCAATTTTGAGGATATTTGGCACTCACACGAAGCTGACGACCACTTCATATAGCAAGGATTTGTTCAAATTATTTTGTAAAAATAATAGTTTATACTATTGGTTTGAATTCGGGATTATGGTAACATCCCGGCATATATATCTTGCAGCATGCTAGAAACAAAAAGATTGATCGATAAAGCAAGCAATACAATATTGTTTATGTGAAGTAGTTACTTGCAAATATGATTTTAATTTACCTTGACCTGGAAAAAATATAAATTAGTTTCTTTCAAAAATATAAACAGATGACTTGCAGACTCATTTAAATATTATTACATTCATATTAAATAAAATGTGCAATGTATATAGCGATTGGAAGCAACAAAAAAAGTAATTGTAGATATCCGCCTAATTAATATTGATGGTTTTATTAAATAGATAAAAAAGGGGCGAGAAATAACTTCAATTACGCACTGTGTTGGAAACACCATCATTGTCCTTCCAGAACAGGGTCGTCACAGGTTTGCCACAATCATTAGGATCCAGAGTGGCAAGGAGACTGGTTTCCAATCGCATTATTTTCGGCTTGCAGTTTTTCGATGGTGCGACTGTAAAGTTTAGACATAAAATACTCGAGTTATTACACTAATATTTATATCTACAAAATGTAACAAATATAGAAAAAGTTCTGAACTTCAAATCATACATTTATTTTGCATTAGTATGAGAGACTTGTTCAGTTTCATGTATTAAGGATTATAAAAGCCTTTCAAATCATTCATTTCTTTCTTATCGACAACTGTTTATATTCGAATATATCACTAATGTTTTTATTTGACTTACGCATTCCTATAGCAAACGTTCAATTTTGAAGTGCTAAGAGCTCATAAAACACCGACTGAGTGCCATACTTTTCTTGCGATGCGTGCTTTGTCGTGACAGTATATGGGCTGGTGCATGCGGCAAGGCGAAGGTTGCCATTTACTCGCGGACCTAGGTTCGAAACTCCGTAGAGTACGAATTTAATTTATCTAACTTGAATGATGGTATTGTTTGTATTAAACTATTAATTTCTGCCCACTCTTTTCAAGATTCTACTACAGTATCAAGGGATAGCACTGTCTGTTCCGTCTGGTATATATTTATAATTCTTTGTAATAAAAAATGTTATATACCTTCATTTCTTTGATATGAATAAGGAACGATTCTGTATATAGATGAGAATTATATACTAGGTCGTCATGCGAGTGTGTGTCTGCTACGAACGAGCTCATGTAACACCGACTCAGTGCCATCATTTGTTGGTGATGCGTGCTTAGACGAGACGGTATATGGGCTGGCGCGTGCAGGCAATGTGATGGGTGCCATTTACTAGCGGCCTTGGCTTCGAAACTCCGAAGAGTACGAATTTAATTTCACTAACCTGTATGATAGCATTGTTTGCAATAAACTATTAAATTCTGCCCCCAATAACAAGATTTTACTACAGAATCCAGGGAGAGCACTGTCTGTTGTAACAAAAATCCTATATATATACCATGATTTTTTCATAGGAATCTGGAATGACTTAGTATATATATATATATATATATATATATATATATATATATATATATATATATATATATATATATATATATATATATATATATATACATGAGCTGATATTTTGTAAGTGTTCGAAAGTTTCGATACGTTAAGAAATATACAACATATTGCTTTTTCTATTTCAAACACCAAAAATGATGGCCAATAACGTGTGACGAAATGTACCGATATACAGATCGTAATCCTTAATGATCACATTGATTTAAACAGTAACAACTTTAAGATGTTCAACCAATACATTATCTTATTTACGTATACGTGTGCGTATTTGTTTATATATATATATATATATATATATATATATATATATATATATATATATATATATATATATATATATATATATATATATATCTTTTTCAGAAATAATACTCGAGCTCTTAATTAATATTGAATTCACTGGAATAACTGGCTACTTTTTTTATGTTAAAGAAACAATGTTTCTGAATGAATTAAGGGAGTGTTTTTACCAGCTGCTATGGTACATTCCGCCTTAAACTTTTGATACAATATTTCATATACTTATGTTTTGGCTAGATGCAAAGCAGGGTCCTTACAAATAACACGCAAGTGAGAAGGCATGATATGTATTAATTAGCTTCTAATACGAATGAGGGGATATACTTACAGTTTTACATCCTGCATTTCCTAAAATGCATTTTCTTAGATCTGCAAATCTGAATTACACGAACCATTCATCGGTTCTCAAGCATGATTATACATGTCGAAACTGTACTGTAATTTTGACTATTGAGTCTTACAATTCCAAGTGCAGTTATATCTTCCTTACTGCACTCAAATAAAATGAGCATTACTTTATGCATCAGTTTTTTTTCTTCTATAATTTCAATTGAAACACTTTATATTTTCCACATATTGATAGGAATCATTCACTGACAGAACAGAAACAACCTTTCCGACTGCATCATGCTGCTCCCTCGCTTCTTCAATCAGATTTATTTCATGTAGAATCGGCACAGACGATATATTAATGCAAAATAATTCATGTACATAATTCCTGTCTATAATCAGGACATTTTGTCGAATAGAGAAGTGTACCAAAATTTATCAATTTCAGATCAAAATAAGAAGCTGGGACAATTTGCACTAATTCACAATATGACTCCAAATTTCAATTTTAGTTAGACCAAGCACCATTTGCTTTCGAAACTTACGTCTAGCGCGACCAACTTAAAATTTATCTGGCAGGAGTTATATGCACATTATTAATGTTGCCGTGTAATGATGAAAATGATATTGTTTTATTTAGTTTTGGAATAAAGCATGCATTTAGTTACTTTGTTTCATGTAGCATACTTTTCTTTATATTATTAAACCTTGGGTAGAATAAGAACATGAGTATATAATTAAAATGATTTCTGCAATTGTATGGGACAATATGAGCTCGCTTTGTCGGATGGCCCCAAGATCTTGCAGTATTGCAATCAGAAAGCTCGTTCATATTTTCCCATACAGATGCAGTAAGCTATCAATACAGGGTAGTTGTTTAAAAGTATAATAATACTCTGATATAAAACATTATATAATGACTACATGTAGGAACTATATGATTTGGAGTCATCTAAATAAAATAACGCAATGTATGCACCACTGTTAAAAGCACTAAATAATTGCCACAGGATCATGGTGAAAGGTATGTATATTTGCAAGTTGTAGCGATGCTATAAATCTCATTGATATAGTGAATTATCCTGACGTGCCTTGTCTACTAGAAGGTTGTAATTAGTGTTCTTCCCACGATATTAAAGTTTTGATATTGTCTTTTATACATTACCAATACGGTTTAGATTGTTTTTCTCTCTAAATCATGTAAAGTAGTAATACAATTTACAGAGTGGCAGAGCCAGCATTTGATTATCATTCTTATGAGAAAGTATGTAATGAAACTCTTACACGTGAATGCTCACAAGAAAAGTAGCAGGATATACTATTAAGTCACTTATTAATTTCCTGATACACATATATCTATATAACTGAGAACAAACATATGTTTTTGTTGGCCGATAATAATGTTGTTTTTAATGTCACATATGTTCTGACTTTGTAGCGGACCTAAATTACATAAGGTTTCTTGTGCGATAGTTTAAATTTTAAGTTTTAGTGGAATAAGGCAACATAGGTCGCAATATTAGTTAGAAATAGCACCGCGTTTTCTTTCGGGCGAAATATTTCCTTCGACACAATCAATATTCTTACTGAAGTGCATTCAAGATTTAAACTTTATATTTCCTAGACTGGTGCACATGTGCTAAGATGAATATATTACCCGCTCTAAAGGTATGTGATCAAGATTTGTATTTAAGTATCTGATTGTGTCAGCAATCATCACAATCAAATAATCGGTTTTAGTCAGGAAGGTTGAATGCCTCTTTATTAAATGGCAATGATTAGTATTAGAATCGAATTCCGCGTTCAAAAGTGTGTATCTTTCAGAAACATTCATTTTTAAAATATCCTTCTCTTTATATCGAGACGACTAAAACAAAATGAAAATAATGGTGGCCTTTACTTAGCACATGAACCCTTTCTTGATTGTTTGATTGCCGCCTTGAATTTTGTTTTAGGTATGATGACATTCTTGATGAGCATATTGTTTATCGACCATGTTACACAAGATACGCACTTATAAATCGAATATTATTAAGTACTTAATAGTCTAACTTACTGATTTCCCTCTCAAGCCGTGTTTGGCTAGATTAAAACGTCATTACTCCCAGGATATGAACATGCTCATAAAATAAGCATAGACGTAATTTGTTATTGGAACGAACAACATCTACGAAATCGATATTTTACAGAAGATTTGAAATATTATGGGACTACAGAACATGATAAAATGCTTACCCATTATAGATATTTCTACTTCGTATATATCCGGCATTGTATCCATCTGAGATAAAACGACATATTTTCCCTGATCAAAATGATGAAAATTGCGTATCCATATAGATCCAGTTTGGTCAAATAACAAGCGTTTTTGGTAGTCCGGTAGAAGAGTTTCATTTAGGGTGCAATTATGCATTGACCACGTGGCAATCCGTATATTTCTCGGACCATTTATATTGAGGGAAACAATTGCATTGCATCTGTCGAACGTAATGTTTTGAAACGCCTGGACGGTTTCCCCTGGGCAAACAAATTTCACAGAATCTGCTGCACCTGAAACTGAGGAGTTCATACAATTTATTCGGTATACGTAATTTCATGTTGACATTCCATCCCCTCGAATAATCATAATTCACAGAAGGCCCCTTATATATTGTTTTATTGCTGCCTTTTTATTATTTTAGGCATGATAACATCTCTGATGAATTTTTATCGACTATGTTTCACAAGTTATGCAACCACAAATCTAAAATTAGTAAGATTTTAATAGTCTAAAATATTATTAATAATAATAATAATAATAATAATAATAATAATAATAATAATAATAATAATAATAATAATAATAATAATAATAATAATAGTAACAATAATAATAATAACAATAACAATAGCAGTAATAATAAAGGCAACAACACAGAAATAACTTGTGATTACTTATTATGGCCAATATAATTGCCATTATGAATGCAAGCTAACCGTGAGGCGTGAAATGCCTAATCAACAGAATGGGTATAGGTCATCAGTGTCGACCTATTACCATTTGGCTTCTGGTAGGAGAAAGAAAAGGACGTGGGTTGTAGAAAATGAGATGTAATTGATGTAGATAGGATATACTGAAAAGGATTAGAGCGTTCCTCCACTATCCCAACATGTTTTGGGACGATGGCAATGTGCGATCATAACTTCAAAAGGAGATCATTCTTAAGTTGACCTAATTGACGTATATTTACAGTTTTGGATTTTCATCTTATGAACATAATTATTGAAAGTCTTTTTATTTTCATCTATTTCGTGTCAAACTAAATTTATGCTTATGAATGTTTTGCAAATAGAACAAAGAATGTCACTTGTTGTGCCATCAACATAATCAGTAATATGAATTATACATTTACCTTCTCCCAGGACTTAAAATACTTTAGATGTGTTACTGGGGGATATGTAGTTTTAATGATAATGAAAATATATGATAATCAACTCAGTTATACGTAATGCAATATGTTATCCCTTCATTACCTGTCTGTCATGGATATAATTTTAAGATGAGGAAGTGAAGAGGATTTGCTATACCCTCCCGAAATATATATATATATATATATATATATATATATATATATATATATATATATATATATATATATATATATATATATATATATATATATATATATATATGTGGCAGAAGACAACATATTCCAAAATGCATACATAGCATTGCCTACCTGATATTAATCCTGCAACTGCAATTACCAGTATAAACATAAACATTCTGAATTCGGACATCATCCTTGATCTGAAAAGCAGAACATATTGTCTCACTAATCCAATCATATTTCTAGCCAACCGATTATAATAACAGGGCATATAATCAAATAAAATAATGTATGATATCAATTAAATAATTACATATACACAATCCTTGTGTGTTGGTACTCTTAAATCGTGAGGTAAATAATGTTCTTTGTGTATGGAAATATCTGCCCAGTCACATAACCTATCTTAGGAAAGCTTTTACTGACACAGTAGCTGACATTTCTTGTTATAAAAATGTGCCTATATGTTTGCTTGACAGAGCAAGCAATCTATTTCATGAAATATATCATTTAACCATGCTGCTACTAGTAAATTAATTATGTCTTGTCATCATTGGCTGACTATCGGGGCTCGATGAAGTCAGTCCTGCACAGTTTTGCACTGATGGGTCCTCTTGCGGCTGATAATTCCGATGGTAGATGCACATGTTTTGCAGAAGTGCGACTTATTCGACTAACGCACCGATTTGATCCTCCTGGAACGATCTCTGTACCATCCGCGACATATCAAATCATATAGACTGCCAAACGATTAACATATTATCATACTTGCTTTTCTGTGTGCATCTATGTATACAGATTTAATTCCCTGATAATTAGAAGAATACTTACTAGGTTTATGTCAATCGAAGGGAGAAAATAAAACGACATCGTTCGTTGGATACATGAGCAACTTTAAGATAAATGCGGTGCTGCTTGACGCTGTTGCAAAAGTTTGCAAATCTGTATAAAATTATGCCATTGAAATTCGTGAAAACACAAAGATTATTGAACACAGAATATATTCCTACTGTTATTGAGTGTGGTTTTCGTAGTGGAAGCAGTAGTACTAACAGCATATGTAACCATAGTAGTAATAATGGTACTTTTGGCAGTGGCAACATCATTTAAAGTGGTTGAATCAATAAGATAAGAGTTGTAAGTAAAGTTGGTCTGGTATTTTGCACTTGATGCAAAAGTAGATTTATTATGTACGTTTTTGCTGGTATAATTTGGCTGTATTTATAATTGTACAGGAACATGGGCATTTATATATGAATGCTTTTGAAAAAATCATTGTATTGATGACTTTGCAGGGAAATTAATTTCTGGTTTTAAAAGTTCTTACGGTTTCTATATATCTGAATGGTAATGAGATAAAAAGCGAATGATCGATTTGCTTTTAATTGTATTGGAAAGCAAGCTTGTTAATTGATCAAAATGTCATCCCACATCTATATGCACAATCTAATTATTTATAATAGTATAAGCATCATGCCTCTATCGATTGTCCTGGAGATTCGACTTTTTAAGATTTTAATGACTGCTCTGGAGAACAGTCACTTTTCAGGTGCCGGGTTTGTTCGTCTGGAAAATCACTTGATTCAGTCCTTCACGTTGACTAAAAAGAATTGGATCGGATAAGTCAAATCGTATCCTCATGACATACAATATGCCCGTACTATCTGAATAATGTCTGCAATATCGATTAAAATATAGAACTATCCTTAGAAAAACTGTTAAACTAGATGCATAGTTTGCGAGTGAAGGCTATACTCTCAACAATCTGGTAAACTACAGATTATTATCTAATAAAACTATTTTACAATGATAAATTAAGCAACTTCTTATTCGTATACATCATGCTTTCATCAATAAAATACATAATATTTCTGTATTTTAGACGTCATTAAAATAACATTAGGGTTATAAAAATCATAACAATTATATATATATATATATATATATATATATACTACCTTTTCGATTCAGCAACTGTGACAAAGGATATTCTGTCTAAGCGACTATCATAAAACAATATAATAACACGCACACATTTTTGGAAGTCAAACATACATGAAATGAGTACCTATCATGAACATGTTTACTACTATGAGATCTACATATTTCACTACCTACTGCGGTTCAATGGAATATGTGAAATGTGTATAGATTCATTAAATACATCTGTTACATGATGGTGTAAGTGAGTCATTCAATAACTGTACGAAAATATCTTTAACATCTTAAAACTATTTACATGTAAGTAAAACATCCTATTATTGTAACCTTTATGAACGTATTAATAACACAAATTAATTTGTACTTTAACAATGACTTCTTGAGAAATATTATTTAATTTTGATCAAAAAAATCGTTTTCTAAGTGAACGTTAAATTTTTGTTTTATCATGGCTTTAGGGTGCATCGTTAATTGAATAATTTCAGATTTATATATATATATATATATATATATATATATATATATATATATATATATATATATATATATTTATATATATATGAATGACAAAACAATGAGGAAAGATATATGTTTCAATATTGGATACACATATAACAAAAGGCAAACATTATTATATGTTCAGAATTAAAATGAGTAAGAGTCAAATATTAAAGTCAGAACAACAAATCCTGTGTTTCGGGAATGCTTTCAACACAAAGATTTTGTTTGAAATATATAAATATCACTTTCCAATGGGTTAAACCCTTTTATAATTACGCTGTCGTCTTGTGATTTAGTATATTCGGACTATTACATTGATATGAATCATTTAACCACAAATGTTAGGTTTGAACTATGGCGAGATAAGTGAACATAATGAAGGATATTTTGATTTCTATTTCACATTATAAAGTTGCATATAAAAAACATACTGTAATTGGGATGGTTTGCTAGACTTCTCAAACAAACACTACCGAATTAATTCATCTCATTTTATAGATATTCCTTCTTTATTTACAGATCATATTACTACATAATCATTTTCTTTGGCCCCATCTTGTTATAACAGTTATATATCATATATGATTTACATACACCTAACACCTTTCCGCCATATTATAGTGTTCATCCTTATAAGGAAGCTATTAATATCTTCCCTCACCAGTTAAAAAGTAATTTCTCAACTTTCATTTTCAAATCCATTACATTACACACCTTAGTAAGGACACAAGGTAACCTTCGGAAAAGCCCTAATCATTGTTATATATATATATATATATATATATATATATATAGATAAATATATATATATATATATATATATATATATATATATATATATATACATATATATATATATATATATATATATATATATATACATAATTATATATATATATATATATATAAAGAGACAGTTGCATAACAAAAATTTGATTTTCGTAGAAATTTCAGACATCCCACTTCATAAACCATGCGATTGCTTCTAGCACACCTTTACTCCTTTGCTTCTTTCCAAGGGCAAGATCAGACCATCTGACGAGACGTATTACGCCCGACTGACACAAAAAATTAGAATGATGATATAATGTATGAGGTCAATATAGGCATTAGCCTAAGCGCAATAGACGCATACATTAACACTATTATACTAATATTTCAAATATATCACTGCAAAAGTCCATCCATTATTTAACGCAAGACATAAAACAAACAGACATACTGTATAAATTGTCATAGGGCCAAAGGCTCTGACTATTTTACACTCAAAAAGAAAACAAATCTACTGCGTGCTATTAATTAGATTACCTAACATGCATGCAAAAACACCCCACCTAAAATATACATTGTATGTCCTGTTCTAACTGTTCAGTGCCAAACCCCTACACAAAAGACACGCAGTAAACACAGACTTATTGTTGTTGAATGTAATTTAACTGAGGTTCTGAATAGGTATTAGGTATCTACAAACTGCAAAATGTATCACGTGTCTATTAAGACACAGTGGGACTGAGATTAAGGAAAATTTTAGAATTTATACATTTGTATTAATTAATATATAAGTTTTAGCAATAAGGTTATTGTTTACATCTTAGGACATGAACAAGAAAATAGTAACATATATAGTACCTTATGTCCTGTCAATGATAATTTTTGTTCTCCTAGTAATAACGTATTTAAGCTCATGGGCATGTTGGACCCAAAATATCCCAGGAACTAAAATATATGTGAGAGGACAGAAAGGAAGATATTACATAGCTTCCTACTTTACGTTGAGGATTATAAAGTAACAAAAAGATTTGCATACTTAATTACTAAAAATATTTCACTTTTAAAGTTTCTACCTGTTTCCGTTTTTGTTCAAACAAATAAAAGTTATGTATCGTTCGGTAAAGGTATTCGATTACAAGTTCTTCCTAAAATTGCCTACAAATGTTGATGATTAAAAGTATTTGGTAGTGTTAAATTATGGCCCGACATATATATTCTAATTTTATTTATTTTAAAAGAATGAGATAGAATCACATATATTGTAAGCGGGCTTCTTTCAGCGCTGATTATATTGTACACAATGATTTGGGTGAACTAATCGTATAATATAATTCCCTACCTGAAAAGACAGCGTACATGCTAAATATATCAAGGTAGGAAAATCAATATCACCCGTCTTGGCAAGTAAACTATTCCTCCCTGAGTGATTTGAAATTCTTTAGTCATATACCCTACATCATAATTAAATAACAAAAGGTAGTCAATAAGAAAATTGAAATAATATCTTATAATCAAAAAATCTTTCTACAACCTATGAAAGATGTTTCTAAAATAGATCAGTTGGTTATCAACTGGTTTGCGTTATGGGGAGGTGAGGTGCAGCATTGTTAAAAGTATATTACTATTCACAAATTTTCATATAAAGATATATATATATATATATATATATATATATATATATATATATATATATATATATATATATATATGTATGTATATATATATATATAAGTGTGTGAGTGTGTGTGTCTCTGTGTGTGTGACTCCATAACATAACATGCCCAGATATATTCAGTTCTTTTTGACATCGTGCGTTTTTCCTTTCATTGTCCCTGTTGCAGTTGGTGCAGACTACTGTAAAGTCTGAATTGCAGAGGATGCTACCGAACTCTTCTATTTCTTGGGTTTCTCTGCTGCCAGCTGGCCTCTGCTCACATCGGCAACTAATATGCCCTTATGGTTATTCAGTCTCTAGGTGCCTAGGTCCTCGACCTGCTCTTCAAATCTGTTGGGTAAAATGTCGCTTGCCTTCTTATCCTCTTTGCACAGGCGCGTTCAGCCGTGCTCTTCCTTCGAGTAGGTGTTCCAGGTTTCCCTTCCATAGAGGAGGGTACTATTAAAACAGGCTTGGTTGAAAATGGGTTTTGGTGTACTCTATCAGCGTGGTGTTTCCCCACGTATTGTTTTCAGCGTGTTTTTAGTTGTGTCATGATGGTGTTTGCCTTTACAAGACGTCGTTCTGTTTGCACATTCAGCGAGAGTTTTGATGATGGTTTACCCGAGGTAAGTAAAGATGTTGACTATTTCCAGGGGGACAAGTTAAATTTTGATTTAGGCGAAAATGGTGACATCTTGTGTGATGACGTATGTGTTTGTCTGGCTGATGGTGAGCCCAAACTGTTTGCAGGATCAGCGAAACGGCTTCCCAGTCTCCGGAGGCCATCATCTGTGTGGATTACAACAGCGTCGTCAGGAAAGAGCATTTTCCGGATGAGAACTGACCTCACATTTGTCATCGAGTTCAGTCGTGCCAAGTTGAACAGCTTTCAGTCGGAACTGGTGTGCAGATATACACCATCGGTGGATGAGTTGAAGGACAAGTCGACAGGAAAAAGAAAAGACGAATATCCAGAGAAAATAGATCCTTGCTTCACACCGTTGTTAATGATGAAGGAATCTGAGGAGGATCCATCATACATAACTATTCCCTTCTGAAGTTCAAATATGTTCTCCCTGCTGATCAAGTTGAAGGCCTTGGTGAGATCTATGAACATAATGTAGGGTGGCTGCCCTTGCTTACTGCTCTTCTCTTGGAGTTATCGAATGGAGATGATCATAGTTATGTCGACTTGCCTCATCTGACGCCGCACTGAGATTATGGCTACATTTGGTCCGGCAGCAGCTAAAGCATGTTGAGGAGAATACAGACGTACACTTCGCCAGCTATGCTCAGGAGCGAAATCCCTCTGTAATTGTTACAGTTACCTTGGTCGTCCTGTTTTTTGTAGAGGGTCACAATGGTGGCGTCACACATGTGAGAGCAGCTCATGCAACAGATGAAGTAATGATGATTTCACACATTTTGATGGCTTCATGTGGAATGCCATCTCTACCTGGTGGTTTGTCGTTTGGGGCATGGTTAATAGCTTTGCTGAGCTCCTGTACGCTGCTACGGTCCATATCGGTGACTGACGTTTCTTGAGCTTACGGCTCTGAATACAGCAATATATCCATATATTGCTTACAGTCTGTGATCTTCTCTTCGGTCAGAGATTTCAGGGAGACGACCCATTTTACTGTAAAGCCTTCGAGATTCTTGATGCCACAATGCATTTCCTTGGATGTTATCAGACACGGCACTGCTCTGCATACCTTCACAAAGTTGTGGCCATTACTCGTTAGCTCACTGTCTATCTATATGTTGGGTGGTACATCGGGCACTACTGAGGCCATCAAGCGCCCATTCATTGATTAATCGTTCTATCCTTGAAAGTGTGTGTTGAACCAGTCTTCGCTGGGCCTTTCCTTCTTGTCAAACTTTGACATGGCTTTGCTGTACAATACACCCTTCATGGCATTCCACTTGGCTGTGACATTGTGCTCTGTCAGGTCCTGCATAGCATTGTCCAAAGCTGACAAATACTCCACCACCTTGGAAAAATCTGCGCAGTGATGGTCGCGAGTGCAACCTTTAGGTTTGGTTTAAAATGGTTTAGACTGTGTGGCTGTGTGGGAATCCTGTTACTAGAGAGGGCATGGTCGGAGCCGAAGACTGTACTGTAGTAGCTAGTGCAGGAGATGACTATGTTTAGGGCAGTGCGCCTGGTAATGACCAAGTCGAACTGGTGCCAGATATGAGTCTTGGGACATTTTCATGATATTTTGTGTTGTGGCTTATATATGGGTTAGTATTTCACGTACCCATACAACTGATCCATTTTGTCTTCTGAGGACGTGCTTGTGGGAGCGTAGACACTGAAGATGTTGACATAAATTGCAGTCTTGGCAGGAGGATGGATAAGAGACATTCATTACCCACTGAGGAATGCTCAACTGATGAAAGGAGGGTGTTTTTGATGGTGGGGCTTCTCAGGTTCTCGACTGTTCCTGAAGCATATGTATGTTTCCGTCTCTTATAATTCCCTTGAGGCGAATTTTCTTTCCTGGAGGGCAGTTATGCTAACATTTAGCCTGATGAACTCTATGTCGATGATGGCCGTTTTCCTGGTTTCGTCCACCTCCATGAGGTTATCAGAAATGCCTGTGCACAGGTGCGAACGTTCCAGCTCGCGAATCGAAGAGATGAAGTCTTTGTTGGTATATTGTTTCTCTTCTCTAGTGTTACGTTTCCGTCTGCTTATTATTCTGAGCAAGACACTGAGCTACAGACACACACTGAAGAAGGTAGACGATGAAGGACCAATACCTTACTGACAGGGAGTTGCCCGACTTGAGGCGGGAGGTAGTCGGCCTGTGGGACTCGATGATCCCTCCCATAGTCGAAGCTGAGCAGTGGCGCCTCTTCTCTATGCTATATAACCCATAGACTCACAGCATTCATGTTGTTCTTCAATCAAGAGCAATGCTGGAGTGACAGCTCAAATGCGCAATCCTGGTCGTGTAGTATGGAGATGGTTTGGAATCACATTTTCCTTCTGCTAGACGAAGAGCTTGACAAGTCGTACAAGATCCATCTGCCCGGATTTGGAATCAGAGGTTTCCTTCTCTTAGAGTGGCTGCATACCAAGGCTAACGATTCCAGTCTGCTCACCCAGTTATAACGGGGTTCGGGTAGTGCTAGGTCTGGCCCTGACGTCCAGCTCAATGTAAGGAAGTGATGCGTCTCTCACAACCTCTCCTTTCCAGAAGTAGTGACTGCTGCCTGACCACTGCCTTACTCTGCTGAGCAAGAGGTATTTGAATATGGTCTGTCCTACACTATTGTGTCCACAAGAGCGCATTCATGAGATGGCCTCTTGTTTTACCAGAGCATGCTGTGCGACGTGACCAAGTTCCCAGCGGCGGGAAAAATTCATTAGGAATCAAGGAATGAAGTTATATCATGCAAATGGCACACAAATATGTATGTATGTATGTATGTATGTATGTATGTATGTATGTATGTATGTATGTATGTATGTATGTATGTATGTATGTATGTATGTATGTATGTATGTATGTATGTATGTATGTATGTATGTATGTATGTATGTATGTATGTATGTATGTATGTATGTATGTATGTATGTATGTATGTATGTTTGTATGTATGTATGTATGTATGTATGTATGTATGTATGTATGTATGTATGTATGTATGTATGTATGTATGTATGTATGTATGTATGTATGTATGTATGTATGTATGTATGTATGTATGTATGTATCTCTCTATGTATGTATGTATCTATGTATGTATGTATGTATGTATCTCTCTATGTATGTATGTATCTATGTATGTATGTTTGGACTCTTTGATGGTGAAATTGTGTCTTGACATATATTTGAATCAACGCCACTTAGAGGAAACAAATGTTCACGCTAATCTGGAGTTGTAGTTGCAAACCTTATAATCTGTTATGCATCTAAGTATTTTACGAATTGAAGTTTAGTTTAGCACATTATGTCCTTAACGATCCTGCTGTTTTCTTATCTAATAGCTCTCCTTATATGTCGAGACCATTTATACTGGTAAGTTAATCTATGTAATCTTCATAAATTATTTGCACTGTCATTGTACTCTTAACAACAGGTAAGTTCAATTATATACATAGAAAGATTTACAATGTTAGTCTCTGTGTTACTAGCTACGCGACTGAGCATACATAACAACCATTGTTAGCAAGCTTGCCACATATTTACTTTATTCTATACAGGTAAAACCTTTGTTAGGGTATAGTTCACAAAAGTTGTTTTCTGGAAATATAAAGATCATTTTGTTTACGACCTGTGTTTCAAACTCTATTATGCAAATGCAATTCCTTCATATGTTAAACTGTTCAAAAAATCTACGTTACACCGACAACAATTCAAACATGAATCTAATCATTGCCAAGTACGAGTGATGATAATAAAAAAGGAACGTTACTAACATATAGTTGAATTTGAAGCAGTAATATTCTATAAATAATAAATGTCCCTGAAGTAGGCTCTGATTTTATAGCAGTTGTGATATGAGTGGAAATTGGTGTCATTATTTTTTTAATTGTTGTTGCTATTGTTGTGTAGCAGGAAACAAGACAAATACTAAGTCTCCCAGTTGCTAATTGAACAAGGAATGGTCTGTCTTATTGGAGAGCGCATATACCATAACACTAAAATGTCCATAATTTATAGGTTGCTGAGTTAGTAAGTTTCCTCATAGGCCAATATCCTTGTGGATGTTTGTTGTTGTATTTATTTACTTTTGAAGTAAGAACATAATTTTTTCACTGTGCATAAGCAAAAAGATTTTTGCATTATATTATAAATGGATTTTGTAAGCAGTTAGAAAATTATATTGCTAATCGATTGAGAAACCTGCGTTCTATAATATGACCCGCAGCTGTACGTGTATCATACTGGAAACTGTAAATATATTAACGTAACGTAATGTAAATATATGAAAGAGAAGTAACTATGGTATATCAAGGCCACCAACGTGAGATCAGCCCTACTTTGACCAATACGTGTTGTGCCTTCATTGGAAGTATACCGAGGAAAAATAACCAGCAAAGGAAGAAAACTAAATCCGGCATAGTAAATGATGAACATATTTTCCCTGTTGATGTCACTGACATTGATTGACCTCAGCCTTTCATGTGAAATGTAGACGAGTCTGGACCGTACTTTTTATCTCGTCCGGTCTAAGTGATAGGTAGGGTTAGATATAAATGTTTATAAATAATATAGTTATATGTACCATTAATAATAATACATAGCACCCTAGATGAAAATATTCCAGAATATTTTGTATTTACGTTATAGTGGTGTGTTCCATAGGATCGGATGGCGTATCAATATTAGTATTGATTTTGTGTCGCAGATATATGCTCGAATTCAATCAACTCGACGGATAGATAGATTCAAATTTGTTGTATGCATTAAAACTGAAAAATGTATGTCTGTCGGGCAAGCACACTACTAACGACGACCTTGTTTGTTCTTTTTGTGGGTTTAATTTTTGGCCCTTTTGTCCATTTTGATGTGCTTAATTATTGACATTAAATCATGAAATAACGTACATGATGCATATATTGAATATTGGTACAATATTGTATTAATGTAAGATAAGAGACAAAGCATTTTATACGCTATAATATTTGTCATGATATTACAAGTGCATTTGAATTATAGCACTAAGTTTGCTTAGTTACCAGTTGAATAATAGCTCTCGCAGATCTCGCATTAACATAAATAGTGATTTATTTACATATTATGCTGCAGTATATTGTTCCTAATGATAATTGTCTTTAAGAAAAACTTTCAACACCTCTAATCCGCGCTTATCTTTTTTCAGTTTAGATGTAATATTTAACTAGAAGAAACAAACATACAGAGGATAATCATAGATCCGTTCTGAACTTCCAAATCACAATATAATTTCTTTGCACTTGGCATCATTCTTATGTTCAGTTTATTCTGAATCCAGTAGCAGGCATAATTGCACAGTTTGTTTTTCACATTATACGCCCCAAACACATGCAGTATGTTTCCGTTAATTTTTGCACACAAATTACCTTTTATCATTATGACGTAAATTTATTCGAAAAACAAATGAATTCATTTATTAAAATATTTTTAGTAACATGAAATTGAAACCAGTGTAATTTTGAATTTCTTGTTATTCAGAACATTTTAGTATATATGTTAGGTCACATATTAATATCCAAAATGAAAGGTTCGTTCTATTTATTTTTACAGATTGGTCAATCATTCGATAGCAAAAGTTATTTGTAAGGACTTTACACCCTTTTCTTTTATGTAATACAATTTTCTGATGGAGAGTGATGCATGTTCTAAGAGGTGCCATTATAATCATTATATCCGTTTGTAACTTTTTGCATATAAAGTTTACACACTGAATTATACTTTGAAAAGAAGTTAAATTTGTGTTGAGTCTGTATTTAGCTATAAACCTAACCATAATCGATAATTGTTATCTGCTGTGTAAGCATATCAGAATAGAAATTATATGAAAACATCGCGCTAAACGCTTTATAAATGTTCACAAAAGAAATAGAAAGGACGCTCTTATCTACAGACGATAAAATGTATTGATGCGGAAAAACCACTGAAAAATTTAATGAACAAGTAAATCTTTAACTCGCGCCATACAAAACGCGTGTGTTATTGTAGATTATATTTTTGTATACGCAGTGGCAACATACATTAGCCTTGATGCATTGAAGAATAAATCACTACCATAACCAAAATGGATACCTTGCGACGACTCATCGCTTAGACACCTAACACAAAAGATAATTTCTTTCCATGCGACAATGATGGAGCAAATACATTGTATCATAAATGAGATGTACGACGCTACGATTTCATATCACTACTACCCAATCAACGAACCTCTCCCGAGGTTGTCAAGTAAAGCACGAGGACACACGTAGGCTGCAATCGTTTGTACATTCGTGTGCAAAGGTTATGGGTTAGCAGTCACTATAGATAAGTGTGAATTCACCCTTCATTATTCTACTATTGCAGGGTTTGCATTTGTTGTTTTATGAGATTACAGGCTTCGTGAAATACCAATAAACTGCATTATATTTTGAAACATTATGCTATAATCATTCTCCTGCTTTTTTAATTTCGAATAAGTTACGCCATTTATATTTGCATATATTTCAATGGTTTTGAATGTAAATGTCACTGGTCATTGGTAGCCAGCCGGATAGGAAGCTCTGAAATTAAAGTAAATATTTCCTTCTGATCTCTAACTACTGTAAAGACAGCAACAGGGAGTACAAGTTTGAACTATCTAAAAGTATTTAGTCATGTATTGAAAAATGATCCCGAACAAAATGCCCTCCACCAGCCTATTTTGCCCAAAAACTGAACAAACCTTTGATTTATCCATGTGTAGCTTACACCAAGATCATCTAATAAAAATTTTCTTCATCTTACCATTTAGTGTCATAGCATTATAACCAAACTGTGTATATGAGGCAGAATATATACAATAAGATAATGAGCAGCAGAGGGGGCTGATCCGACCATTTTTCTAGACCACCCCCCACTTCCTCTAATTGAATTAACCCCACCCCCTAAAAAGGGGGCTGATCCGACTATTTTTCTAGACCACCCCCTAAAAAAAGGGGGCTGATCCGATCATTTTTCTAGACCATCCCCTCTAATTGTACATCATCGACGACGATTATGTAAGAAATTTTAGGTGATCAAAAATTTTAGGTGAAAATTTTATCCAATCCGATACGATATCTCATCCGAGGTGCATTTAAATTTATCGTGATAAATCCATGAGGGGTCTGTTGAGCATGGCTAAATAAATTTTTAAATTTGTTAAAATCCATATCACCGGAACACCATGTTTGCCAGATATTTCTTAATGTATGATGATCAATTCCGTTAAATACACAAAGAAAATTACAATTGTCTCGAATAACTTTAGGAATTTGAGTATATCGTTGAGTTAAATAAAACATATCAGCGTGTTTATGACGACCTCGGGAAAATAACAAAGCCGGTCCTTTCTGATTATCTAACATAACATCATCGAATACTAACATGTTGTTTAAAGATACATCTAGATCATCTATATCTGGGCATTCTGTAACATCATAGATAAATTCTACTGGATCAAAACCTATATTATCCGCTGCGGTAGAATTGAAATCTTTCAATACTGTATAACAATCTTGATCATCTGCACTTGGAGCAATGAAATATAATTTATCCCAGTTGGTATATTTCATTATCAAGGTAAGTAAAAGTTGCGTCTTACCAGAACCTGAAGGACCTATAATAATACCTCGAATCGAATTTGGTAACATTTCATGATGTTTAATCAAAGGTTTTCCTTTTTTAGCTGAAAAATCAAGAACTTCCATTTAATTATATCATAATAATATTACGGATTTATATTGTGTGAAATGTAAGGCTCGTACAGGTACAAATGACCTGACAATAATTATAACTAAAAATAATAGACAAGCTGAATCTGGTAAATGTGAAATTTGCAATACAAAAAAAATTAGATTTATAAAAAAAAAAACTACGGAGGTGATATCGCCAGAAAACTCTCAAGACTCCCAAGTACCCCTTGGGCTAAATATCCCGGGGAAAAACATCTCCCAGGATATAGCTACTGTGGTCCCGGTACCAGGTTAGATATACGATTAAATGAAAATGATCAACCTAATCCAGGAGAATTTCCAATTAATGCCATCGATGAAGCTTGCAGAATTCATGATATTGCTTATAGAAGTGATGATCTTCAACAAAGGCATCTTGCTGATGTTAATTTAATTCATGCGCTAAATTCAATAAAAGATAAAAAGTTAAAAGAAAAGATCGCTACATGGATCATTAAATCCGCAACGAAAGGTAAATTGTTGGTTGGTGCTAGTGTTTAAATAATGGCTGAAAAAAGAATGAAAAAAATTTATTATTCTCCACGAGGATATTGGAAAGGATTATCCGCGGTTGATAAATTATCTACTACGGCTAAAGTTCCATATGATGTTGCAAAAACCTGGTTATCAAAACAGGCAATATGGCAAATTTATTTACCTAAACCAAAATCTATCAAATATGGATCATTTGATGTTTATGTTCCAAATGAAGTTCATCAAGCTGATATTTTATATCTTCCACATGATAAAAATTATAAATATGCGTTAACCGTAGTTGATATAGCTACTCGATACAAGGATGCTGAACCATTATCAACGAAACAATCCGCAGAAGTTATAAAAGCTTTTAAAAATATTTACCAACGAGGTCCATTAACGTGGCCAAATTTACTTCAAGTTGATCCTGGAAATGAATTTCGTGGTGAAGTTACATCAACGATGACAGAAAAAAATGTTACTATCCGGCGCGGACATACAAATATTCATCGTGATCAAGCTATCGTTGAAAGATTTAATCGGACTCTCGCTGACAAATTATTTAGCTATCAATATTCAAAAGAATTTCTTCAATCATCTCGGTCCAAGGAATGGGTTAAAAGACTTCCTCAGGTAATAAAAACAATCAATGAAGAATATCAATCAAAAAAAATAAAACCAAGAAATATTTTACCAAATTCTCCAGAAAAAAGAATTCCTTTTGATTCAATTGTCAGATATCTCTATGAACCAGGTGAACTAGAAGGTGGAATAAGAAGATCTACTGATCCTATATGGAGTATTACGGCGCATAAAATATACGGAATACATTCATCGATATATAGACCAACTTCTTATTCGCTAGATTTTAATGCTCCACAAAGAAATTTTACTTCTGAACAATTATTAGTTATTCATGATGATACTCAACTTCCGCCAAAGAATTTAAAATAACTCTTTTTATTTGATTTATTCGCCGGACTCGACTAACAGCTAAATATACTAAATTATCCCAGTTGATAAAATTATCGATGATCCAAACGATTGTATCGATTATAGTTAATCCTTGAGTTGAATGAATCGTAGAAGCATATCCTAACCGCCATGGTGAATTTTTCATGTTTAACGCATCATCTACGTTAATCATTTTCACTTCAACGATATCATTTAAAACTAATTTTTTTTTCTCATCGCTTCCAGGAATATCTACTAAAATATTCTGTAATCGCGTATCAACGGGTCTGTATTGTAAAGGTACTAATACATCGGGAAATTTATTTTTATGAATCTCAAATAATTGTTTTGTAACACTATCTCGGGTATTTTTCCTACTAACTACAATAAAATCCAACGGTTTCCATAATTCTAAAAATTCATTAAATGTATTTCCAGGTATATTCTCACGAAATATTTTAACTTGATTTTCATTGCTGTTGCATCTCATTAAAGTTTTTAATTCAGCTAATTCAGCATCTAAAGATCTATGATCAACCTTCATTTCCTCGTAATAATCAACTTGTAATTTTAACCAACAATGTGGAGAAATATTTCCAAATGGTGGTGGTTGACCGTGATCTCCGCAAAATACAATCACGGTATATTTTGTTTTCAACCAACAAAGAAACATTCTTATGACTGGTATAGATACAGTACAAATTTCATCCCAGATTATCAGCGAATGAATAAACTTATTTCCCATGCGTGTTGGTGACCAATCTCCACCACTGTATCTAAAATAATTATGATAAGTATCGGCGTTGAATTCTTGTTCCTTAAAATATCTAACTAATCGATGAGTTGGACATAGAACAATTAAATCATTTTTAATACATTTAAAATGTTCCAACGCTCTAGTTGTTTTACCACAACCACCAGGACCATTCATATATGTAATCCACCACCGACCGATAGGATCATGTATGCTCGGAGCATTTGAATATTCATCATCTTTGATTTCAGGATAAACAAAATCATCATCATAGGAAATAAAATTTATATTATTAATTATATCATAATAATCATTATTTGAATTATAATTATGTAATTCTTCATCTTTGATTCTCCAAGTTCCCCATGTGACACCATCTCCGAGGTGTTTATTAACATCATTGGTATATTTTTTATCAAAATAAAAAGAATCAGTAGCAACTCTAACTGCGGTACTAGGAAATCTATTTACCATGGTTAACAAATTTATTGTTACATAAGCTAGCATATAAGATCTCAAATGATAATATTGAGGCATTTCATCGCTAAAATATTCAACAATAACTCCAAAGAATTCTCCTGATGATAAAAAAGCATTTGTTTGCCGATGTAAAACACCTTTAGATACTGCATCATCGACGACAAATTTTAATTCTCCAGGATCTAATATTAGTTTTGCTGTTTTTCTTCGACGAATATCATCATACCCATATTCTCCTTGAGTAAATTTTCCTATTATAATTCTATTAATTCGTTTACTTTCGCTAATAACTGAATCACGGAGAGATTCATCGTTGTAGTTTTTATCTTTTTCTGGTGTTGGTAGCCAAATATCGGTTTGTTTTTTACTAAATATTATTTCACTGATAACTAAATCTACCAATATTCCAGCGTCCAACGCCCACCTTAATACAACAGTTGGTATACATTTTTTCTTAAAAATATGTTTTCCAAGCCATAAATAACTTACCTGATGTAATTCGTCAACAAGTTTAAATTTTATAACTTTTGCAAATCCTGTTAAATCATAATCAGGTAAAGGTCCATTAACTGATCTTTTTATCATATTATGGATAGGAATCCCGAATCGTTTAAAATATTCATTACATTCTCCACCTCCAAGAAAACTTCCTGGATAACATGCAATCATATCGACGGATCTTATATCATTATTTAACTTGTATTCCGTATTCCATAATCCACCATGAGAAAATTCAATACAACTATCTCTGACATCATTGATAAACTTTTTCTTAGTTGGTTTCCAGCAGCTTTTTTCTTTGGTTATTTGATACGCGACAGATTCCACTGAAAAACTTATTTGAGTTAATTTTTCAATATCATCGGTGGTATATCTACTAGCCATTTCTTCCATGTGATCTTGCAGTTCTTTTTTTCTATAAATTATCCCAGAAGAATTATCTTTTACAACAAATTGATTATATTCATCTTCGTTGCCAAATAACCACATATTTATAGATAAATCTTCCATATTTGATTTAATCCAATCAAACATATTTTTTCCTGAATCAAGAACATAATATCTAACAGTTTTTTTCCGGAAAATCGCCTTCACCAATTCCCCAACAATGAAAATTATGATCGAGAATTTCAATAGGTGCTCCTTTAGATGAATAACAACAGGAATTATAAAATTCTCTATCAGGAAACATTTTAACTACAATAGGAAATTTTAATTTTTTTTCTAACTCGATTATATCCTTTTTAGTTGCTCCGGAATCTCCAATTCGGTTATTCCACGCGTTAATAATCTCTTTTCGTCGTGAAGTTAATCCATTTCCTCTTTTCATGTTAGAAAAATGTTTGATGACTTGTTCTGCTACACAATTTAGCGTTGTCGATAATCTCATTCCACCTACTTCATTTTCATTCGGTGTGGGTACCAAATATATACCATATATTGTAACACTATATGGATAATCTCTGTTATAATATCTACCATCGATGTAAACTAAAGCTTCCGGTGGAGTATTTCTATCTAGCACAAATAATCCTCTTCTACCATCACTAATTCTATTTCGATGATGAAATAATCTCCAGGTTTTAACGGATTTATTACTCCTCTTTAAGGGTTTTATCTTAAATAAATCTGTTAAAACTTTATCTTTTCTATATTATATTTCCTCTTGCGTTAAAATTCTTTTAAAAGTTAAAAATGAAGATTCCTTTGTGTATTTTTTATAATTTCGAGAATAACCAAAATCTATCATTGATAATATTTCCCTGGCTCGTTCCATCGTGATAATATTTTCATCTCGGCTAGTTAAATATGATGAATAAACATAATTAGCTCCATTTTCTCTATGAATTTTTTTCGCTTCTCTGATTCCATGAATTATCCGTGATCGATGCTTTAAAGGTTTTATAGGATCATCTAAATCAAATCTTTGTCTAACACGAGCAGGCTCTATAACATCTAACTTCGATAATTTTTTAGACATATATTTACTAAAAGATTCTATCATTAAATTCCGAGGATTTTTCATTCCAGAAAATTGAACATCGTCATTATTATGTCTCATCGTTATATATATAATAATTATATTCAATTAAAATTTAAAATAAATATGTATATAACATGCTAAATAGATGCAAGTGGCTTTTAAAAAATGATCGAGGTTTATGTAACAAAAAATGTGTAGGAGAATATTGTGCACAACATAATCAGCAAATTAAAAAATGATCTCCGGGAAAAATATTATGCATTAGATGTGGTAAAACTAAATTATGCCAGGATTGCGGTGGAAAACGTTATAGAACTTTTGTTAAATGTTACAAAGATAAATATAATATAATATTCACCGAGGATGATTTTATTACAGTAGATTACAGAAAGAAATTAAATTTTAAATAATTTCTTTATAACATATATGGATAAAGATCTATTTACAGCAAATGATATTTACGACAAATACGAGTACAATAATGGTAATATTCAGCATCAAAAAAAATAAAAAAATATTGGTTGCATAAATAATACGGGATATATAAGAATAAGTATTTGGCGAAACGGGAAAACAATAAGATATTATTTAAGCAGATTTATTTGGGAATTTTTTAATGGTAAAATTCCATCAGGTATGTTAATAGATCATATTAATCGAAATAAACTAGATAATAGAATAGAAAATCTCAGGTTAGTTACTCAAGGAGAAAATAACCTTAATAAATCACCAAAAATTAAATTATCGAATCGTCGTCCTGTAATAGGAGTTTATGACGGTGAAACTTTAGAAGAATCCGAAAAATACTTCTCATCGATTAATTAAGCTGGAAAATATTATGATATTTATCCACAATCCGTAAAATTTTGTTGTGAAGATATTATAAAATCAGCTTATTCAAAAAAATTTCAATATTGGGTTTCTTTCGTGTATCAATAAATTATTATTAAAAATTATTATAAAATATTTTTTTTATCGCAAAATGACGAAAAATGAGCAAAAATAGGTCAAAATGAGCAAAAAACGATGGTTTTTAGCAACAAATTTGTAAAATCAGTCGGGTAAATTACCCTACGGTCTCTAATAGAATCAATTAGAAAAATCTGTAAAATATTAAATTTATATCAAAAAACGGATAAAAATACCAAATTTGATGACAAATTGTTATAAAATCAGCAATTTTACCTCCTGATAAACATCAGGTAAAAACCCCAGCATTTCAATTAGATAAGTGGAATAATTATTTTGATAATAAGAATTACACGCAAAACATTTTAGATATAAAATATCCAATATAACAATGAATGATGAAAACATTGCCGAATTATGTAATGCTCTTGATTCAATCAAGTTCTTGATTCAATCAAGTTCTTGTTGTAGTTTTTCATATTGTTGCCGTTTCATTTTGATTCCATTGTTGATGGTACTTATTTTTTTTGTTAAATTTTTACCAGCCTGAGTACCAGCTAACCTTCCTGGAAATTTTTGATTCGAGGATGCATCTGTCCAGATTTTATACAAACTTGTTAATCCAATCTTATAATGTTTAGCTATTTCCGCTGGTTTGTAACGTCCGCGAAGTTTAATAATATGTTGTTGTTGCTCGTATGATAAATATTGCGCGCGGTTTGGCATATATTTAATATATATATATATATATATATATATATATATATATATATATATATATATATATATATATATTCGAAAAATAATTATGATAAATTACATTGATGAGTAATCTTGATCAAATATAATATTAGGTAATTTTCATCAAATATAACAGTAAATATTCCCATAATTATTGATACCGTGACGTTGAAAATATTAAGGGTAAAAAAAATACAGGGTTTTTTAACTGTATTATTTTTGATCAAGATTATCTAAAGATTACTCATCAATGTAATTTATCAAGATTACTCATCATGTAATATAAATATATATATTAACAGTTGTGACATAAATAATTTTTTTTTCAAATATGATATTTTTTAATTTTACAGTTTCATTAACAAGATTATAATAATATTAAATTTTATTAATAATCTTTGATAATATATTATTGAATTTTACCAATTAATTTTGCAGTTTATTGAACATTAATAATATTCAATAATCCTTGATCTTCAATCCCTGATCTTCAATCCTTGATCTTCAATCCCTGATCTTCAATCAAGATCTTATAAATAAACTGATTGTTAAAGTTTCACCACGCAAATCTATCAAATTACCGTCTTGATCTGCGAGTTTAAATTTCATTTCGGAGATTAAATCATCATGCGTTCTCATATATACTGGATTAGGTGGATCATCGATGAGTAAATACCCAGGGCTTACCGATGGTGCAGTAGAATAAAGTAAATCTGCAGGATGAGCTTTGTTAGATTGTTCCATATTTATTTGATAACTTCCTTGGACGGCAGAACATGTTAAATTAAGTGAAATAATGTTAGATATATTTACGTTACCGGGAGCTTTATGTCTTCCGTCGCCGTCTGAGGAATTATTATGCGTGAGATAATTTGGTTTAGGTTTTTTATCTTTGTACGCTTGATAAATTTTATTAAATCCTTCTTCGATGGTAGTTTCCAGATGTGTTTTTAATAAAGATAATAATAAAGATCCTATGGTTCCAGGACTAAAACGTAGGTTTCTTGGTTCTTTTTCCTTAAGTTTATCAATTTTTGATATAAATATATATAAATCATTCATAATTTTATTAGCTGCGGTGATAACAGCGATAAACTCAGCTTGTGAAAGAAGACCTGATCTCAACGATGGTAACAATAACCTAAGATCTTTTTCAAAGTTTACATAAAAAAAATTAATTTCTGAATCCGTTACTTTCGTAAAATCAATTTCTTCAAATTTTTTATAAGTTCTTGCTGGATTTTCGGGTCCTATTACATCTGTGGTGTAATCAGATTTTTTAGGTTCAGGAACAACTTTATCATCTTCGATAGCAATTTCAGGTCGAGCTTCAGGCCAACCTAGTACTGTTCTTATTGAACTAGCATATATATCTACGGAATATCCTTTCGCGATTTCAATTATCGTCGATAATCTAGGTTGATCGACAATTATATTTATTTTTGGTGTTTCTATTTCTTTTTTATTAGGATCAGAGGGAGGTTCACCTGCGATAAATTTTATTCTACGGGAGAATTCTTCATTGATAGCTTCAATTTCATAACTTCCAGTTGGAATACTAACAACATTCCAATCTGGAGTACCATCATTGCGATTTTTATATGCAAAAACTAAGGAATTATTAGGTAGTTGACTACCAAATCGTTCAGATCTGATATTAGGCCAGCTGTTATAAACTCTAAGTTTAGCTAATGCAATTTCATGGACTTGAATCGGAGATGGAAATCTAACGGAAAATTCTGGTGTTTTTGACGATATAGAAATCATACTTGTCTGTCTCTGTGATGTGTTATCAGATATTTTTTGGAGAAATTGAATTTCTGACATTATTATTTGAAATTGCCAACAATTTCTAAATACTAGGATTTTTAATTTGTATTTTCCTTGATTCCATCAAGGTCGAATCACTTGTGATTGGAAGAGTATTTGTAATCGTAGAATCGCTAGCGATTTTCGCCATGGTGGAATTATACAACTGAGTTATCGCGTAAAATTCATCAGCGGTAATTACCTCATCGTCGAGTGAATTTGAAATAAACGATGATATTCTTGAATAAGCAGATTCCGTTATGGTATATTTTGTTAAATAATCCGTTAATTTAACTTGCGCACAAGATGATAATTTTTTAGTAATCGCGGTAGAAATTCCAATTACAGTTGATAACGCAGAAATAGCAATAGGAACTGCAATTGGTGCTATCATAGTTACTGAAGAAAGTATTATACCAGCTCCTGCAAGTAATCCGGAAACTGAGTATACGGTAACATCTATTGCAGTAATTCTATGTTGATATTTTTTTATTTTTATTTGATATTGATCCGCGAGAGATTTTAATTTCGTGGAATATTCTTTGACAGTTTCATATCTGAAAACGCTAGCGTTTCCAAGTGATTCTGATGATTTATTCATGTTTTATTTTAAAACATTTTAGATATTAATTAGGGTAAGTTAATGTAATTAATATCATGTGGGGGAGGTCCTAAATATTCTATCACATGTGAATATTCAAAAAATTTTAATGTACTATGAACTGGCTCAAATTCAAAAAATATATTAAAATCTGGTGATGAAAATGATATTGTATTAATTCCGCTACCTAATACCTTACCTCTACTTTTTGGGTCTGTGTCGTCTTTTTCATAACATGTAATATTAAATTGTTTACCTGATATTATTGTAAAACGATAAATTCCTTCAACATCATGAGATTGTGGAATCAATCTAATCCTATTGGGAATATTATCACTTGTAAAAATACTTTCGAAAGAAATATTAATATCTATAATATGATTAATTTGCTTAATTTCATTTTCTGGATGGGTAATTTTTACTTTTTCAACTCTTTCATCTATCGCAGGAATACCACTTTCAATATCTTGTATTTTTTTCAATGGTGGTAGTTTTTAAGTTAAAATTATTCGATAGAGTAACTAAATTTACTCCAAATCTGTTTACGGTATCAGTTACATTTTTTATTGAATTCTGGGTTTGCGTTAAATTATTATTGACTGTTTCATTGAGTCTATTAACATCATTGATGGTATTTTGTTGAGTATCTAAAATAACAGGTAGAGTTTTTGTAGAATCAACATCATCTAATTTTTTAATTTCCTTACCGTAAAACTTTTCAAAAGATTTATCGGTCAAATTATAGTTTCTCCTTAATATATCAAATTGAGATGTATGCGTGTTATATTTGGTTACATGTTCATTAAACTTATCCACATGATCTGTATACTCGGTTCTTAATTCTCCTAGATTTTTATATACTTCTTGCTTGTTAAACTTTGTAATATGCGCGTCATATTCAGTTCTAAGAAGTATTAGATTATCAATAGAAGCTTTAATATGCGCTGTCTGTAAATTAAATAAATTACTCGGAGAACCTAAAAAATCGTTTAGAAAATTCTCAAATTCAGCAAGTTTTTCAGTGATCTTAGACATGATTGTACTAGGCGCTAATTTTCCTTTTTGAAATACTACTATTGAATCATCATCCGCGGTAGGATGTTTAGTTAGCAAATCATCTAGAGAAAGATTACTAGTTTTTAATTTACCGGATGTATTTTCAAATACTACTATTTCATTAGGGTCAATATTTGCCAAGTTGGATGTTTTAGCTATTTCATCTTTTATTTTTTTTGTTAAATCCTTTAAATCTACGTCGAGTTTACTCTCTTTTTTTTAGTTCTACTTGATCGTCCCCAAATATCATGCATTATTATTATTATTATCTTAAATCATCAAATATTAGATATTTTTTCACTGGTATATCTATGAACAATTGTATGCGGTGGTTTATCAGGATTTCTAGATATTTCATCGAGAACATTTAATACCTCTCTACCACAAATTGGTGGATCAGTTAATTTTTGAGTTGGTAATGTTGAATAATAAAACGGAATATTTATTCCGGATTTATAAATATGAGATATATATTTTATAAATTCTTCCGGTGGAGAAAATCCATAAGAATCAAAATAAACAATACTTTTTGGATTAATCGCGTAAGCTACCCAATGTGTTCCAGGTCCTGTATTATCATCGAGATTAATTATGCCGGTTTCTTTGAAAACTCCAGCATTTTTCAATGGAGTTAATGGTAATTTATCTCTCATAAAAACTCCTCTGAAATTTTTTATTTTTAATTTTTTTACTTTTTCGATGAGATCAAAATTAGACATAGGAATTTTAAATGACTTTGTTAATACATCGGCGGTCTTCCTAGTCTTAATCCTCTTCCCTTTTTTATATCCTTGTCCGGTAGTTTTTATTGCAGCTACATTTTTAAGGATAGCAGGAAGTGCAAATGGAAGTAATTTTTAATGAAAGAAATGGAAGTAAAGGTAATATTCCACCTTGTTTTCCACCTTTTTATATCCTTGTCCGAGAGCTTTCTTTAAACCTATTCCAGCGGCTGTACCAATAGCTTCTAACGCAGCAGCTTTACCAGCGGCAGCAACTGCAGATGCAATTGTAGCTGCAAGTATTGGAAAAAGTGGAAATATTCCTCCATTTTTAATCACATCGCTGATAGCAGCTTTTGAGAGATCTAAACGAATTCCTTTTCCAGCTATTTTTGCTCTATTAAAATGATTTAACTGAGTTGCAGTTAGCGATAGTTTATGATGTCCAGTAGACATTTGATTTGATTTTAATCTTATCGAAGTTCCACATTCTCTAGCGGATCTTGATTGTAATTTCTTATTTTGATTAGGATTTAATTGAACATTAACAGTACTATATGTCATCTTTATTGTAAATATTTATTCTTTCAATTGAGTTCATCGTGAAAATTATTCTAAATATAATTTATTTTAAATTTATTTACAATGGTGCATCAACTAATCTCATTTGTCCTCCAATTCCTTGAATAAGCATAGATTTATCATGAAGAATAACTGCAATTGCTCTGTATTCACCACCAGCAGCAGCAGCAGCAGGATCTCCTACTAGCGCATTAAAAGTTATATCAACGACAGATTCTTTTGTCAGATCAAGATGTTCCAATGAAAAATAATATATTGGATATAAAGTTTGAAAATCATACTGAGATATTTGCAATCCTGTATCAACATTTTGATCTCTTCCCATAAAAGACCAAAGTTGATGATATACTCTCGCGACACTATTTTCATCATTATTGGATCTTAATGTTATCGGTTCAGCTGGTTCCTGTTGTCCGTTTATTCTCAAAGAAACTTGAGTTACGCCTAATCGATCAAATATCATATGCGAGCTAGTTTGTTGATCAGCACCACGAGTTCTATTACTATTTTGCAACGCAATAAAAATATGTCTTGGAGCTGAAATACCTCTTTTTCCTGGAAGATTCCATGTAAATTCTGTCTGATTACTTGAAAGTGTATCCGTTGTAGTATTTAACCAGCTTATCAAGCTACTTTCTCCTGTTTCCATCCAAGATAGCAAACGTTGATTAACCGCCAACGATGGAGTAAGTACTGACATCCATAAAATTAATTTAGATAAAATAACTTTTGCATCATCAGCAGGAGCTCTCCAGATTGCTCTATTATCGTCAGATCTTCGTTGAAGTACAACTGTATGTTTAGCTCCGTAAATAACTTTTCTTACATTTCTGCAATATCCAAATATATGAGATAGTGGAATAGCACATGAAAATCTTTTTCGTTCTCCTTTTAACATTGTATTTCGAGTTAATTGACCTAAATTATAATTTGGATTTGGAAAATATAAATTTTCGATATCAACGTCAGCAGGATTAGGAGCAGTTCTATCTTTAGGTCGTCGAAAGATCTGACTCATGGGGTCAGGATTATCGGAATTATCTTTAGCAAACATCATTGATGGTCCAGCAGATCTTATGTAATCATCGGAATACCTAGCTAATCCAATAATAGTTGTAGCAAGATCAATATCATTATTTATAGATTCGATATCATTTCCATCAATCATATATTTTGCACCTTCAAAAAATGCCATAATTCCATTATTTACAAATCCAACATTTACTCCTGCTGCGTATTCATTTCCGGTGGTTTTATTTAAAATTTCTCCCTCAACTTCGATGTATGCCTCGCATGGCAGAAAATATTTACTTTTATCCTGAACATGAAGATCAATTCTTCCACTTGAGTTCGGTTCAACTGCTTTATAAGCAAAATATTGATAATTTCCAACGGAATCATCTTTAGGTACAGGAGCATCCATATCAAATGCAGTATCAACTATTTTCTTAAATGACATTTTTATACTTTAGTATTTTTATTTTCAATTACCTTTTTCTTCTAAGACCGCTTCCTGATATAGCACTTGAGAGATTAATATTTTGAAGTAATTCTGGCGAATTCATTATCAACGATGTTATTTTTTCTTGAGCCGCATTATTTATAGCCTTACTTGTCCTCGCTGGCATATCTTCAGTTGAAGGTAGCGGTTGAATCATTGGTTTTTTCCTAAATAATGAACTTACTTTATCTTTCACGAATGAAAATGTTTTACCTGCTGCTTCTCCAACAACTCCAAGAGCTTTATCTTTGATTACTCCAATAGCTTTTGTACCGAGTTGTTTAGCAAATGGTGCTACTTTTGGTGCCATTCTAGTAAAAAATCCAAGGATAGTATTTCCTAATCCATCACCGTAAAATGTTTTATATACTGGTAGACGTGAATTCACAACATATACCTGAACAGGTTTATCATGATTGTAGTGAATTATCATTCTTATTGTAAAATAATTGGAATTCTAATTAGATTTAATCGCTATAATATCCTTGATGATCCATGAGATCATCAATGAATTCTCGGTATGTATGAAGATCGATTATTTTATTCTGGAATAGTCGCTGCGCAATATCAGCTGATTCGTTAATAACCTCAAATGAATTATTTCCCGCTCGTCTTCCTCCGATGAGAACTTCTAATCGTGAAACATCTCTGATAAGACTATCTGGACATATTTGTGAATCATGATAAGAAGTTGATCCGGCGATTGGGGATAGTCCCATCCCTGACGGTCCTGGATTTTGTTGTCGTTTTTGTCTTCCTTTTTTAGTTTGTGTTTTTTCCTTACCTTGTTTTTCTTTTTTTTTCAGCCTCCATTAATTCAGCTCCATACATAAAATCTCTGTAACTATCATCATTTTTATTTAAATTACCGGAAATATTTTTATTTATTTTATATATCCAATCTAGCCATTGTTTTTTAGTTATTTTACTATCCTTGTAATCATCCCTTAAAATTTGTTTTCTATTATCATAACTTTGATAAGCAGCTGCCCCCAATGCTTCATTTTCATCCGGTTTTATCGCTTGAAATTCTCTAATTTTTGCTTTTCCTTCTTCCGTCAACTTACTTATAAAACTAACACCTACTTTAACCTCAACAGGTTTAACATCTTTAGAAATTTCCTGAAGTACTTCAGATATAGGTTTTTTTATCTTTGTCGGATTTAAATACGTCATCAGGATCTCCATATAATGCAGTTTTAATACCTGTAGTAATCGGCGCAAACATTTCTTGATGACCTTCAAGTAGATCAGCTTTTGCCATCTGTTGACTTTGTAATTTTTCCTTTAGTCGTTCATGAACTGGTAGAAAATTTTTAATTGCCTCGAGCTTTTCCCGAGCATATTTTTTCGATGGTGCTTCTCCAACCTCCATAATATAAATCTATCTGTTCATTAAATTGTAAATTTATAGTCACCTAAAATTTCTTACATAATCGTCGTCGATGATGTACAATTAGGGGGGGTGGTCTAGAAAAAATAGTCGGATCAGCCCCCTTTTTTAGGGGGTGGTCTAGAAAAATAGTCGGATCAGCCCCCTTTTTTAGGGGGTGGGGTTAATTCAATTAGAGAAAGTGGGGGGGTGGTCTAGAAAAATGGTCAGATCAGCCCCCTCTGCTGCTTAATGTTTCTTCAAAAACTCTAACCAATATGGCCCAATACTTTGCCATGCGACATTTCTTGTTCTTATTCTTAAGTAAGTTGAAACGACCGAGATAAATTCAAATGTATAAAACTTTATTAGGAAACAACATTACAAGTTGTTTATTTACTGCCGTAGTAATCAGAGTAAAGTGTACGACCAAAAAAACACCACATTAAAAATCTAGTGAGCTCCAATGATATAATTCCAACCAGAGGCTTTTCAGTAACAAGGATGACAAGATAATCTCTACCACGATTACACGTCTCATACAACATGTATTACAACGTAACCACAAACACTGCCTTATTCCGACACTACTAGTAAGAAATTACTATCCAAACAAATCTACCCTTTTGTACAAAAGAATGAATATAATGAAGACTCAGTGATTGATTTGATATGGTATATCCTTTTGTGGATTGATGTACATAGAGCTGCATCATATAAGTTTCTTTAATTATTATTGCAGTGAATATCGCGTTTTCCATACTAATGCTTCCTAAACTAAGATATGACTGATATGTTAATATAATCAATGGAACTATTAGTAAAATATATCTACATAAGACAATATAGAGCACAGTCTAAACCAATATATCTTAGAAATTCGATTTCTTACCAATATGATTAAAATAATCTGATGCAATTATGTGTGACTTTTTCTTGACTCTGTTTTTCTAATGTGTTTTCTTGATTTTCTTCCTATTAATTTTCTCAGGTCAGGAGTCTTTATCTCCTCGTGAATATAATGGTATTTTTAGTGATAGCTACATATTTAATTGACAACCGTAGCTTCATGACTCCATTAATTCAAATTTAAGACGAAAGAAAATATACCCATTTTATGATAATTTTAATATCATCAAATATCATTTGCCACATCTAATCCATTATATATATATATATATATATATATATATATATATATATATATATATATATATATATATATATATATATATATATACATATATATATATATATATATATATATATACATATATATATATACATATACATATATATATATATATATATATATATATATATATATATATATATATATATATATATATATATATATATATATATATTGATCAACAAATTTATAATAAACATAATCTACTAACCGTTGACATGGAGATTCATAAAATCTACATTACGTTTGACACCGAGACTTGGAAAGGGCAGTAAAAGTTAAATTATTTATCTTTTGTGTGGCGCTACTCATCAAAGCCAAATAATGTAACATGAGACTGGTGGCTCGTCCTTAAATCGCCAATATAACGAAACATATGCCGTAAAATTGCAGCCCTTACTTATCTAGTGTCCCTGGTCGGCATATTACTTTAGTGTAAACGTGAGAAGCACGTAGTAAGAAGTCTAGCTGTAGACTATTTTACATAGTTTACTAACGCCAAAATGGTGACAATTTCACGAATAATTATGCCTACTACATACCAGCGAGTATGACCTTTACGACCGAAATCAAATTATTTCAGATAACATTTTCGTAAAAGAAAAATAGAAGCAAATAGAAGAAAGAAGGCCATAATTAAATCGTTGAGAAATACATAATGATTGTTATATATATATATATATATATATATATATATATATATATATATATATATATATATATATATATATATATATATATATATATATATATATATATATATATATATGCATGCATACAACAATGGGCTGTCTGATCAAGACGCCTTGTTTCAATGAATAGGCAGAGTTCTCCCAATTGCTATCAATGATGGTGGTATGGAATTAAATTATTGATACTGATTCATTGTAATATACACGATGTACAGAAACAATGAACGAGTTCAGTGTAATTAAATATGCTTACGAATCCTATTAACATATCAACATAGCTTTCATCTAAATTACTGATATTAGCTTTGTATTAAAGAACTCAATGAGAATATGATAAAAAAGTCATTTTCTCTAGATACTTGCTGGGCTTATAATATTTAGATACTCATTGCCTCTTTGTCTTAGTGGCATTTGTTGGGAAATATTTTAAAGTGCTAACCTTTATATACCCTTTTTTTCGAAAGTCGAATTGGGGCAAATCAATGTAATTCAACTTTAAAGAAAAATGAAAGATTTATGACATTTTGTAATACTTGACACCTGTATAACCTTTACAGAACTAGAGTCTGCTCATATTATAAGCGAATATTTAAATACCCTGAATAAAACAGAAAAGTAGGTATGAGCATGATCTGCATCAGATAGGACCAGGTTTGTGGGAAGGATTTGTGCACCCTAGAAAACATTATCCAGTATGCTCCTTTGAAACAGAAATTGAAACAGCAACAGATCCACCAAACTCCCGATCGTTGTGGGCCCTTTGGAAGTTTTCATACTCTGCCAGTGGTTCGGGATATGACTTACAAAGATGGATAATCCATGTCTGAATGGGGATAGGTATGCAGACGATTTTGTTATGTGGTCATTATCATAAGATAGGAAAATATACGTGCAGTTCAATTGACTCGAGGTTATAAACGCACGAAAACGGTAATGTCTACAAGTATCTTTGAAGCATATAAATAATTTCATATTGGATGGGAACATACGTCAAAAACACGGGGCTTGTTGGTACTGTAATTAGTAACTGTCCATTGTACCATTATGCCAGGAATAGTTCACTCAACATTGCTCATGATTATTTAACCAGTTAGCAAAGAAAGAGAGAGAGAGAGAGAGAGAGAGAGAGAGAGAGAGAGAGAGAGAGAGAGAGAGAGAGAGAGAGAGAGAGAGAGAGAGAGAGAGAGAGAGAGAGAGAATTCATAACATTCAAGCTTGTCCAGTTTGGAGATTTTACATTACACATTCCAATTTCACTTTCTAAATCACAAGCATATCATTGACGATTGTTTGATATGCGATGTGTCTGTTTGTATGTTCATTGTTAGCTGCTAGTCAGACAAGTTAACTTGTATAGCATCAGATTATTCATTACAATTCAGTCTGGGGATGTGGGCAGTAAAATGAGAATCAATATGCAGTGAATCATAGCACCATTTACCATTTGTTTTTAGAAACATCTTGAGGAAAACGTATTGTTCAACTCAAATATTCGCGGGCTGGCATATAACTATTTATTATTATCTGCAGCGATCTTTATTGTAGAATGTGTAGGTCACCCGAGTTGTCCTACATCAAATAAGCATGACCGTAATGGATGTGGCTATGGGAGAGGCTTGACAGTTCCAAATTGTATCGGAAAATGATTTATTGATCACTTGTATCGAAACTTAATTGAATCTCTGGCAAGAGCAAATGTTGGTATATGGGAAAATTGACCAGTGTTTTAATTTCGGGGATTTTCCGTTTCTTCCTTCGCCAGTTATACTGGCTACTATATATAGATAACATTTCAACGAATATAAACAAAAAATAACTTTCCTTCAGTTTTATTCATTTTATACTCTCTTATTTATATTATACCATGGTAATTATGTGCATAATACAATTTTGATTTTTTTGTGCTTGTATACCTTTTATGTCTTTATTATGACGTTCCTAAAATAGTGTTTTCCTCGTCTGCTATGATGATAACATAGAACCTGTTTCCACAATTACCTAAGTAAAACGATCGTAGTAATGAACTGAGACTCGTAACAGTAGAATGTAGAATATGTATGATCTGAAAGATAGATTCCAACGAGATTTATGATGCCACGTTACTGCCAGTCTACATGAAATTCTTATACGAATGTCTATAAATTAATGTCGATCGCCATTTTAAAAATATCAACATTTAGCTAATTTCAACTAAATCAGGAAAAAATCTACGTTATGGAAACTGTCGCGTAATCCAATGTGATTCAAGGGAGTCAGTCTTCATTATCACTCTTATTGTACTGTATTAGTTATTAAGGCTACAGGAAGTTTAATACACGATCCATTTATCGATTTTGCAGGTATACTATTCATCTAAGCAGAGTGCAATATAAAGTGAGAAGATCGTACATACGGGCTGATATCATAGTTGCGTTCTCGGTTTTCTTAGTGACTTCGTCAGACTTATGCAATGATATTTAGCATGTCATTATGCTCTTCAGGTATAATTTCTAAACAAAAGGCACCACTCGAACACGCACATATACAAAATATGCTCTCACCTAAACACATGAAAACGAAAGGGAATAAAAGCAAATGAATATGATTAACTATATGTGGGTAGCAGTTTGATTATACATCCTCGAGATTCAAACTCAAACATTACTTTATTAACATATCTTATTCTTGACATGGTCAGGTCAGTTTACTGCCTTTGCTGACTGTCGATCTAGCTCCGTACAGTGTTAGAAACAGGAAGTCTAATATTCAGAAAATACCATAAATCAGAGTAAAAGAAAGAACAAATTATTCGCATCTTATATCAGGTCAAAACTTTTATATTACATGGGTATTGTATCTGATAAATTATGGTACAAACTATATTTTACCCACATGGCATCATATCAGGGGCAAGTCGTGCTGTATCAGATTCGATACTGTTTATTTTCATTTGTTTTCAGTCTTTTAAATAGTTCTGTTAGAAAGATTTTATTCGTTTATTTGTATATTTATTGTTTCAAGGATGAGGATAAGTTTATAGGGAAGTTCAGGGGCATGCTTAACTCGAATTTCATTGAGATATCACTATGTGTGTTAAAAATGACAATTTTTATGAACAAGATTGGCATACAAATTATTCTTTATAGGCAAAGAAAGTTCGGGAACATTCACAAAAGTAGATTGATAAAAATGTGACAAACTTGTGCAAAGCACAATTATGCGAAAGAACGTTAGCGTCAGTATGAATAAAGCTTATCCAGCAAATATACATCTATAAAACATATCATCCTTTCGAGTGCATAAATAAAGGAAACACGTATTCTAATTACGTTAAGTCTTTTTAACTGGCAAGGTACGGCATATTTTATATTTCATTTATCAGTACTTTCCAGTAGAATAAAACAATTATTCTGTAATTGAACATTAACATTACGAATAAAAGTGATTTGAAACTAGCCTAGATATTTTAATTCATATATTACCCTGAAATGAAAATACCACACTCTCTGTTAATAATAATAATAATAATAATAATAATAATAATAATAATAATTTGCTAGGTCTGTTTAGCAATCTACGATTGGAGCTTAAGCGAAATATATATATATATATATATATATATATATATATATATATATATATATATATATATATATATATATGCAGTGTGTTTTCTTCCAGATTGCCCACTCTTTCCCTTACTGAAGATAAATGTTATATCGGATCCATTTAACATAAATATGATATATTCCGTTGTACCATATACTTAGCTTAACATTACACTTTAATATAGTGGCATTAGTATTCGTAGGTATGTATTAGAACAAAGTGTTTATGTGTTACATACCACAAGCAAGTTCCTATTGAAGTTCCTGGGTAATATTCGGTCATTCGATTTGAGGAAGACAAAAACAGTCTAATAGTTACATATGTACACCACTGGTAAATATCCAGTCTAGTTTACTTATCTGCGTATCTGTTTTCCACATGTACTTTAGACGTGCTCTGATATATAATATAACATACGAAAGGTAACAGACCCGTTTACAGTTAATGTATATTACAAGTCAAATTACGCATGTCCCTTCAAATGTTATATTATCTTGGCAACTAAACAGACATGAACTGACATGCATTGCAAGACCATATCGTAATAGGTAGGTGACAGTCGGGTACGTGTATGTAAACATATATGTAAATTGTAGTGGAACGTATGCATCGGTATTGGGTTTGTTTCGTTAGCATAATCGGTATGGACATTGCTCGGTTTGAAGATGGGATAGGGTCTCGGGGAAGAATCCATCAATGACCATGCAAAATGTTGAAACAGAAATGACAGGAACTGGAGTTATATATTAATATGGCACCAAATGTTTCCATTTGTATAGATATTAACAGATTATATTTTATAAAAATAAGATCATTGCTTCGGTAATTGTTTGCATATAGGTTTATCGGCATGTCAACAAAATTAAAAATTAGTAAAGTGTAAAGTGTTTGAAAGCATCTTATCTTCAATGGATGTTAAGACGCACGGCTTATAAACACGAAAACGTTGTGTTTGTAAACCTCTACATGGCTGTATTCACATGTGCTAAAACTATATCTACAACCAATATGTAAGATCTGTGGCCTTCGGTACGTCGGGGAAACTGAAAAGCTACACAAAAGGATAAACCTTTATAGATCTGATTGGATGACAAAAAAGCTGTACAGAAGCCCGGTCGCAGAACACTTCTCCTCCCCTGGCCACACTTTCAGTGATATAATACTTATCGCTATCGCTAACAACCACAGCTGGAGTTCCGAAACCAGGAAGGAAAATGAATCATACTGGATACGCCGCATTAGAACATTGAAACCAAGCGGTCTAAACCAAGAAGACTAGAAAATGAAAACTATGCATTAGTAAAATTAAACATTTTCTAAATCTTCTTATCCTTCAATTTTTACTATAAGAATAACCAGTATAGAATCAAATATCCGGGATATAATCTGCGTTACATATATACAAAAAGTAAAAATAGATGTCGCTTTGGCTTGTAGACTTTTAGGGAATTATACCACGTTTTCAGTTTCCGCATATAGTCTATACAAGCTGGTTGTATTTATAGTTTTAGCACATGTGAAGAGCCATGTATAGGTTTACAAACAACGTTTTTGTGTTTTTTTGTTTATCGTATATATGTTTTGTATTTGCCTTTGAAAAAGACTCAGTAAGAGTCGAAAGCGCTTAGGCTAGTTAGTTACTAGTTTCGTACTGTTCGTCGTCAGTTTATTGCATCTCTCTCTCTCTCTCTCTCTCTCTCTCTCTCTCTCTCTCTATATATATATATATATATATATATATATATATATATATATATATATATATATATCTGTATATATATATTAAACATTTTATTGTATTGGCCAATATATTTGATGGAGAAAGAACAGAGAGGGCCCCGGTAAGAACCTCTGCCACATGGGGCGGTAATCACAAGTTTTCTTGTATACCCAAGATGGTCGAGCTGAAAAAGAGAACCCAAATAGAGTCGAGATTTGAGTGAATTCTAAGGAAAAGCGCTTTGGACCAAGCGACCATACGCGCATCAAGTCTATTGGCCAATACATGTATATACAATATTGTGTAAAAAATGTCTTTCAACCCACAAGGAAAACATTGTACAACTATCAGAATTGGAGTCTTAATTAGTTTTAAGAGCGTGACCTTTGCACGATACAATTGAAGATTTAATTTGTCCTGTAAGACCAATGAGACGTAGGTGTGTTTTTTCACCTCTCTCTCTCTCTCTCTCGTCTATACATAGAGTACAGAGAGAGAGAGAGAGAGAGAGAGAGAGAGAGAGAGAGAGAGAGAGAGAGAGAGAGAGAGAGAAAGAGATGCCACGTGCCTACTGTTGGACATGGAACTCTTACCCCAATGAAGTTATATACCATTTATTTGGTCGTTACAAAAAAAACTATTTAATATTCCATGTACTTTTTACATAGGGATTTCAAGACAGGTTGAGAATCACCGAAACAAAAATAAAAGTACCAAGCTCATGTATTCGAACACTAATGTCTTAAACCCGTTTATCTAGATTTTATATGTAACACGTTTGCCAATTTTGTTGAAAAAATGACAGGAAAATCAGTGTTTCATTTCACCAACAACTATGGTTAACACTAATAGCATTTTGCATCCAAGAGCAGATTTATAAAAAAAATATCATACATTACTAGAGGAAACATCAGTGTTTGAGTATAGCATACAACTTACTCCTTTCAAGGACAAATGTTATATTTTTGGAAAAACAGCCAAAACTGAAGTTATCATGACCCATGGGAAATTCGAAATATTTTATTATGAGTAGCAAATAAAGGGATTAGCAGTTGGTAGACAAAAATAATTAAATGCATAAAGACATAAATAAAGATTAATTTCGCTACATTTCCAATTACCACTTTTGCAGGGGAGAGGATTCTTTCCGGTTATATTTAGATTTCTGTCATTCATGACAACAACGATACTCACATGCACACCAACTTCTGAATCATTTAAGGTCTTTAAATAAATCACTACAAGGAGAGCACTATGTTAAGGGCAGTTTACAACAGTAAGGAAAAAAAATTCCAAATGTAAAGTACTCAAATAAGTTTTGTGACATTTCCATTCGGAACTGAGAATATACTATGCCTTTGATATATATGAACTTAAAGTACATAACGAGTATGAAAACAGTGCAAAATGATGTAATAAAATTAATCGGATCAAATACAGTGGCTTTCCTGTTTTTCGTCAACTAATTAAACTTGTAAAATCGATGCTTGTCATTCCACATGCAAATGCAGTATGGGATCAACTATTTGTTCAGATTACAATTAATTAAAAGCAAATTTAGGGCCAACATATCATCCCATACTTTTAATCATATTTTAGCTGTAAATTCTAACACAGTATGTGATTGTTTTGATTTAAAAACTACTCCATCTTTGATGTTGGCACCAAATTTGTTCTGTGCAAATAGCAAATTAAAATAGAGTAAGTATAAATATGGTTCTGACTTTGATAAAGTCGTTGAACTAAAATTGAAAACTACAAAAGGTTTAGAAAGCCAACACATTGAAAGATTGTATTTGTGGATAAATAAGCATGGGGTTGTGAACAGTTGCATTAAATGTGCCATAACATGAGTTGAAGTTAAAAATGCCGATGCATGATAAACTATTTTTTCAAAAGGTCTGGTGATTTGCTTTAAAATTAAAATAAGTACATACTATATCATAAATACGTGCTGACTTAATATGTCATCTGCATACAATATGTGTAATGTTGAGTTTACTATGTCTCAATGTTAAATTGAAGAAAAATAAAAACAGGATCGTTTTATGTAATTTGGCTGAAATTGATGTAACTCCCGAAGCTACATAATATACATAATTACTCAGATCTTAAGAAAGGCCATACACTTCGTGTCTAATGTTGTCCGAAAACAATATATACTCACAGAGGAAAATATGATTAGCGTGGTAATAAAGAGAGATGAAAGTGTTATTGACCCTGACGACAAACCTGTTAGAAACCTTTTCTTTACATTTTGTATATATGTGATGTCATTCATTTCTGATAATGAAGTGTGTAACCTATTAGAGGAATAAGGAATACAATTAAAATGCGATGCACTATACTGCATTTAATAGTGATTTGAATGGAATTTCAACAGTCTAAATTTGAAAACTGTACCGGATCCTTTATAACCTAATTAACTCACTCTTATTCGATGAATCGACCTCTTCCCTTTAGAATGAGTGCAGAAGATATTGGAGAAATCCCAGTCAGTGTTCAGTTTAATAGGTACTCATATTACACTTGCAAGTACAGGTGCACATAATCAAATACTCTAAGCCTGTCAACCTATTGTACAAAAGATGTGTAAATGCGCGGTCGGTCCATCTGTACATGTACCGTTAAACCTTTACCCAGCTCTCTTTACGTAATACAGATACCTTTAGGGCAACAAAAGGGTAGTTCTTCCATGAGGATACTTACTTTGTTTAAGATTGTGCGGTACATTTTTAACGCGATGACGTATATACCAGATGTTTAAGATCATTTGAAATCATATTTGAATCGATAATCTCTATTTTTAATTTATTACAAAACAAATTGAATAGTAATGTCTAAGCTTATTGCAACATTTTTAAATCTCTAGCACCACGATATCATTATTTGATCTTTTAATAGTGACATAATGCATAACGTACACAAGAAGGTACGTATGAAAGTCTTAAATACGTTTGATATAAATGTGATGCACTGCATTGAGCGGCAAGATCAAGACCACGACACCTCGTATTAAGGAAGAATTAGATCTATCCCATTTTCCTACATTACCCGAGGTGTGGAGTTAGATTCTTACCACTAAGTCAATGCAGGTTAATGAAATTAAATCTGCTAGGGACATTTAACTTTTCCCATTACTTTTTTGAGCGTATTTATTATGTGTGGCGAGGCTAAACTAGATTCTATTAAGAAAAGCTATCACATACGTATGAATATTTTGAATTTTCAATATATATGATAAATACAAGGAAATTCATAACTACATTAGAAATAGAATACCTTTTTTAGATTCTTAGATCAAACATTCAATAAAACGTTTTTGATTGCAAATAATATTGGTATTTATTTGTAACATTTAATTCTTCATCATTTTCGAGGATTATTGGAAACTTATTCGGAATTCAATTCTCATATACAGAAATTACATAATTATGTGAAGATAGTTAGCTTTAAATAAATACAAAAATTTTTAGTATATAACTTAAATTTATAATTTGATTTGTGTGCAATTTTTCTATATCGAGTGATGCTTGATTTTAAAAAAGAATTGCTACATTGCAGATTTCGGATTCTGACTTTCTTTTTCCAGTTCGAACGGAGTACGTCATACAACATACTAGCGATTTAACACAAATATCGAAAGAATAACAGCACCCGTAATAAAGAATGCCAAGTCAATGTGTTTTGATATTTTTTTTATATCCCATTAATAAAGAGAGAAGGACGAAAATAACATTATTTTCAACTGACAACAGAACGGGATAATGAGACATTATTACCAAAATTCTTCGTAAAATATGTTGCGCCGCCCGTTTTAGAGTGATAATCGGAATAAATATTTAAATTGGATGCAAAGAGAAATAAATAAAATACAACTCTCTGATACTCTAAATATTATTTATAAATGTCATATATGAAACGAAAGGATATATATATATATATATATATATATATATATATATATATATATATATATATATATATATATATATATATATATATTAGAGGTATACCAACACTATATATATATATAAATATATATATATATATATATATATATATATATATATATATATATATATATATATATATATATATATATATATATATATATATATACTTTTAAGCACACTATTGTTTCCTAGGTATTAGGTTTCTACAGTACTTTTTCACTGTACTTTTCTTCTGGAGTTTCCGTCACAGTACGGAAATTCCTGGATAGCAATTTTACGAATTTATTGTTTAGTCATACCTTATGACAAAAGTTTCAAAAATTATTTTAAAACAATTTTATATTTATACGAGATTAATTTCAAATGTATTAAAGGTATACATTATTAACATCAAAATTCCTCTGCCTGTTCCTTTAAATAGTTGATCATTTAGGGTATAGGCTTCTGTGTCAAACTTAATTTCATTGTCAAACTTTTTTTGATTTTTATGTCATCATAATGTATTGTACAGAGCCTAAGCTATAATTTAAGCCTAATAATCCCACTTTAGTTGCAGTGTTCAAATGAAAACTTACACAACAATAACATCCACACAGCAAATGTTTCTTCTATAGGTTCTGGCCATTTAAGTTGCTTTTCTTGGGAGATGAGGTCTGCAAATTTATTTCGAGCCTAGATATTTCAGTTTCTTTATCATAATATATTTTTTTCATAAGCTGAAATGGGTACGCTATGGTAGTCTCTTGCTATAAATCAGTACGTATAGCAGCATATTCGAAATATAGCGGCACAAACCCTTATGTGTTTTCAAACACTGTTTCTTGCTTTTAATTTACTACACCCTTTTTCGTATTTCGTTTTACTGGACCATAGGAAAATTAATCAATGAAATGATTTATTTTTATGCTTTCTGAAACCGAAAAACATGCCAGATTTAAATTGACAGACCCATATTTGACATATGAGTTTTTGGGAAGGGGTGGGGAGCATATTACATATTATTATATATTCACAACATGATTGCACATATGCGTTTGCTTCTTGTTTCTTTTTTTCGTGGAGGGGGGTATTTTGTGGCAGTGTTGGTTCAGTATAAAAGCCACCAGTTCTGTTAGAAATTAACATAATTGCCGCATTCATAATCTTACATGCATGCTTTCTACAAAAAGTCATCAGTTTCCTATTATTATTCTCATTTATCTGCAATACTTCACTGTCGGATGAAAATGCACTAGATACACTGTCCAGCGAGACCTCAAGCGCAGCAGCGATTTCAAATGAAAAAACAATACCGTGTTTGTACCTACCAGTGTACCGGTAAATGCTCTCTACATTATTTAACTTCTGCCATTGGCCAAGCTCTTCAAGTAGTTCGGCTTCGACATGTACAATACTTCAGCGCTCCTAGCATTAACTTAGGCATTACATAAAGTGAAAAGAAGTAATGGGCAACGACCACAGCGATGCCATGTTACGTTTTAACATTCACTCTTAGACACATGCACCGCATCCTAATCTAATTTTGTGTTTTCGCTAAACAAGAGAAGTTGATCGCAATCACTGTCGCTGACCTACCATAAGCTCCCCTTTCAAACGAGACTGACTGGCCCATCGTTCCGTCTTACTGCTTTAAGAGCTTCATCATAGTCCAACGACTCAGATATGTTTGAGGTAGCGTTGCCTTTCCTCAGACATTAATCTGGATGCAGCTCCTATTTCTGCATAGTCTCGTTTGAAATAAAAATCGATGACAGAAAAAAATATCGGAACTTAATGCGTGGACATCACCCCTCTTTTTCGGCCCGCCAACAATACGACCAAGCCATCCTCATGGCTTTTAGCAACGGGTCTATTAAAGCAGCCACAGATGGTGGTATTTTCTGGTGATATTTTCTGAAACAGTCGTTAACCTTTATAAAACTCAGACGCGGATGTCTCTTTGCTTGTAAAATTACTGGCCAACTTTGCGGTCTTTGCTGCCAATGGCTCATTAAATTAATGTGTTAAGCCTATTGTCCAGCTAGTTATTTATTAACTTGCGACCAAAACTATTAGGGCCTAAAGATGAACCGTATATGAATTGACAACAATAACTTCCATCAGTCTTTTACGTTCAAATTTATTATTTAAACGTTATCTTTGAATGGCTTCCCATCCAAATGCATCATGGAAAGCAAGCACGCTTTAATATATACATGCCTGTGGACAAATTTTGGCCCTTTGCTATTGCAAACGTCGGTGCCACATCCAAACTTTCAACTAATACGTAACATATGGCGACGTCGCAACTTTTAGAAACCGCGCCATTATCGCAGATACAAATGACCTAGTTATGTGCTGCGATATGTTAAAGCACCCCAAATTTATCATTTTAAACAAACTAATTTTATCGCATGTCTTCACAATTTGATCTGAACTGAGTTATATAAAACAAGAAATTTCTTAAAAGTAGGAGGATCACAACCAGATTGTCTGATTGCTACCATTTGGTTTTATAAGATTTTATATACATACTGCCAAGTGCGATTGAAATTGAAGACCTTTAATTATATGAAAAGAATCTGCTAGAGGCTATCAATTCTCAGAAAACAATGAATTCGAGGTTACGTCGTTGCTTAAACGATCACTGAAACAAGCTAACGTTGGTTATAATTAGTTATATAACCCTATCACATGCCTAGTGTGCTATTTACGTTAATACACTCATATTGAAATTTGTGTTGATGTCACACATATAATGGCATCTCATCGCGTCAAAAAGGGCATGAACGTCATGAAAAGTAAATACGGAACAACCGATGCATTTGAATTTGTTTCAAAATCAATACGCAGCACTAGTCTGTGATTCGGTTAAATAAATTGTTTATTTTCTTCATTCGGTTAGTATAATATTTCATTATGTTCTTGTTGAATAATTGGGTAAAATGATTGAAATGAGCACTACTGTACATATATTTACTATATGTGCATTCATATATCTATCGAAAAACTTTCAAGTATTTAAAAAATTGGAATCTATTGCAATTTAGAGGAAACGAAAACGTTCGATTGATTAAATCCATGCACGTCCATGCTGCATTAAGGCTAAAAAAAATACATCTGCATTTGTATTCTATCTCAGGGATTTTAACGACCATAAACCAAGTATCAACATTTTCGTTATGTTTATCACGTCCTTTCTTAAAACTGAAATTATATCGAAGTTCCATTCTTATAAATATAATAACATTAGCACGTGAATGCCTGTGAAAGCATCTGAATAATTACATTTTTGGGGGAATTCGGAAATACTTATTGAACATAATTGCTAAGAATTTAAGATCTAGTGAAAATGCAGTAATTAAATTTAATCTCAAGAACATGGGTCACAACATTGGATCATGATGTGCAGCTTGTTCAATGTCTTTTTCTTTTTTCGTTTTGGTTTCAACATTGCAATGACATTTCTGACATACGTTAATGGTCTAATGAGGTATTATGTCCATAATTACATAAAAAAAACGTATCCAGCAGACTTATTTCTATCGCGAATATTGCGATGTAGGTAGCTAATTAACCTAAAGGCATATAAAATAAAGTTATTCACATAAACAATGAAAGGCAGATCATATTAGCATTTGATTAAAGTGGTCAGCAAAAGGATCATGATAAAAACTACAATTAGATTGTTCTTTTACCTTGACCAATTTAAATAGCATTTATTATTTCAGTTGGATTTGTAGATTATATTCTACTCTTATCAATGTCCGATGTTCCACTCGCTAAAGGACAGTGAAACATCTCTCATAGTCTCTCTTTTTCAAATGTAGTGATCACTGCGTAACCACTGTCTGGCTTTGCTGGATAGGATTTACTTTCATACGGCCTCTCCTACACTATTGTGTCCACAGAAGCACCTTCATGTAGGGCGTTCTGATTTTACATATCCTGCTGTATGGAGGGACAGAGTGCCATTCGGTATGACTGGGTGGGCGCAGTGGGCTAGTTCACCTTGGTAGGCAGCCAGTCAAAGACAAGGAAAACTCTGACTCCGAACCCGGGCAGATGTAGCTCGTTAGCCATGTCAGGCAGTTCATCTCGGACATGGAAACTCCAATTCGAAAGCAACGGGCTGCCATAGGATGAGTTTTTGTGGATATGTTCGGGAGAAGGAAAGCTATGGGAGTAAACCCAGAAAGAAAATATGGAGTGGATCCCCATAGGCGTTTGATTTCAACTACAGCTTCATCACGGTAGTTCCTGCATGCAAATTGGTGCCAAATGTCATGCTCTGCATTCCTTTGGACCGCAATAGCAATGACGAGAGGGGAATCCTACCGTCTTGACTGCCAAGATGTCTATACTACACGCCCAGGCTTGCATCATGGAAAGGCCACTCCAGCCTCGCCCTTGAGCGAGAAGATGACACGAAAGCTGGCGTATGGCGTATGGAAGGGTCGTCACGGGTCAGCTTCGACGATGGAATGATTCATCGAATCTCAACGGCCGACTACCATCCGCCTTAATCTGGGTAGCTGCGGTCTGTAAGGTGTTGTTCCGCCAAAGTCTGCCAACCTCAGTGGATGCTTGAAGCTCAGGTTTTTGCTCAGCATTACAAGTAGACGGAAACTAAGCACCAGACAAAAAGAAACAAGAAACTATTATAGAAGACTTTATCTCTTCGCTTTGCAAGCCGAAACTTACGCACCATGCGCACAGGTATTTCTGACGACCTCGCGGTGGTGAACATCAGGATGACGGCCATCATCGAAAGAGAGGTCACCAGACTAATTGCATAGCTACCAAACAGGAAACCTGGTTTGCCGTCAGCGGTTTTGTCAGTGAGGAATACTACACCTTCTTCTGTAAGGACCGATAACTTGAGGAGCCCCACCAGCACGGAGTTAGCTTTGCCATCAAAACACCCAACTTGGCCAATATTAAGCCTTCCTCAGGGGCACTGAGCGTCTCTTGTCCATCCGCTTCGTCACTGCTGCAGGTCCTGTCAATATCCTCGGTATATATGACCCCACTTTCACGTCTCCAGAAGACATAAAAGATCAGTTATATTGGAAGCTGGATGAAAAGATCATGGATGTCCAAAGGACGAGTTATTATTTCCCCTCGGTGAATATAATGCAAGAGTAGGTGCTGACCACAAGTCATGGCCTACCTGCGTCGGACATTATGACACTGGAAAGATCAACTAAAATTTTCAACAACTGTTGGACCTGTCCACCTATCATGACCTGTGCGTTACAAACACCTTTTTCAAGTGTAAGCCACGATACAAAATGTAATGGACACACCCCATGTCTCATCGCTGGCACCTACTCAACCTGGTCATCACCAGGAGTTCTGCTCTGAACAGCATCCGCTCCACCAGAAGCTATTACAGTTCCGACCATGCCATTGTGTGCATAAAGGGTGCGCATGCAGTCATGTAGACTACACCGCTCAAAATCAAAAGGTGGCCCTCGCATCGACACTGCGCATATGTACATCTCGTCCTAGCTGGAGAGAGAAGATCAGAGACCATGAGCAACAGATGACACGATGGGTAGATTACTATTCAGAGCTGTACTCCCGATACATGTCAGTCACCAATGGGCGCATAGCAATGTACAAGAATTTCATACTAAGCAGGAGCTCGACAAAATGCCTACATTAGAGAAACTCAGCAAAAGCATTGACCCCCTCCCAAACGACAAAGCACCAGGTAGCGATAGTATCCAGCTAAAAGCCATCAAACATGGTAAACCGGCATTGCAACAGCCGTTCAATGATTTTATCTGCCTCTTCTAGGAGCAAGCATCAGTCCCCCAAGACATGCACGATGCCACCATTGACCCTCTATAAAATGAACGGAGACCACAGTGACTGTAACAATTATATAGGAATTTCACTTCTCAACATCTCTGGTAAAGTGTTTGACCGCATCCTCCTCAACAGACTTCAGCTGCTGGTTGACCGAGTGTATCAGGAATTCCAGTGCGGCTTCAGATCAGAAAGGTCGACAACAGACAAGATCTTCTCTCTCCGACAACTCCATGAGAAAAGAAGAGAGCAAGATCTTACCAAGATCTTCGACCTGGTAGGATGGAATGACTTATTTGAACTTCTTGGGAAGATAGACTGCCCCCAAAACTCCACAGCATGATAATCTACTTCCATACCGATATGAAAGGCACAGTCCTATATGATTTTTCTTCAGACTCTTTTCCAATAAACAGCTGCGGGAGGAAGGGCTGCGTTGGCACCGACCCTTTTCAGCATCATATTCTCCCTGCATCTGTCTCACACCTTCAACTACTCCACTGATGGCGGATATCTGCACACCAATTCCAACGTGAGGCTGTTCAACCTGGCACAACTGCGCTTGAAGAGGTTATCAGGGAGATGCTTCTTTGCTGACGGCGCCGCTCTTGTGACCCACACCGAGGGTGCCTACAAAGGCTGATAGACCGTTTAGCTGAGACCTGCAAACAGTTCGGGCTCACCATTAGCCTAGAAAAGACAGCGTCAGTGCTCAAAATGTCAACACTTCCTCCTCCATCTGAACACCTTCCTATATGGATGTGGGATTTGAATCACCTACATGAGGCAAGAGCGCAGACTCAACTACTTCACTATATAGTGCCTATAACACGTCCTGAAAATCAACTGTTAAGGCCGCATCCCACACAGCGATATCCTTCAGAATACCACTATCCCAAACATGTACTCCCTTCTGAGCTAATACCGCCGTTGATGGCTGAAACACGCACGACACATGGAGGATTGGAGGCTGCCAAAGGAAATCCTCTATGGTCAATTGGCCACTGGCACCAGAATATTAGGCCGCCGCTCACTCCGCTTCAAGGATTTGTGCAAGAGGTACATGAAGGCATGCTGTGTTTCACCAGGCAGCTGTGAAGAGCAGACCGATGACGGAGACACGTGAAACTGGCGGCCAGCAAGGGCATAACAGTCGCTGATGGGAAAAGAGTCTAGCAGGCCGCAGATAAACGCGAGAGAAAGAAGAGCGCATCAGCAAAGCAAGCAACGCAGACTTCCCAGTGCGAATGCACCAACTGTAATAGGGACTGTCACTCGCGATTCGGCCAGCACATCCACAACGGATGATGCCAAAACCACAGAGACAGACAACACTCCAAAGGTGCTGCTCGCATGATCTCTCGAGATTGAGCTGTCAATGATGATTACACCCTTATATGAATGTACTTTCTTATGATACTTTCCACAAAATTATCAGGCTATGAAATAATTACGAGAATATCAGTCATACAAGTTATGAAGATAATTAACGCTTAGCCAAGTTAAAATAAAATATTAACTAGAATCACATTGTTTATTTCCACTTAAGCAATTATTTTTGTAAAATACTTCAAATGATCAACTCCTTAGAACAAAACTGAAGTCTAAATGTCTGTTTAGATATAGACAATAAGGCATAAAAATAAAATTGACTGTCCATGAAGAAATACTTATTTAAGAGTAGTGAATTTACTGTACCTTTAATAAAATAACAAATATAAAGAGATGTGAGTATCTGTGTGCATGCTTGTGTCTGAACATGTTTATTTTTGTTTTCTAACGGGATGTATCCCGTACGTATATTTTTATAAACGAGTGCTCTGTACTTGAATTCATTTATACGCACAATACTTAACGCATTATGAACTATGTTAAGCAATTGTAACACTATTGTAAGTTGTGAACATGCGAGTGCATTTCAAACTAATTTAAACAAATTTCTAGTCTTTGCTGTCTTTCGGTATAAATCCTACTCACATATGACACGCCACCCCTTACAAATACATTTCACTTGTATGCGAAATGACTTTTAAGCCCCCCCGTCCGCATCCGTTTATCTCGACTCGCCATCGACTTATGTAGACAATATTACATGTACGTCCGGAACGAGGATGTCGAGATAAACAATGAATTCCGTACTCCTTTCATATTATTCATCAAATATTTCTTTTTGCTCAATTTTAATTTTTCTTATTGCTTTATTTTCAACATTTCTTTTATTTGTGCTCCTAAAGCATTCAGTGTTTTTCTATTCCATTCTTTCAGCCATGGTTTTGATGTAACAATAATACTTTTGATTTGCTTGTCCTATTTTTTCTTTCTATTTCTTCAATTATCTATCTTTATTTTAATCTGTGTCACTTGGGTCATTTTCATCATCTGACTTTAATATTTCTTTCTCCATTTTCCATTCCTTTTCTATCAAAGGTTTCTTTATATAATTAATTTTAATAAATCCATTTATGTGTACCCCACCAACTTTAAGCGTTCAAATTGATGAAATGTTCATTTGTAAAAAAAATACTGCATTAATCATTTGGTCAAATAAGAAGCCACGATCATTTTGGTTTGAATTTACTTTCTCCTTGACAATGTTTACAATGGTACATGTTCAAAGTAAGGAGATATGTGTAATCATTGATTATATAAGGGTTTAGCTATTTGTAGCCTTATATTTTGCTGTTTTATGTTTTAATCAAAAAGAGAATCTCATGGGAAACTGCTTCAAATCAAGATTAGTGTTTTATGATATAGATCGTTCAAATGATTAGCGTATTGTAGCTAAGTCTATTTGGAAAAAACAAAGATTGATTACGTTTCTATGTTAGGAACAGAATCTGACAGAAAGGCTGTAATCGTACCATTATGAAAGGAAACATATCTTGCTAATTTGAATTAAACTTTATTTGTTTGAAAAACCGTCATATTGCTACCTTTTTACTCGAACATATACAGCTATTGGCGGCTATGATAACTTGTAATATAAAGTATATTGCTCTCCACTTAAGGTGTACAGTGTCTTTTACAGTAGGTAATCTTTAAACAGTATTGTAAATAAGGTGCGGTTTATTAAGTCTTGGCCTATAACAAAAGACCACAAGCATTTTAAAACGAATTCGTAAGCGATTTCATATCTTTATTTTAAAATAAAAATCATATTCCAGTTCAAGCACTGAGCTGGATGATTTCCACCAGACATTCCATAGCTCTTGAACATTGTTTCCAGTTACCATGGGTCATTTAATTTATTATCTAATGTATCTACTATGTTCGTGACAACCATTAAGTAGAGCCTATACATAATTTTCCTTTTCTAATGTACAATTTAAAGATATTAAACGTATACATATAACGGACTGTAACTCAAGACGAAGTTTGCTGAAACGCAATTATGACTTAATTCTTCTATCAACAGTTTGTGCTATGTGGCCACATTCGTTCTTCATTTGGCTTGAAGCCAAATAGATTATTTTGTCAAGATCAAAATTACAGATAAGTTTATTTTTTTTAGTAATTTATACCTTAACAGCGCTGTTATTTCAGGCCTCTAGGAAACAAAGTGCACTATCTACCTGTTGTGTTTCCATTTTTACCAAACGTAGCAGACATGATTTGGCTGCGAGTTTAGTGTAAACCATTATCATAGGGCATATGACCTCTGTAGCAGCGACATCGAGTCGATTGCCCATCAACATTTTGCTTTGTGCATTGAGAGGCCATAAAAAAAATTTCTTATCTTTGTAAACCGCTTTGTATCCTTCGTCACAGCAGACTACACGAGGAATGGAAACAGAAAAACGTTCCAAACAAGAGTAACCAAGTAATTAATTTTTCACTACAAAATTGGTATTTTATCATGTATAGCGAATACAAATCAGCAAAAGCGCGATGCTTTTCTGACATATTATTTCACGATTCTTTTTAAAACCATCGGGCACTATCTCTTTGAAAAGGCACGTCATTACCTTCTCTATTAAATAGTGTTCCTTCATTATCACACTCTAGCCACTGATGACATAGCAATATATTTTTGGGATATAATCATTGGGTGGAATTATTTAATTATCGCCCTTACACTTGGACATGCCAGATAAATTTGTGAAAAAAGAGAACAGAACCCTTGTTTATATGTGAGACATCCTGCTAAAAAGCAAGGAAATGTAAAATTTCAGTATGCTACTCATGAGTGTTGCCTGACATTATGAATCGCATAGCCAGAACAAAAAAACAATACAATGATGGTTCAGATGAAGGGTGCTTTATACACCACCAACAGACATAGGATACCAACTCATTTGGTAACACTAGCAGTATCAAAACCAATTCTGGATTATCCCCAATGCGTTCAAGATCTCCTCAAAACTTATGAAACATATCCGCTAACAAATATCTGCTCCAAGCATCACGTCAAACCAGGGCCAATTACAGAATGACATTAAGAAATAAATATCTACAAATTCAGGTTTTCTTCCGTATATACAAAGGAAAATTAACCACTTGCCTGTCACCATTACCGAAGATTTACACTTTGTATAATGCAAGTAGGAATTACCCGCTATCACTGGTTAAAATGGTCGCCATTTACAGTTAAGAACTGGTGATTTCTAGAGCTACGCTGTTGGGGTACACTTTACTATTCGCCGGTGACCGGTGTTCTGGTTACGAAGGACGAAAATGTAGAATGTCAATCTTTCATTTTTTATTTTCTATTTTGTTTTCACTCTTCTACCAGTGTTGTCATTACCATATTAAAATTATTATGTTAATTTCAAGGAACATCGCCCGTTATTTAAAAGTCAAGCTTAGTTATAACACTGTAGGTTGCAGATACTAATGTAGATGTCCCCAGCATATGTACCATTCATCAGAGGAATAGTTGTCCTGCACTATCAAGCATATAGGTCCACATGGCATGACAATAATGTTCCAATCATGTAGGTAAACACTTTATTTTATCGGATATCCTCTCAAGTAACTGTTGTCTCTTTCTATGAATTTCTCATCTTCATTATATATATATATATATATATATATATATATATATATATATATATATATATATATATATATATATATATATAATGAAGAATGTTCTACACACAAATGGGAATAACATAAATCAAAACCATGAAGCAGCATGCAAAACAGAAATTCATAGACAGAGAGATATATATTCAACGGTCCAGTCCTAGAAAAACGGACAGCCATACCGACCTAACCCCTAAAAGCAAGGAAAAAGGAAAAATTAAACAACGAGGAAAATAATGTTAGTCTAATCGACAGTCAGCTTATAATCTTACTTGCAAAGACATAAAGGTCTCCTAAATTTTGAACAATAAATTTGCATTTGTTTCCTCAGTCACACTTCATTCTCTAGATCTTACCAAATACATTGAAAGATGTATGTTTGAAACCTATCATAACAAGAAAGAATCCCCCCATCATTTTCAAGACTTTACAGCATAATTTACAACATTACCTGGATTCCATAAGAGACGGCACCGCTAGTATTATATCCAGTCAATACCATCTTCAAACTTCACCCGTTCCCCATAATCAATGCTGCTGAACAAAATCGCGTTCTTTTGTATGATAAGCACTATAAAATGTCAAAGCAAACTCCAAGAAGCCGGTTCATCTCTAGCTAAAATATTTAAATATGTAACAAGTTGGACACCAAGTCCATCATTTTCTTCTATTCATATTCCTGTTATAGATCTTCTTCACCAGGATATTCACCAAAATTTAGTTTAGCAATTATAAGTTTTTTGTAAGGGTTAACATTGATGGTGAACATTTCAGTAGGATGGGTGATGTTACCTCAATCATGTTGTCTTAACACGTTGCTTGGCATATCTGCACTATATTTGTTTTATTTTTTCGTATAGACATACAGATTTTCTTTTTGCTTGTAATTGTTAATAAAATAACATACAAAACTGTAAGTACAGTTTGAAATGAAATGCTGAACTGGCGTGCAAACACAACACGGTCAGATTAAAAGGGGTTACACCTAATATGAATGGAGGGGTCCTTATAGGTCCATACCTAAACCTAGAAAACACTTTATTATTAGTATAGCTATATTTGGCAAAGTATTTGACAGTTAAGGTTTATTTTAACATGTAATGTTATCAACAATAACTGGGAGGGGGTGGCTAACAATATTTGCTATACTGAGAATGTGTCCCTTTTTTAATGAAATATTCAAAGATTTGCATGTCATTCTTCAGTTAAAATAATTTTATTGGCAAGACTACGGTTTGGAATTTAAAATGTTCCACGAAGGTAACACATGTTTAACTTTAGTATCCAAAAATATGTCACTTTAGTGCAATCCCATTCATTAATAAGATAATGCACGATAAGATCTCTTAGTAATGAAGCAACCCACAAATTTATTTTTTATGATGGCATGGTTTAGTTTTACTGAGCTCAGATCAGACCCGCATAAGTGTTCATGAGCCAAATAGTCCCTATTAAAATCGAATTGTGTGGATTGATTGTGTGACTCCATATGCAGTATTTATGATAGAAATCGTACAATGGAATGATAGAGAAGGGACTGTCCCGTTATCTGGAGACGCCTTTTATTCTTACTATGGAGGTACATATTGTGTACAGTTACAGGGGAAATGAGACTAAAAAGCATTGACGTCAAGTTGGCTACTTATTCCTTATTCCATATTCCCAAATGAATAAGGAATAAGTATCCATTTACTTACTCCCTATTCAACTATGTTTACATACATATGGTTGCTTATTCCTTGTTAAAATCCATTTGGCTATTCATTCTTTATTTATAGTTCAATAAGTAATTGGCTATAGCATACTTATTGAAGATTAAAAGCCATTCATAGCATAGATTGGTATTGTTCTAACCAAGTTAGAGATATACAAATGTTCTTTATTGCCAGCTATATAAAGCAGACTAAAGACAAGTCCCAGACTATGCGTAGGACGGTGTTAGTATATTTGTAGGTACATGAGACAGTAGCAAGCTTTTCGAACCCGAATAATAATCCTTAATGCCATGCATACAAGACATGACACAAATGCCTAACACAACTAATTAATCATATATAAAATTACTATTTCTGCACTTTTCCCGACAAATAGCATCACATCTACATTCCGCCAAAAAAAAAAATCAGCCAGTTAACAACTGACAATTGTTTACCGTATATGTAAATTTTAATTACCATGACTTTATTAAAAGAAAGAATAAAACAAAACACCATGCAGCATATGTGCCCCAACCCCTAATTCAGAATATATATGTTCATTCAGCAAAGCGTGTTACATGCCTTAAGACCTAAACCTAAGGAAATAAGGTGGAACACAAAACGTGGGAAAAAACAGTTGCCATATGTATCGTAACTTGTGACTACAAATTTGAACCGTCCAAATGAAGTCCTTTACGCGTCATAAGTTACAACAACATAAAGAATCGCTTATTGGACGAATAGTTGCTGGTGCTCACATACACAAGCTGTCGAACATGGCCCTAAACGGCAGTCATTTTCAAATGATAAATACAAGGATAAGGATTAATTTATAATTAGTCACAATGGCTTGATCACTTGTGTACTTAAGGGAAAACTTTAGTTATTTTGCGGTTCAGACACAACTAACCAGAATGTGAAAAAACGTGCTTGTCCTTGGGAATTATAAGGCGTATCACATGGCAAAATTGTGTACTTAAGTAAAAACTTTAGTTATTTTGCGGTTCAGCCACAACTAACCAGAATGTAAAAACATGTGATTGTCATGGGGTATTATAAGGCGTATCACACGTCCCTTGAGCGCTGCCACATTGGGGTAAGGGGTTTAGGTCAACTTCCCCCCTCCCAATTTCTATTGTCAGTCAGTTAATATGAAACTTTGATTTTCTACCTGACCTCTTTTCTTTTAATATATGCATTTAAAACTGCACAATGTATACGTCAATTAAAGTTCCAATAACTACAGATTACCATTAATGCATTATACATGTAACCGGCATAAGCTCACAGGTTTTGTTTTGTTGTTTGTTTCAAATGTTCAATTACTTGTAAGATTACTGAAAATTGTGTTTTCTCAAAACATACCGTGTCAGAGGTCTACAATCTTGTTTTTAGCAAAGTTTCCATTTCATAAAAATCGGATCTCAATTTCACCTAGGACAGCGGTGATTTGATTTATATCGTGCAGTGTTCTGGCATTATGTCAATATCTTGAAAATACAATTATTCATTTCTTCAGGCAAATCATTTTTCTTTTCGACAAGCCCAATCGGCACCTCACTTTAAATACAGGATGGGTCCACACTAAAACTAAAGTGATTTTGGGTCGGGTCATCGATTTTTTTTGTATATAAATGATTTGCAAGTTGATAGTTGTATTTTGTTAATGTGCCATTACACCCGTAAGTACGCAAAGCGGCATTGTCTTCTACACTGGCAAGTGCTTCTATGACATCACATCACGAAAGTAACCGAGTAGGGGTGGAAATTTTGCATACGAGATCACGGATATTCAGCGTCTTGAAGATACGCCGATATTTAAATATTAGTATTACGATACTTCAAAATAAGGTTTTCCTCTATAGTGCTTTTATTAGTATTATTCTATATTTCCACTTATTTCTGGTCTCCTTTGAAAGGTAGGAAAAATAGTTCCCTGTATTTGGTGTTTGAGTTGGATTTTCTTTTTATGGTAGTTAAGTAGCGGCGCTACGTTACGGAAATATACAAAGGAGAAACAATGCATTTGTGAGGTAGGCAGGCTATTGTGAAGCTGTGATGTAAATATGTTGTTGTGGTCATGCGTTAATTAGAGGAAAAGAATTATAGTTTACTTCATTCGTTAACTAAAGAGACCTTTGCATGTGACAGCATTTAATGTTCTACCTTTCACTTAGTGAAGTCAAGTTGTGAATGTTGCGCATTTGTGGTCATTAATTGATGAGAGAAAATTAACGACCTGCTAACATCGGACCGGCCGCTTAGTAAATGATGTTTTATTCGTATCTGTGATTTGGCAAGAATTCTACGAAATTCCGTTTAATGCAGCACGAATCCTATAACCCGCCAACTTAACCTGTTCATTGTAGTTTTAAAAGGCAAGACTGAGAATGTATATGACTTACCGTATATGCCGTCGTTGTGTACTACCGTATATAATAGTGTCCTGAGTAGTACACGATATCGGATATATTTTCAGCTGTTTGTGTTTGTGCCGGGTCCAGCCATTTGTGCCGGGTTCAGCCGTGTTTGTGTTGGTGCAATATGCAGCCGTTTGTGCCGGGTGCAGCAGTTTGTGCCGTGTGTAGCTGTCTGTACTGTGAGGGCATATGCTGTGTTGTGTTGCTGTGTCGTGCCGTACAGCAGTGTAGATCTACGTGTGCAGTGCTGAGGGGTGCTGTGCTTGTGTATTCGAGTACTTCAAATATTTCAACGTTGCTAGTCCGGTTGAGGTTGATCAAGCGTGGCGGACCAACGTGGTGGACGCTGATAGTCTAACCCGGGAATCAATGGTGGTCGGTGACTACAAATCTTTGCTTGGAATCAGTAGCGAAAGAGTTCAGGGAGTGTCTACATTGCTCCAGATATATATTATTTTAGCCTTGGTCTAATGCGGGTTTTTTTTGTAATATCCAGTGTTTTTGCTATCATGAGTAAAAACTATCACTTCGCTAGTTTGAGCGAAATCTCATTTGTTTGTAGAACTATCAAGACGTTATTATGAACGAACCATTATTCGTTTTACTAGTATGAGTAAAACTTAAAATTCGTTATTTTTGAACGAACAATCATACTTTAGCCATTATATCAATTCGTCATTTTGAACAAATACATTATTCGTATTTTACGATCATATTTCTGTTTGTGATATACCGTAGATCGTTTTTCATTTGTCTTGGTATCATATTTGTCGCATTTAAGATCGTGCTTATTATGCTAATTAGTCTCATATTGGGACCCAGTGCAAGCACGTATCTATAATATTTCATTTCATACCTCCATATAACATTAAATACTGTATTGCATTCCCATCAATGGTGTTTTGTTATCAATCCGAAAGTCCCGAACTCGGTTATCTTGTTACATGCATACTTATATGATTCTGTACAGTAGTACCAATAAGATTTTCACGCTGCATGCCAAGATTTATAGCTGTCTGTTATGGTGGCAATATTCATTTCAAGATTAGCAGACTTTATACTTTATACTTACATCGAAGTAGATATCATAAAAAGTCTTTCAATGACATGACAATTCATTTAGTAGGAATAGAACTAGGATATACGATCGCCAATATGGCAGCCATAGATCGGCATTATTTACATTGCCATCCAAAACGGCCATCATACTAAGACCATCTTTCAAGTAAGAGTACTGATGAGATATTGCAAATGGCTGCCATATTTGATGTTCTAGCAGCACCATTTTAATTTATGACCAGCTATGCCATGGGCTGAATGACATTGTGCCCATAAAAGTTTCATAGTAATTATCCAAGTAATTAAAGAGGAATAGTGATAGCATATTTGTACTGACAGATGGTAGGACAAACGACCTTCCCACAAGGTGATCTGGTCTATGACCAGCAAGTTTAAAAGTGTTATTTACGCTACTCTTGAAAACATAACATGCATAATTCGTAGATACTTGTAATCAAATAATTTTTAAAAATTCAACAATGAATTCATTTTATGTAAGTTTATCTTCATTTTTTTCAAGTAACATTGCATGTTTAAATTTTATCCATTTAACACTTTATTTTTAAAAAGTTGAAAGATTATGATAAAAAATATAAAGTTCAATGTGCAGTTATGAAAAATAATACTCAACACAAGTAAGAATGGAAATGCATTGGAAACTTTTTACATCATGTTTAGTATATACATGGTAGTGTAAATACTAAGTAAAAAAACATGCACAGAACAATAAAATACTTTATAGTAACATAGGCTGTGTTACGACCCTGTAGTTTAATTGCGTGGGTTAAGGAAACAATTATGTATAAATCCTTTTATTTCATTTTTATTTTATTAAATGTAATTATTAATGTGATTATATTAATATTAGTCTCGTATGTTGTTGAAAACATCGTGTTTACTTGAGTCACATAAGTTACTAATGTGAGCACGTGCTGTGTATGAAAACAAATTCATTACAAGTAAACATTCAGGAATAGCGATAAAAACAATTGGCTGATACTGGGTCAGGCTTTTCTAATGTCCAGAACTATTAGGAAAATGCATGCGTCCTCGTACGCGTGCAATTCAAACAACTAATTAGCTTCATTTATGTTTGAGATTTTTGTTAAGTCGTACTTAGTCACGGACAGACAGTCGTTGTCGAAAGTAAACAATCGTCAGTCGTAGTTGAGTCACACATAGTCTTAAAGTCAGTTATACAACTTCTATTACCTAAAAAAGGTATTTTTGTGCTAGAAGTTGTCTGTTCGTATGTCTACGTAGAGCAACATGTCTTGTTAGAGGATCTTTTTTTACTTCATTTTTCTGAATAATAGTGTTCCTGGAGAACAACATTACTGATTTGGATAAAGACATTTCCCGAAAATGTTCTAAATTGGAACGTGACAACACAAACCGTGCTTTATTGTGTAAATTATGGGTTTTTACATTTGCCTTCGTCTAACGTGGTCATCCGCCATTTTGGACCGGAACTTCAGACACTTCAGACTGTGTTTAGAACTTTTTACAGGACTATTTCTATTTTGAACAAACAATTTCGATCATTTCTGTAAACCGTAAGTCTTGCTTAAATTATTTACATTATTTCATGTTTTCTAGGAAAATTTATTTTTTGTTAAAATTTGCAAATCTTGTTGTCTTCACTCTTTCTTTTATATTCCTTTAAGTGAGGCGATATGCAACATAAAATAATTGGGTGCTCATCCTTCGGAATATTTGAAAGTGGCAAAAAACTTGAATGTTAAATTACCCTAGTTCACTTTATTTGAAATTTTAGTGAAAACAAAAGGTGCTGTTAAAAATGTCTACTCCATCCACATAATAATTGGGAGAGTTTTATGAAGGATGAATTGCTTAAACTTGCCAGATAGTATGAACTATATGAAATAAAATCGTTTTTAACTAAACAAGAAATCAAAGAAAAGTATAGTTCAACATTTGGTTGAGAAGAATATCTTGGACAAAAGTGTTTTGGCATCTGTCAGTAAGACTTTATCCGATGCTGACGTTACAATTGCAGAACTAAAGTTAAAATATACATTTGAGTTTCAGAGTAAAATTAGAAAAAGAATAAAATGAAAAAAGGGAAAAACAAAGACAAACAGAAGAAAGGGAAAAACAAAGAAATAGAAGGGAAAAGGAAAGACAAATGCAAATAGAAGAAAAAGGAAATAGATAGACAGATGCAAAAAGAAAGGGATAAAAAAGAATATAAAACTAAAATAAAAGAATTGGATCTGGCAAGTGACAGGCATGATTCCACATCACATGCAAATTCAAAGTTACTAATTTTAAGAAATATCAAAATTAGTTCCCAATTTAATGAAAAAGAAGTAGACAAATATTTTATAATGTTGAACAAGTAGCTGAAAATTCAAAACGGCCAAGATAGTATTGGACTAAATTATTACAGAGTTTACTTCATGGCAAGGCCAGAAATATTTATATATCTCTATCAGTACAAAAAAGTTCTGATTACGATTTCGTTAAGGAATGCATCTTGAAAGGTTACGAGTTAGTCCCTGAGGCATACTGACAAAAGTTCATAACTTACAAAAAGAGCATTAAACAATTTATGTTGAATCTGCTAGGGAGAAAGAACAGTTGTTTAAGAGATGGTGTCTGAGAAAATTGAAAATGATTATGAAAAACTTGAACAACTGGTATTACTCAAGGTGTTCAAAAACTGTATTATTAGTGATATCAAAAATCATCTCAAAGATCATGAGGATAAAACGTTGAAAAATGCTGCTCTGGCCGCTGAAAGGTATTCCTTATCTCAGAGTTCCTGCTGTACACAAATCTTTCACTCAACTGTCTACTGATAGAAAGGTGTTTCAAACAAATACGACTCGCCGTAAAATCAATCTGGATCAAATTCTAAATATCAAGCTTCTGAGAGACGTGATTTTAAATCCTTGTCTCTACCTATGTATTCCTATTATAAGAAAAAAGACATGTCATTTCTAAATGCTTCGAATTGAAATATAGGGACCAGAATCAAGATAGACCTATCCCAAATGCTTTCATTTCTAGGAGGTTAAGATCATGTATTGAAAACATTACATCTGTTGGGTTTGATAAACCTCAGTCTGTGTTTTCGAGAATTTTGAAGCATTCATGTCGAAGGGTTCTATATCACTCTTGGGTGATTTCGCCAATCCTGTCCCTAAAACATTGTAAGGGATACAGGAGCTTCTCATAGTCTTTTAATTTCATGTGTTTTGCCTTCTGAAAAAAACCTGTTCTAATGAGTGTTCTCATTCATGGAGTAGAGTGAGGCTTTGTTAATGTTCCTCTCCATTCTGTTAATTTGTCATCAGGCTTAGTTTCAGGACCTGTGATCGTAGGTGTATGGTGTACTCTACCCGTTGAGGGTGTTCATTTGTTGCTAGGAAATGACTTAGCTGGAGACAAGGCTGTGGTTAATCCACATGTAACTGACAAGCCTTCTTTGGATCAGAAAGTTGATCCTATTGAGAAAGAAATCCCAGACTTGTGTTCAGCTTGTTCAATTACCAGAGCTTTGGCAAATAAAGCTCTTGGTAATGATTTTGATAAGGACTTTGTTCCTTTAGCTGACACATGTACTGGTCAGGTTTTTAATGAGGTCACTTTCACTTCTAATTTGGATCAGTCGATAGGTATTGACCATAGTGATCCTCTTTTGAATACTTATTCACCTTTATCTGATCAGGGTGATAAACGACAACCACTTGTCGTTGAACGGGAGAAGGATCCTGAGATCTCCTGTTTGTTTCAGCGGACCGTTAGTGAAACTGAAGCACCTGAAGTAATTGTCTGTTACTTCGATAAAATGGAGTTCTTACGAGAAAATGGCGACATCCCCAGGTCCATGCTAGTAACAATTGGTCAGTAAAGTATCAAATTGTGGTTCAGAAACTTTACAGACAGGAAATAATTTGCTTGACCCATGAAATTTCTATGGGTGGTAATTTAGGGATCAATAAAACGTATCACAAGATCTGGACTCAATTCTATTGGCCAATAATCAAAAGTGATATTTCCAAGTTTTGTAGATCTTGTCAGGAGTGTCAAATTGTAGGAAAAACAAATCTAAAAATTCCTAAAAGCTCATTTGAAACCATATCCAGCATTTAATATTACTTTCGGTAGTGTTAGATTGTATTGATCCCTTACCAGAGACTATACCATGTAATCAAACTTTGTTGACAATCAAGCGTGTGTCAACAAGTTTTCCAAAAGTAATTGTTTGAGGAATTCTGTTCAATTTGGCCTTCCCAGGTTTGATCAATTTGTTCAAAGGTCAAATTTCAAGTATTAGGTATCCCAGCTTATTACACTTGAATTTTGCATTCAGCGGTTTCTGTCAAAAGTGAAGCAATGGTTTCACCAATGCGTACTAAGAGAGAATTTTTGAGTTCTGTAATAAAGTCCATTCTCTCTTGCGTATTCTGCACAATTTTCTCCAATTAAGATTGTATGGCCCTAACAAGGTAAAGAATAAAATGAGTTAAATTATAAAGTTATAAAATTAGTACTTAAGTCTAAGTAAATTATTGGAGTACTACTGTTTTTAAAAAAATTGCCAAATAAATCATGTAATTTAGTTGTACCTTTCCCACTTAAAGATTCGCAGGAAGGAATTTAGCTGGATTCTACTAATCTTGGAACAACAAGTCTGCAGAATAGAAAGTTATTGAAAATCTAGACCAGATACTTAAACAATTGTTGTCTGAATATAATCACTTGTTTCTAAATGTGCCTACAAGGACAAACAAAATTGTACACGACGTTGAAATAGTAAATTCGAAACCCATGGAACAACACCCATACAGGATGAATCCTTTCAAACAGCAATATATGAAAAACAAAGAGATTCAGTATTTACTGGACAATGATTTTATAGAGCCCAGTAAGAGTGATTGGAGTTCACCAACAGGATAAAATTTTCCGAATGTGTACGGATTATACGAAGTTGAATAGTGTGACAAAAACACTTATTTCCACTGCCAAGAATCAATGATTGTATCGACAATATTGGAAATGCCAAATACGTCACTAAATTTGACCTTTTGAAGGGCTTTTGACAAATTCCCCAAACGGAAAGAGCAAAAGAAATTTCGGCATTTGTGACTCCAGATAGACTTTACCAATACAAGGTGGTGTTCTTAGAAATGAGTAATTTTCTTCAGAGTACTTTTCATCGCCTTGTGAATATTTCTTCTGGTCTAGACAAGTGGGATGCATACATTGATGTCATCATTTACAGCAACACCTGGAAAAGAACATCTAACTACGATTTGGAAGTTCTGCGACAGACTCACGGATGCAAATCTGACTATTAAATGATATAAAAGTCAGTTCTGCCGTGCATGTTACCTTTTTAGGGCATAATGTGGGACCTGGACAGATTAAAACTGTAGATGCTAAGGTCAAGGCTATTTCAGAATTTCTAGTGCCTGTTAAAAGAAAACTGCTGATGCAATTTTTAGGTATGGCTGGGTACTATAGCAAATTTGCTCTAATTTTTCTGATGTAGTTGAACTTCTGACAAACTTGTTGAGAAAGAAAAGCAAGTTTCTTTGGACTGAAAAATGTCAAGAGGCTTTCGATAGACTAAAAGCCATACTTGAAAGTTTGAAAGTGCACCAGTTTTAACGGCTCCATATTTCAGTCAGCCATTCAAACTATCTGTATATGCGAGTGATGTTGGGGTTGGAGTAGTTTTGCTTCAAGATGAACAAAATGGTGTTGAACACTCAGTGTGCTATTTCTCTAAGAAATTAAATAAACAACAGAGAAACTACTCGACAATCGAGAAGGAGTGCTTGGCTTTAATACTGGCATTACCATTTCAAAGTTTATATTACCTGGATTCCTTCTCCGGCTATTGTGTTTAGTGACCACAACCCCCTCACTTTCATCGGCAGAATGAAAAAAATAAAAATCAGAGGCTGTTGAGATGGAGTTTGTTTTTACAAGAATACAATCTTGATATCAGGCACATAAAAGTAAAAGACAATTTGATTGCAGATGCACTTTCCCATATGTAGATATGTCATTTTTATAAATTCGTAAGTATTCTTATGTAATTAGTTACCATGTAGAATTTACATTCTTCTATGAAAAAGAAAGTTTTAATACATAAATCTTTATTTTTTCTTTATGGGAGAATGTGTTACGACCCTGTGGTTTAATTGTGTATGTTACGGAAACAATTCTGTATAAATCTTTTTATTTCATTTTTATTTTATTAAATGTAATTATTGATACGATTATATTAATATTAGTCTAATATGTTGTTGAAAACATTGTGTTTACTTTAGTCATAGATGTGACTCATGTGAGCACGTGCTGTGTATGATAACAAATTCATTACAAATAAACATTCAGGAATCGATATGAAAACAATTGGCTGATACTATGTCAGGCTTTCCTAATGTCCAGAAGCATTAAGAAATTGCATGCATCCTAGTATGCGTACAATTCAAACAACGTATTAACTTCATTTATATGTTTGAAATTTTTGTAAGTCATACACAGTCATTGACAGATAGTCGGAGTCAAGAGTCAATAATCGTTAGTTGTAGTCGAGTCATGCACAGTTGTAAAGTCAATTATACAACTTCTATTACCTTTAAAAAGGTATTTTTGTGCTAAAAGTTGTCTGTTCATATGTCTACGTAGAACAACATGTCTTGTTAGATGAGCTATTTTTACTCTATTTTTCTGAATAATAGTTTTCCTGGAGAACAACATTACTGATTTGGATAAAGACATTTTCCCCGACAATGTTCTAAATTGGAACGTGACAACACAAACCGTTCTTTATTGTGTAAATTATGGGTTTTTACATTTGCCTTCGTCTAACGTGGTCATCCGCCATTTTGGACCGGAACTTCAGACACTTCAGACTGTGTTTAGAACTTTTTACAGGACTATTTCTATTTTGAACAAACAATTTCGATCATTTCTGTAAACCGTAAGTCTTGCTTAAATTATTTACATTATTTTATGTTTTCTAGGAAAATTTATTTTTTGTTAAAATTTGCAAATCTTGTTGTCTTCAATCTTTTATATTACTTTAAGCGATCCGATCCGATATGTATCAGCTGTAATACATTAAAGACACAGTGTCTGTTGTTTATATCCTATTTGCCACTAATACCATAATCAACCTTTTCAGAGGTAGTGTTCCACTACAAAATGTAAAAGTTAACTGGGTTTTGGTTTATAATAATATCAATAATAATAGCACTCATTCATTACATATTGCATGATTATGCCCTCACTGAATCAAGAGTTTATGGAAAATTTCCAATATTTATGGGATTTGTACAACTGTTCATCATAGGGACAAAACTGCTACTACTTCTACAACTACTACTTCTAAATGATGCAAATATTTTAACAGGTTTGATGACAAAACAAAATATCCAAGGATATCCATCCTTTGTTCTCATTAGGAAATATCCCCAAAAGAAACATGAGCATTCACACAATTTTCCACTCTTTCACTCTGAATTTCAGAGATGGAATAATATGTGACAATGTGACAATTTTTGGCACGTTTCTCTTTTGCAAAATTCTAAAAACAAATCTTGAACTTATAAAAGAAAGATCAATATTTATGAATCATATGCCACTAGAATTTAAAAAATTTGAAAACAAATACTGGTAGGACCAGATTTAGAATTATGGGGGAAAAACATCTGAATCTAAATATAAATTTAGGTAAAATTCAAAATTCAAGGATAGGGTTTTATCTATGGTATGAATGATCACAAATTAAGTAAGAAATTAATTTCCCCATCTGCCAATTACAAATAAAGACAGACATACGATACCAACTCATTTGGTAACACTAGCAGTATCAAAACCAATTCTGGATTATCCCCAATGCGTTCAAGATCTCCTCAAAACTTATGAAACATATCCGCTAACAAATATCTGCTCCAAGCATCACGTCAAACCAGGGCCAATTACAGAATGACATTAAGAAATAAATATCTACAAATTCAGGTTTTCTTCCGTATATACAAAGGAAAATTGACCACTTGCCTGTCACCATTACCGAAGATTTACACTTTGTATAATGCAAGTAGGAATTACCCGCTATCACTGGTTAAAATGGTCGCCATTTACAGTTAAGAACTGGTGATTTCTAGAGCTACGCTGTTGGGGTACACTTTACTATTCGCCGGTGACCGGTGTTCTGGTTACGAAGGACGAAAATGTAGAATGTCAATCTTTCATTTTTTATTTTCTATTTTGTTTTCACTCTTCTACCAGTGTTGTCATTACCATATTAAAATTATTATGTTAATTTCAAGGAACATCGCCCGTTATTTAAAAGTCAAGCTTAGTTATAACACTGTAGGTTGCAGATACTAATGTAGATGTCCCCAGCATATGTACCATTCATCAGAGGAATAGTTGTCCTGCACTATCAAGCATATAGGTCCACATGGCATGACAATAATGTTCCAATCATGTAGGTAAACACTTTATTTTATCGGATATCCTCTCAAGTAACTGTTGTCTCTTTCTATGAATTTCTCATCTTCATTATATATATATATATATATATATATATATATATATATATATATATATATATATATATATATATATATATATATATATATATATATATAATGAAGAATGTTCTACACACAAATGGGAATAACATAAATCAAAACCATGAAGCAGCATGCAAAACAGAAATTCATAGACAGAGAGATATATATTCAACGGTCCAGTCCTAGAAAAACGGACAGCCATACCGACCTAACCCCTAAAAGCAAGGAAAAAGGAAAAATTAAACAACGAGGAAAATAATGTTAGTCTAATCGACAGTCAGCTTATAATCTTACTTGCAAAGACATAAAGGTCTCCTAAATTTTGAACAATAAATTTGCATTTGTTTCCTCAGTCACACTTCATTCTCTAGATCTTACCAAATACATTGAAAGATGTATGTTTGAAACCTATCATAACAAGAAAGAATCCCCCCATCATTTTCAAGACTTTACAGCATAATTTACAACATTACCTGGATTCCATAAGAGACGGCACCGCTAGTATTATATCCAGTCAATACCATCTTCAAACTTCACCCGTTCCCCATAATCAATGCTGCTGAACAAAATCGCGTTCTTTTGTATGATAAGCACTATAAAATGTCAAAGCAAACTCCAAAAAGCCGGTTCATCTCTAGCTAAAATATTTAAATATTTAACAAGTTGGACACCAAGTCCATCATTTTCTTCTATTCATATTCCTGTTATAGATCTTCTTCACCAGGATATTCACCAAAATTTAGTTTAGCAATTATAAGTTTTTTGTAAGGGTTAACATTGATGGTGAACATTTCAGTAGGATGGGTGATGTTACCTCAATCATGTTGTCTTAACACGTTGCTTGGCATATCTGCACTATATTTGTTTTATTTTTTTCGTATAGACATACAGATTTTCTTTTTGCTTGTAATTGTTAATAAAATAACATACAAAACTGTAAGTACAGTTTGAAATGAAATGCTGAACTGGCGTGCAAACACAACACGGTCAGATTAAAAGGGGTTACACCTAATATGAATGGAGGGGTCCTTATAGGTCCATACCTAAACCTAGAAAACACTTTATTATTAGTATAGCTATATTTGGCAAAGTATTTGACAGTTAAGGTTTATTTTAACATGTAATGTTATCAACAATAACTGGGAGGGGGTGGCTAACAATATTTGCTATACTGAGAATGTGTCCCTTTTTTAATGAAATATTCAAAGATTTGCATGTCATTCTTCAGTTAAAATAATTTTATTGGCAAGACTACGGTTTGGAATTTAAAATGTTCCACGAAGGTAACACATGTTTAACTTTAGTATCCAAAAATATGTCACTTTAGTGCAAATCCATTCATTAATAAGATAATGCACGATAAGATCTCTTAGTAATGAAGCAACCCACAAATTTATTTTTTATGATGGCATGGTTTAGTTTTACTGAGCTCAGATCAGACCCGCATAAGTGTTCATGAGCCAAATAGTCCCTATTAAAATCGAATTGTGTGGATTGATTGTGTGACTCCATATGCAGTATTTATGATAGAAATCGTACAATGGAATGATAGAGAAGGGACTGTCCCGTTATCTGGAGACGCCTTTTATTCTTACTATGGAGGTACATATTGTGTACAGTTACAGGGGAAATGAGACTAAAAAGCATTGACGTCAAGTTGGCTACTTATTCCTTATTCCATATTCCCAAATGAATAAGGAATAAGTATCCATTTACTTACTCCCTATTCAACTATGTTTACATACATATGGTTGCTTATTCCTTGTTAAAATCCATTTGGCTATTCATTCTTTATTTATAGTTCAATAAGTAATTGGCTATAGCATACTTATTGAAGATTAAAAGCCATTCATAGCATAGATTGGTATTGTTCTAACCAAGTTAGAGATATACAAATGTTCTTTATTGCCAGCTATATAAAGCAGACTAAAGACAAGTCCCAGACTATGCGTAGGACGGTGTTAGTATATTTGTAGGTACATGAGACAGTAGCAAGCTTTTCGAACCCGAATAATAATCCTTAATGCCATGCATACAAGACATGACACAAATGCCTAACACAACTAATTAATCATATATAAAATTACTATTTCTGCACTTTTCCCGACAAATAGCATCACATCTACATTCCGCCAAAAAAAAAATCAGCCAGTTAACAACTGACAATTGTTTACCGTATATGTAAATTTTAATTACCATGACTTTATTAAAAGAAAGAATAAAACAAAACACCATGCAGCATATGTACCCCCAAAACCTAATTCAGAATATATATTTTCATTCAGCAAAGTGTGTTACATGCCTTAAGACCTAAACCTAAGGAAATAAGGTGGAACACAAAACGTGGGAAAAAACAGTTGCCATATGTATCGTAACTTGCGACTACAAATTTGAACCGTCCAAATGAAGTCCTTTACGCGACATAAGTTACAACAACATAAAAAATCGCTTATTGGACGAACAGTTGCTGGTGCTCACATACACAGGCTGTTGAACATGGCCCTAAACGGCAGTCATTTTCAAATGACAAATACAAGGATAAGGATTAATTGATAATTAGTCACAATGGCTTGATCACTTGTGTACTTATGAAAAAACTTTAGTTATTTTGAGGTTCAGACACAACTAACCAGAATGTGAAAAAACGTGCTTGTCCTGGGGGATTATAAGGCGTATCACATGGCAAAATTGTGTACTTAAGTAAAAACTTTAGTTATTTTGCGGTTCAGCCACAACTAACCAGAATGTAAAAACATGTGATTGTCATGGGGTATTATAAGGCGTATCACACGTCCCTTGAGCGCTGCCACATTGGGGTAAGTGGTTGAGGTCAACCACCCCCCTCTCAATTTCTATTGTCAGTCATTTAATATGAAACTTTGATTTTTTACCTGACCTCTTTTTTTAATATATGCATTTAACACTGCACAATGTATACGTTAATTAAAGTTCCAATAACTACAGATTACCATTAATGCATTATACATGTAACCGGCATAAGCTCACAGGTTTTGTTTTGTTGTTTGTTTCAAATGTTCAATTACTTTTAAGATTACTGAAAATTGTGTTTTCTCAAAACATACCGTGTCAGAGGTCTACAATCTTGTTTTTAGCAAAGTTTCCATTTCATAAAAATCGGATCTCAATTTCACCTAGGACAGCTGTGATTTGATTTATATCGTGCAGTGTTCTGGCATTATGTCAATATCTTGAAAATACAATTATTCATTTCTTCAGGCAAATCATTTTTCTTTTCGACAAGCCCAATCGGCACCTCACTTTAAATACAGGATGGGTCCACACTAAAACTAAAGTGATTCTGGGTCGGGTCATCGATTTTTTTTTGTATATAAATGATTTGCAAGTTGATAGTTGTATTTTGTTAATGTGCCATTACACCCGTAAGTACGCAAAGCGGCATTGTCTTCTACACTGGCAAGTGCTTCTATGACATCACATCACGAAAGTAACCGAGTAGGGGTGGAAATTTTGCATACGAGATCACGGATATTCAGCGTCTTGAAGATACGCCGATATTTAAATATTAGTATTACGATACTTCAAAATAAGGTTTTCCTCTATAGTGCTTTTATTAGTATTATTCTATATTTCCACTTATTTCTGTTCTCCTTTGAAAGGTAGGAAAAATAGTTCCCTGTATTTGGTGTTTGAGTTGGATTTTCTTTTTATGGTAGTTAAGTAGCGGCGCTACGTTACGGAAATATACAAAGGAGAAACAATGCATTTGTGAGGTAGGCAGGCTATTGTGAAGCTGTGATGTAAATATGTTGTTGTGGTCATGCGTTAATTAGAGGAAAAGAATTATAGTTTACTTCATTCGTTAACTAAAGAGACCTTTGCATGTGACAGCATTTAATGTTCTACCTTTCACTTAGTGAAGTCAAGTTGTGAATGTTGCGCATTTGTGGTCATTAATTGATGAGAGAAAATTAACGACCTGCTAACATCGGACCGGCCGCTTAGTAAATGATGTTTTATTCGTATCTGTGATTTGGCAAGAATTCTACGAAATTCCGTTTAATGCAGCACGAATCCTATAACCCGCCAACTTAACCTGTTCATTGTAGTTTTAAAAGGCAAGACTGAGAATGTATATGACTTACCGTATATGCCGTCGTTGTGTACTACCGTATATAATAGTGTCCTGAGTAGTACACGATATCGGATATATTTTCAGCTGTTTGTGTTTGTGCCGGGTCCAGCCGTTTGTGCCGGGTTCAGCCGTGTTTGTGTTGGTGCAATATGCAGCCGTTTGTGCCGGGTGCAGCAGTTTGTGCCGTGTGTAGCTGTCTGTACTGTGAGGGCATATGCTGTGTTGTGTTGCTGTGTCGTGCCGTACAGCAGTGTAGATCTACGTGTGCAGTGCTGAGGGGTGCTGTGCTTGTGTATTCGAGTACTTCAAATATTTCAACGTTGCTAGTCCGGTTGAGGTTGATCAAGCGTGGCGGACCAACGTGGTGGACGCTGATAGTCTAACCCGGAAATCAATGGTGGTCGGTGACTACAAATCTTTGCTTGGAATCAGTAGCGAAAGAGTTCAGGGAGTGTCTACATTGCTCCAGATATATATTATTTTAGCCTTGGTCTAATGCGGGTTTTTTTTGTAATATCCAGTGTTTTTGCTATCATGAGTAAAAACTATCACTTCGCTAGTTTGAGCGAAATCTCATTTGTTTGTAGAACTATCAAGACGTTATTATGAACGAACCATTATTCGTTTTACTAGTATGAGTAAAACTTAAAATTCGTTATTTTTGAACGAACAATCATACTTTAGCCATTATATCAATTCGTCATTTTGAACAAATACATTATTCGTATTTTACGATCATATTTCTGTTTGTGATATACCGTAGATCGTTTTTCATTTGTCTTGGTATCATATTTGTCGCATTTAAGATCGTGCTTATTATGTTAATTAGTCTCATATTGGGACCCAGTGCAAGCACGTATCTATAATATTTCATTTCATACCTCCATATAACATTAAATACTGTATTGCATTCCCATCAATAGTGTTTTGTTATCAATCCGAAAGTCCCGAACTCGGTTATCTTGTTACATGCATACTTATATGATTCTGTACAGTAGTACCAATAAGATTTTCACGCTGCATGCCAAGATTTATAGCTGTCTGTTATGGTGGCAATATTCATTTCAAGATTAGCAGACTTTATACTTTATACTTACATCGAAGTAGATATCATAAAAAGTCTTTCAATGACATGACAATTCATTTAGTAGGAATAGAACTAGGATATACGATCGCCAATATGGCAGCCATAGATCGGCATTATTTACATTGCCATCCAAAACGGCCATCATACTAAGACCATCTTTCAAGTAAGAGTACTGATGAGATATTGCAAATGGCTGCCATATTTGATGTTCTAGCAGCACCATTTTAATTTATGACCAGCTATGCCATGGGCTGAATGACATTGTGCCCATAAAAGTTTCATAGTAATTATCCAAGTAATTAAAGAGGAATAGTGATAGCATATTTGTACTGACAGATGGTAGGACAAACGACCTTCCCACAAGGTGATCTGGTCTATGACCAGCAAGTTTAAAAGTGTTATTTACGCTACTCTTGAAAACATAACATGCATAATTAGTAGATACTTGTAATCAAATAATTTTTAAAAAATTCAACAATGAATTCATTTTATGTAAGTTTATCTTCATTTTTTTTTCAAGTAACATTGCATGTTTAAATTTTATCCATTTAACACTTTATTTTTAAAAAGTTGAAAGATTATGATAAAAAATATAAAGTTCAATGTGCAGTTATGAAAAATAATACTCAACACAAGTAAGAATGGAAATGCATTGGAAACTTTTTACATCGTGTTTAGTATATACATGGTAGTGTAAATACTAAGTAAAAAAACATGCACAGAACAATAAAATACTTTATAGTAACATAGGCTGTGTTACGACCCTGTAGTTTAATTGCGTGGGTTAAGGAAACAATTATGTATAAATCCTTTTATTTCATTTCTATTTAATTAAATGTAATTATTAATGTGATTATATTAATATTAGTCTCGTATGTTGTTGAAAACATCGTGTTTACTTGAGTCACATAAGTTACTAATGTGAGCACGTGCTGTGTATGAAAACAAATTCATTACAAGTAAACATTCAGGAATAGCGATAAAAACAATTGGCTGATACTGGGTCAGGCTTTCCTAATGTCCAGAACTATTAGGAAAATGCATGCGTCCTCGTACGCGTGCAATTCAAACAACTAATTAGCTTAATTTATGTTTGAGATTTTTGTTAAGTCGTACTTAGTCACGGACAGACAGTCGTTGTCGAAAGTAAACAATCGTCAGTCGTAGTTGAGTCACACATAGTCTTGAAGTCAGTTATACAACTTCTATTACCTAAAAAAGGTATTTTTGTGCTAGAAGTTGTCTGTTCGTATGTCTACGTAGAGCAACGTGTCTTGTTAGAGGATCTTTTTTTTACTTCATTTTTCTGAATAATAGTGTTCCTGGAGAACAACATTACTGATTTGGATAAAGACATTTCCCGAAAATGTTCTAAATTGGAACGTGACAACACAAACCGTTCTTTATTGTGTAAATTATGGGTTTTTACATTTGCCTTCGTCTAACGTGGTCATCCGCCATTTTGGACCGGAACTTCAGACACTTCAGACTGTGTTTAGAACTTTTTACAGGACTATTTCTATTTTGAACAAACAATTTCGATCATTTCCGTAAACCGTAAGTCTTGCTTAAATTATTTACATTATTTTATGTTTTCTAGGAAAATTTATTTTTTGTTAAAATTTGCAAATCTTGTTGTCTTCACTCTTTCTTTTATGTCCCTTTAAGTGAGGCGATATGCAACATAAAATAATTGGGTGCTCATCCTTCGGAATATTTGAACGTGGCAAAAACTTGAATGTTAAATTACCCTAGTTCACTTTATTTGAAATTTTAGTGAAAACAATAGGTGCTGTTAAAAATGTCTACTCCATCCACATAATAATTGGGAGAGTTTTATGAAGGATGAATTGCTTAAACTTGCCAGATAGTATGAACTATATGAAATAAAATCGTTTTTAACTAAACAAGAAATCAAAGAAAAGTATAGTTCAACATTTGGTTGAGAAGAATATCTTGGACAAAAGTGTTTTGGCATCTGTCAGTAAGACTTTATCCGATGCTGACGTTACAATTGCAGAACTAAAGTTAAAATATACATTTGAGTTTCAGAGTAAAATTAGAAAAAGAATAAAATGAAAAAAGGGAAAAACAAAGACAAACAGAAGAAAGGGAAAAACAAAGAAATAGAAGGGAAAAGGAAAGACAAATGCAAATAGAAGAAAAAGGAAATAGATAGACAGATGCAAAAAGAAAGGGATAAAAAAGAATATAAAACTAAAATAAAAGAATTGGATCTGGCAAGTGACAGGCATGATTCCACATCACATGCAAATTCAAAGTTACTAATTTTAAGAAATATCAAAATTAGTTCCCAATTTAATGAAAAAGAAGTAGACAAATATTTTATAATGTTGAACAAGTAGCTGAAAATTCAAAACGGCCAAGATAGTATTGGACTAAATTATTACAGAGTTTACTTCATGGCAAGGCCAGAAATATTTATATATCTCTATCAGTACAAAAAAGTTCTGATTACGATTTCGTTAAGGAATGCATCTTGAAAGGTTACGAGTTAGTCCCTGAGGCATACTGACAAAAGTTCATAACTTACAAAAAGAGCATTAAACAATTTATGTTGAATCTGCGAGGGAGAAAGAACAGTTGTTTAAGAGATGGTGTCTGAGAAAATTGAAAATGATTATGAAAAACTTGAACAACTGGTATTACTCAAGGTGTTCAAAAACTGTATTATTAGTGATATCAAAAATCATCTCAAAGATCATGAGGATAAAACGTTGGAAAATGCTGCTCTGGCCGCTGAAAGGTATTCCTTATCTCAGAGTTCCTGCTGTACACAAATCTTTCACTCAACTGTCTACTGATAGAAAGGTGTTTCAAACAAATACGACTCGCCGTAAAATCAATCTGGATCAAATTCTAAATATCAAGCCTCTGAGAGACGTGATTCTAAATCCTTGTCTCTACCTATGTATTCCTATTATAAGAAAAAAGACATGTCATTTCTAAATGCTTCGAATTGAAATATAGGGACCAGAATCAAGATAGACCTATCCCAAATGCTTTCATTTCTAGGAGGTTAAGATCATGTATTGAAAACATTACATTTGTTGGGTTTGATAAACCTCAGTCTGTGTTTTCGAGAATTTTGAAGCATTCATGTCGAAGGGTTCTATATCACTCTTGGGTGATTTCGCCAATCCTGTCCCTAAAACATTGTAAGGGATACAGGAGCTTCTCATAGTCTTTTAATTTCATGTGTTTTGCCTTCTGAAAAAAACCTGTTCTAATGAGTGTTCTCATTCATGGAGTAGAGTGAGGCTTTGTTAATGTTCCTCTCCATTCTGTTAATTTGTCATCAGGCTTAGTTTCAGGACCTGTGATCGTAGGTGTATGGTGTACTCTACCCGTTGAGGGTGTTCATTTGTTGCTAGGAAATGACTTAGCTGGAGACAAGGCTGTGGTTAATCCACATGTAACTGACAAGCCTTCTTTGGATCAGAAAGTTGATCCTATTGAGAAAGAAATCCCAGACTTGTGTTCAGCTTGTTCAATTACCAGAGCTTTGGCAAATAAAGCTCTTGTAATGATTTTGATAAGGACTTTGTTCCTTTAGCTGACACATGTACTGGTCAGGTTTTTAATGAGGTCACTTTCACTTCTAATTTGGATCAGTCGATAGGTATTGACCATAGTGATCCTCTTTTGAATACTTATTCACCTTTATCTGATCAGGGTGATAAACGACAACCACTTGTCGTTGAACGGGAGAAGGATCCTGAGATCTCCTGTTTGTTTCAGCGGACCGTTAGTGAAACTGAAGCACCTGAAGTAATTGTCTGTTACTTCGATAAAATGGAGTTCTTACGAGAAAATGGCGACATCCCCAGGTCCATGCTAGTAACAATTGGTCAGTAAAGTATCAAACTGTGGTTCAGAAACTTTACAGACAGGAAATAATTTGCTTGACCCATGAGATTTCTATGGGTGGTAATTTAGGGATCAATAAAACGTATCACAAGATCTGGACTCAATTCTATTGGCCAATAATCAAAAGTGATATTTCCAAGTTTTGTAGATCTTGTCAGGAGTGTCAAATTGTAGGAAAAACAAATCTAAAAATTCCTAAAAGCTCATTTGAAACCATATCCAGCATTTAATATTACTTTCGGTAGTGTTAGATTGTATTGATTCCTTACCAGAGACTATACCATGTAATCAAACTTTGTTGACAATCAAGCGTGTGTCAACAAGTTTTCCAAAAGTAATTGTTTGAGGAATTCTGTTCAATTTGGCCTTCCCAGGTTTGATCAATTTGTTCAAAGGTCAAATTTCAAGTATTAGGTATCCCAGCTTATTACACTTGAATTTTGCATTCAGCGGTTTCTGTCAAAAGTGAAGCAATGGTTTCACCAATGCGTACTAAGAGAGAATTTTTGAGTTCTGTAATAAAGTCCATTCTCTCTTGCGTATTCTGCACAATTTTCTCCAATTAAGATTGTATGGCCCTAACAAGGTAAAGAATAAAATGAGTTAAATTATAAAGTTATAAAATTAGTACTTAAGTCTAAGTAAATTATTGGAGTACTACTGTTTTTAAAAAAAATTGCCAAATAAATCATGTAATTTAGTTGTACCTTTCCCACTTAAAGATTCGCAGGAAGGAATTTAGCTGGATTCTACTAATCTTGGAACAACAAGTCTGCAGAATAGAAAGTTATTGAAAATCTAGACCAGATACTTAAACAATTGTTGTCTGAATATAATCACTTGTTTCTAAATGTGCCTACAAGGACAAACAAAATTTTACACGACGTTGAAATAGTAAATTCGAAACCCATGGAACAACACCCATACAGGATGAATCCTTTCAAACAGCAATATATGAAAAACAAAGAGATTTAGTATTTACTGGACAATGATTTTATAGAGCCCAGTAAGAGTGATTGGAGTTCACCAACAGGATAAAATTTTCCGAATGTGTACGGATTATACGAAGTTGAATAGTGTGACAAAAACACTTATTTCCACTGCCAAGAATCAATGATTGTATCGACAATATTGGAAATGCCAAATACGTCACTAAATTTGACCTTTTGAAGGGCTTTTGACAAATTCCCCAAACGGAAAGAGCAAAAGAAATTTCGGCATTTGTGACTCCAGATAGACTTTACCAATACAAGGTGGTGTTCTTAGAAATGAGTAATTTTCTTCAGAGTACTTTTCATCGCCTTGTGAATATTTCTTCTGGTCTAGACAAGTGGGATGCATACATTGATGTCATCATTTACAGCAACACCTGGAAAAGAACATCTAACTACGATTTGGAAGTTCTGCGACAGACTCACGGATGCAAATCTGACTATTAAATGATATAAAAGTCAGTTCTGCCGTGCATGTTACCTTTTTAGGGCATAATGTGGGACCTGGACAGATTAAAACTGTAGATGCTAAGGTCAAGGCTATTTCAGAATTTCTAGTGCCTGTTAAAAGAAAACTGCTGATGCAATTTTTAGGTATGGCTGGGTACTATAGCAAATTTGCTCTAATTTTTCTGATGTAGTTGAACTTCTGACAAACTTGTTGAGAAAGAAAAGCAAGTTTCTTTGGACTGAAAAATGTCAAGAGGCTTTCGATAGACTAAAAGCCATACTTGAAAGTTTGAAAGTGCACCAGTTTTAACGGCTCCATATTTCAGTCAGCCATTCAAACTATCTGTATATGCGAGTGATGTTGGGGTTGGAGTAGTTTTGCTTCAAGATGAACAAAATGGTGTTGAACACTCAGTGTGCTATTTCTCTAAGAAATTAAATAAACAACAGAGAAACTACTCGACAATCGAGAAGGAGTGCTTGGCTTTAATACTGGCATTACCATTTCAAAGTTTATATTACCTGGATTCCTTCTCCGGCTATTGTGTTTAGTGACCACAACCCCCTCACTTTCATCGGCAGAATGAAAAAAATAAAAATCAGAGGCTGTTGAGATGGAGTTTGTTTTTACAAGAATACAATCTTGATATCAGGCACATAAAAGTAAAAGACAATTTGATTGCAGATGCACTTTCCCATATGTAGATATGTCATTTTTATAAATTCGTAAGTATTCTTATGTAATTAGTTACCATGTAGAATTTACATTCTTCTATGAAAAAGAAAGTTTTAATACATAAATCTTTATTTTTTCTTTATGGGAGAATGTGTTACGACCCTGTGGTTTAATTGTGTATGTTACGGAAACAATTCTGTATAAATCTTTTTATTTCATTTTTATTTTATTAAATGTAATTATTGATACGATTATATTAATATTAGTCTAATATGTTGTTGAAAACATTGTGTTTACTTTAGTCATAGATGTGACTCATGTGAGCACGTGCTGTGTATGATAACAAATTCATTACAAATAAACATTCAGGAATCGATATGAAAACAATTGGCTGATACTATGTCAGGCTTTCCTAATGTCCAGAAGCATTAAGAAATTGCATGCATCCTAGTATGCGTACAATTCAAACAACGTATTAACTTCATTTATATGTTTGAAATTTTTGTAAGTCATACACAGTCATTGACAGATAGTCGGAGTCAAGAGTCAATAATCGTTAGTTGTAGTCGAGTCATGCACAGTTGTAAAGTCAATTATACAACTTCTATTACCTTTAAAAAGGTATTTTTGTGCTAAAAGTTGTCTGTTCATATGTCTACGTAGAACAACATGTCTTGTTAGATGAGCTATTTTTACTCTATTTTTCTGAATAATAGTTTTCCTGGAGAACAACATTACTGATTTGGATAAAGACATTTTCCCCGACAATGTTCTAAATTGGAACGTGACAACACAAACCGTTCTTTATTGTGTAAATTATGGGTTTTTACATTTGCCTTCGTCTAACGTGGTCATCCGCCATTTTGGACCGGAACTTCAGACACTTCATACTGTGTTTAGAACTTTTTACAGGACTATTTCTATTTTGAACAAACAATTTCGATCATTTCTGTAAACCGTAAGTCTTGCTTAAATTATTTACATTATTTTATGTTTTCTAGGAAAATTTATTTTTTGTTAAAATTTGCAAATCTTGTTGTCTTCAATCTTTTATATTACTTTAAACGATCCGATCCGATATGTATCAGCTGTAATACATTAAAGACACCGTGTCTGTTGTTTATATCCTATTTGCCACTAATACCATAATCAACCTTTTTCAGAGGTAGTGTTCCACTACAAAATGTAAAAGTTAACTGGGTTTTGGTTTATAATAATATCAATAATAATAGCACTCATTCATTACATATTGCATGATTATGCCCTCACTGAATCAAGAGTTTATGGAAAATTTCCAATATTTATGGGATTTGTACAACTGTTCATCATAGGGACAAAACTGCTACTACTTCTACAACTACTACTTCTAAATGATGCAAATATTTTAACAGGTTTGATGACAAAACAAAATATCCAAGGATATCCATCCTTTGTTCTCATTAGGAAATATCCCCAAAAGAAACATGAGCATTCACACAATTTTCCACTCTTTCACTCTGAATTTCAGAGATGGAATAATATGTGACAATGTGACAATTTTTGGCACGTTTCTCTTTTGCAAAATTCTAAAAACAAATCTTGAACTTATAAAAGAAAGATCAATATTTATGAATCATATGCCACTAGAATTTAAAAAATTTGAAAACAAATACTGGTAGGACCAGATTTAGAATTATGGGGGAAAAACATCTGAATCTAAATATAAATTTAGGTAAAATTCAAAATTCAAGGATAGGGTTTTATCTATGGTATGAATGATCACAAATTAAGTAAGAAATTAATTTCCCCATCTGCCAATTACAAATAAAGATGTGGTAACGGGTCAATTTTAAAATGGTAAATTTATGAACTTACCATATAAATCATATACAATCATATACAATCCAGTCAGTTTCATTTTCGGCCTGGAAAACAATTACTCAATAATTTAAGCATTATCAAGCAAGTTTCAATCACATAAACCAAATCTTTATTGGGATCAATAATTTCATTTTTGAATTATGGGAAATTGTATTACTTAAAAAATGTATTTTACTCCAAAACAAATTCATCATTTAATGAGTGGGTTGGCGGGAGGGGGAAATAGAGCAGAGTCAAGTCATAATCATGTATATCAGGTACATGCCCAAAATATACCCTTCCTTTCATCTAGTATTTTTAACATTTTATGACATGTATTTGGATTACAATGTTCATTCATATTTATAAATAGAATTTATTATTTTAAAGAGGGTTATGATACAGTCAAGTTTTATTCAAGGTATAAGATGGAAATGATGTTTGACACAACCAAACTAAAAAAAACAACTTAAGCTTTTTTTGGTTGCATTGTTGCTGAAAATGCCTCCGTTCTGACAGATGTTGTAGCATCATGAATATAGGTTTTATATTCAACAATATTTTCAGCACTCACATCCAATAAAGTTGTAAACAAGTTATACAATTGTGGATGCTGAAAGACTCAATTGATATTTACATCAAAGATACACATGTATGCATAACTGTACAAAAGGTGTAGTCTATTGGAGACAACTAAAAAAATACACGTGAAAGGAAAGTGGTAAGAAATTCAAGCTATATCACCTCTGTCATTAAGACATGTCCAGGTTTCAGTTTCCTCCCCATGAAATCCAAGTATATATGACTATATCTCAAAAGTGTCAATATTCAAGTATTTATGTGCAAGTTAATAGATTTAAGTATCCTTTTTATGTTTTATTGATACTTCTAAATTATATATTTTACCATTTAAATAAAGGCAATGCAACATGCTTCATTTCATTCAATTTACATAGCAATGAAGTCATGCTCAAACTGATAAACCACCACTATTATATTCTTATATGTAAATGAATGATACTATCAGAGAGATGGATGGACAAAAATTATCCATGAATGTCAAGCATAAAAGAAAAGGCAAATATAATATAACACTGGATCAATATATTTTTGTTTTATATATTGATGTATTTTAAATTATTTTTATATGTTTACAAGTGCCATCCTTCCCTGAGTTCTCCATTTATTGGGAGTAGTTCTATCTATATGGTTACATGAGAAAATTTCTCTCCCAATAAGTCACTAAATGCATTTTTATCATAAGCCAGAGTCATTTTTACAAAACACTTATGTTATATTCTTTCAAAAACAATGAGTAATACATGTTACTGTATTTACCTTTAAACCCATTAACATTCCAACCAAGTAACATTATCAAAAAGAAATCATTGCAATTATGTCACAACTGTCAAAATGATCTAAGTCATGGCCAGCATCCTTCTTGGTTTTGCAATTCATCATACTAAATAATTTCTTTTCTGGTTGCTCAGCAGTTTCAGGTGCTTTGCCACTCACTGTAGCATCCATTTAGGTCGCATTTATTTTGATCATGAGGTACTTTGGCACTCACCGATTCATTCATTTAGGTTGAATTTACCTTGCTCATGACGTACCTTGGCACTCATTGCTGCATCCATTTAGGTCGCTTTCATTTTCCTCTTGAAATACCAATCATTTTAAAAAATTCTATTTTCTTTAAGAGTCAAGTCCTCCTATTTTGCCCTGATATCATCATCTCCAGCATGATCTATTTACCTTTGTATCAGCTGAACTTTACTATAAGTATGGGTTATGGGAGTCTTGCAGAACTTACTTTCTTTTGCAGCCTGTACAGCCAATGAGCTCTTTCAGAAATAATGTCCCTGTCAATACAGAGAATATGTTACACTGGTTTTCACCTTATACATGTACAATAATTACTCTTTTGCATGTTGAAAAAATAGTTAGCTGCTCCTTATTGAATGTGCTTCAACTGTCAACAATATGCTCATCTGTTTTCTCTGTTAACATTACATTGTCAGAATCATTCAATATCCGGCGATATTGAACACCTTCATATTGCACTCCCACGTCACTGATGCACATGAATGAAGAACTACTTTCTATAGTAAACAAACAATGGACGCAGACGCCATTACTTTAGATTTATTGTGTTTGTTGGTGGATAAAGTAAACCAACTGTTTGAACCATTTGAAAGTAGAGATGCCAAAGGTGAGAATGTGGATGAATTCATAGATTCACAGAAGAAATTTCCAACGAAGCTGGCGACTGAACGTGATATCAGAAATGTTCAGCAATGGCTGATGAAATATAAACAAAGAAAAAAGGAGTAACATTTTTTTTTAGACAATGTAAAGAATGAATGAAATAAAATTACATAACATAAAACAAAAAATATGGGGAAAATATGTAATGAATTGTATAATCTGCACATACCAAACTGTTTTCACAATGAAATACATTAATCAACATTGCCAAATATAAGAAAACTGGTTTTTGTGTCAGGTGCATTGGATTATTGAATTAAATATAACATATTCGCGATGCAAATGTTAAAAATTGCAAATATTATCCAAGACCAATGGGGGTTAATCAGCTTGGAACTCTGATGAAATGAGCAGCCGAAAGGGCACAAATCTAGGGGAGAATTACCAATCATTCTGTAAGGAAGACTACTGTGACAAACCTGTCAAAAGCTGGGGTCCCTCCAACAAAGATAATGCAAGTGAGTGGGCATAAAAATATGTCATATATAACTGGTAATAGTAATGAGAATAAATCTTCTTGCCTTTTTTTCCTCTTTAATCTCCTCAAAATGTACTTTGTACTTTGTGGACTCTCTCTGCTAATAATAATTACGTATTTCCAAATACTGTTACACATCTGTGTACTATAATATATAAGCCTATAGAATCCAGACTACATTGTTGAAATCAAAATCACATTCCATAGTAGACTGTCACAACAGCTTTGTAATAACATAATTATTTCATAACATTTTACTTAGATGGTTGGAATTTGCAGACTTTCAATCTCTACTTGCCAGCAGATCCTGCTACTTTGACCCCTTTACAGTCTTAATGTTTAAAATAATTTTAGAAGACAGTGTATATATATTATATATGTAAACAAAATAAGTTGATAATAAATAAAAACACTCTAATTATCATGCTAGAGAGCAGTTTCAAAACCTGAAGGATGCTATCCCATTCTGAAACATCATCATTGACAAATTACCATTGGCTATCAGTCATCAATTTAATGTAAGAATGTTCTGGCCCATTGGCCAATTGAGCAATTTGTGAAACAATCTGGTGATGTACATTTACATTTTCAAATGGACCCAATCCTGACCTTATAGAAAAAGCATGTATTGTGAACTATGCACAAGATATGCAACACATCAAGGTCACTTACAAGTTACATATACTTTTCATATGCATTGAAATAATTCTGTATTATATAAGAACCATACAAGTGACAATATTATTGACCCATCTTTTAAAAAGATTTTGCTTATATGTAACATATATGTCATTTATATGCAATATAAGCCTTTATCAGTTGAGTATAAGTGAATTGCTTATAGACATTTAGACAGTCATTTTCTGAATAATAGTTTGCAGTACAACCAAATCAGTCAAAGTCTCAAGTCCACAGTTTGCTGTAAAACACAATCAAGATTCAACAAAACAGTATGAATTATTCTCCCAAAATTTCATAACTGCCCATCAGATTTACCAATTCAAGGAGTTGTATCAAAGAAAACAACAACAAGAGAACAACACACATGCAATAAAACAACATTGGAAGAAAACTTCCAATTTTGATGGATTAATGTATCACACCTTGAGAAATTAAACAATGCCTGTGTGTCAATTGCAAAATGGGGGCATAAGTAAGCATTCACAACCACACAATGTGGACACACCTGGTAAACAGGAACTTTTTCATGATCCAAAAATAAAAATTTAGTAAAATTTAATTATTAAATCAGTTCAAAAGAAAAAGGCATTTCCAGTTGGCTGTCCATTCTTGTTTCCCAAATCTTCACTAGCCAAGGTTCCAATAACTCTATCTACACCAGATACTTCTGTGTTTTGGGAATATGAATTTCATTGGATACAGTTATATAACAGTGACTTCAGTGAAGTGTATGCTACAGGTTCAAATGGATTTGAACTGAGACATGTTAAAACCCAGGATTGGTTCCTTTTGGAGATTAGATGATATACTGGTCAACTGAGACCAAATTGTCTAACAGATCTGATAGGTTTATATCCTGCATGTCTGCCAAGATTCCAGAATGTGACCAAAATCATAGTGTCATAACCTTAGGTAGAGCTCAGGGTCAAATTGTTTCTCCGCAGTTGACCACATAAAATGGTGGCCACCTGGGGTATTGAGGTAAGCAGATTGATGATATTGGAATGTCATCAGATCCTGAAAACACACGACTTTCCCTCATAAGCCTTCAGAGTGGAAGACTTTCTTGTTCTCAATATTCTCTCCACAATCAAACGTTTTAATTTTGGGTCTCGCAAGGTTGTCCTTACAAGACCTGATCATGCAGAAGAAGAGGATGATATGGGTATGGATGGACCATCTATCACCATGGACACTAGAGATGGTTGGCCAGAATCTTCCTGGACACATATCGCTTGAAGAAAGTAATTCCTTTTGAGAGGGGTTATGAGAGTTATCTTGCCATTCTATTCCCATAACTTCTGGATTATCTTTGGACTCAGGACAGTGGGAGGGAAGGCAAATGAACACAACCCATCCCAAATGATTGACAGTGCATCTACGGCCCAAGTTTTGGGGTCAGAAAAAGGAGATGAAGTTGGGTAGCTTGTGATTCAACTTTATCACTCTCCCATGTCGCTGGCGGTAGTAAGGTCGGCAAGAGGTAGCCATTCCTACAATGTGCACTCAGGTACTGATACCTATTACTTTTGCTTGTGGCTTTTCCAGTGGAATTTAATGGTCAATTTGATTGGATTGCCTCACTGATACAGGAATGATCGAATCTCATTCATGATTTTGACTGTTTGATCAAGTGGACTTGAAAATGGGTGTGATTGTACTGGCAAAGTTTGCATAAAAATGACAGCCAAGTGGGATCAAGCCTATTGCTACAATGAATAGATAATAATAACTCTCGGTGAAATCCCAGTTGTGTTTGAAACAAGCTCAACAAGTTTGATGATTCAGGTAACAAACAATCAACAAAAAGTTATGGGACTGGTGGAGGTCTGAATTTCCCAGTTCACTAAATAAGCCAAGATAATCTAGAAGAGAAAAAAGATTTTCCTTCCTTGAGATAGGTCAGAAATTATAATGTTTCCAGAAAATGTAATCCAGATATACTGCCAATATTTTAGAGGACCAGAACTGGGAGAAAATACAATCTATAAACAGAGTTAAAGCCTGGGTGTGATGTAAATACCAAAAGGAAGAACAGTGAACTGACACATTTTGTTGCAGTAAGCAAAAAATTGAGAAAATGTTTGTGACACAAAGTGGAAAGGGATGTGAAAATATGCATTAGTCAAATCGAGACAGACTGCATACTTATCTAACTGAATGGAAAGGCAGACTAAACTCATTTGTATCTTGATTTGGTTGTGGCAACTTCAGTCAATGTAGGGTCTAAATTTTCTGAAAAGGAAACAGCCATGAGTAAAACCTCAGGGATTGGGGCCTCAGCACAAGCTCCAGCACCTTTTTTTTGGATGAGCAACTATATCTCTTTTTGTAGAAATAAAGTGCTCTACCAATCAGACAGAGTATTTGTGAAGAAGGAATACAGGAGGGGGAGAGGATTGTTTATGACTGAATCGCAAAGCCTCTTTGAATGACCTGGATCACCAAATCTAGTGAGCTCAAAATTCAATTTTTTATTGCCTCTGTATGATTGCTTCCTTCAAAGCAACAGTGACCTGAACAGGGTGGTCCAGTAAAGGTTGGGTGTGACAAATTTGGAGAGTCGTTATTTGCAGACATGTCAAACGCCATATGAAAAGCAGATTGTCCAAATCTGTCAAAGTATTGGCCATGGCATGATGAGCAGCCCTGGTCATTGACTCTAGCAATTCTAGTCATAACCTGTTGTGCCTGGCTAAAATATCCTGTGCCTGCTCTTTTAGGCATGGAACAAATTTGTCCACCTAACAGTCAAGTGAACATATGAACAACTACTCTATAATCATGTCAAGTATGGGGAGATTAGTACTGAAGGCATTGATCACCCTAATTCTGTGTCTTCTCTTCGTTGAAATCTACTAATTCCTAAAGGGGGTGGAAGGCATTTTGATATAGCCAACACCTTTTATTTGAAGGAGTTCCATTGTATCCATTGTGCACAGAGGCCCAACTAGGACTATTTGCCATACTGAAGAAGACATCCCTAGTGGAATGATGACTAAATTCCATCCCTATGAAAACATTACTAGCCCTCCATTGGTGGACAAGCAGTGAACAAACAGAGGTCTGGCACAGCTGGCTGGTTTGCCAGGTGAATGGTCAGCCTCTAAACTGGTGGCATAGAAGGTGGTCCAGCTGCTCCAAAGGCATGGCTGGACATTGAAATCTCCATCATAGAAAAGGGCAATTGTCACTACTGGTATGGTTTGATGAGCAAATTTGTTAAGATCCCCATAAATGACAGGTGACTGGACTAATTTGATGAAAATGTCTTCATGTTGCAACAGCTGGGCAGCCAGTGACCAGTGGACAGGGTGTGATTTTAATACACATTAGATCTAATCAATCCAGTGTGAACAGCATGTAGTCAGGCAGCTGCTGGCGGTGTATAACATTGTCCATCAATCACCAGTATCGGTCACACTTAAAGTATGGATGAACAAATAGATTCCTCATTAAAATCTCAAGCACAGTAAAGATAAGATACCAACAAAATGGCTAGATGGACTGATCTAAGCTCACTGTATGAACTATTTAGTTAGACTACTTCAAAATGTTACCATGATGGGACAGCTGGACTGCTGGTGTTAACTGGATGACTGGTGGTGTCAGAATGGCTGGTGATGGCTGGACAGCTGGTAGTGTAACAGCAGTATTAAGAGATATATCCTATCCATCCATTATGAACCCCATGACCTACAGGCCCAAAGGCCATACATGAACTTGCAGGAAGTACTTATGCCTCGTGGGCTGCCTAGACTTGGGGAACACTTACCATTAATCGGTATCACTAACAACAAACTGTAGGTTGTCTTCCTTCATTTGCTCCATCTTTCCTTCCTTTCAATGCCGAAAGGATGATTGCCTTCATGTATTTAGTAAATTCTTCTCCTGAGATGACAGAAGAAGAGAAAACAAAGCATATATTAGCACATTCATATGTGGCTAAATAGCTACTATCATAAATTGGCAAATCAGTATATGACTAATTATCTAAATTAGAAACTCAGCCTTCCACTGACTATGCATATCATGGAATGTGTATACATAGTATCAACAAAAATGAGTTATGGGACTTCCAAGTTCTAAGTTGCATGCAGAATTTCAGTGGAGTAGGTGAACAAATTTAAAGTTATGCTACCCATAATGACCTTGTACAAGGAAAAAGATAGTGTGGTGGGACAGTTGTCTTAAAATCAGTCCTAAAAGGTGACAATATCACTCAAAAACTGGCACAAATTTTAACATTATGCACACAACCTGTATCAGATTGATACATTCACACAATCAGTCCAAAAGGAATATATCTTAGGTCTAAAAGACACATAATGGCTACAGATGAACTGTATGACATGTGATCTACACAGCAGTAAAGCTATAAACTTTCAATACATGCAGGTGCCTTAGGGAAGATAATGTGCAAGAGTTATTGCCCATTGTCCATTGCTCTAGACAGAAAAGAAGATTTTCATATTTTAATAGAGCTGGATTCCCTCGGTAGCAGTCTAATATTCCAAATGTAATGTCTTTGGGAAATATATTCAAAGAAGAAAAATCTTCTCTAATAAATTGTTTCAATGTCTGACTAGACAGGCCAATGAACACAACTTTAGAAGTTAATTAGATCCAATTAACATCTTCAATTAATATATTCTATCAATATAAATTGTCAGTGACTTTAAGAATGCACATGATTTTATGATCAAGAAAGGTAACATGTAAATTAACCAAACTTAAACAGAATAACTATCTTAAGTTTGTACACCTAAATAGCCAGTTCTCAATTTTGATTTTTACACACTAAATGTCCTAATTTGTCTGAATTCTATCAACATGAAGGTAAGACAATGTTCAAACTTCTAATATTTCTTAATTTTGTTCCAAGTTTGCATAAACGGTTGAAAATCCATAGGAAGGTGATTAAAACAAAACCAGAATTATAAGTCAAAGTGTTAAAAAAAACCATACTGAACATAAAGTTATTCAAACACTATTTAAGTAAATATGATGATAGGCTTGTTGGTTCTCTATTGTAATATAACTCCTATATGATATGATGTACAATTTGCTAAGTGTGAAAACAAAAATCTCTTGAAAAGTATGCTCTATGGGTGACATGTAATCCAATGAATGCAGGATAAGACCTTGAACTACCAAGCATGCAAACCATGTGGCAGCCATCTTAGATGCAAGATTGGCACCATTTCCATTTAAGGCCCAATAGACATCATAAGGAATCTTTGGGTGAAAACTTAATGTCAGTATATCCATCCACTTAGGAAAAAAATGGACAAAATGTTCAAGATGGCCATATCATCCAGATTGGATATCAGACTGACATCATGGTCCATACAATCCAGATTGGATATCAGACTGACATCATGGTCCATACAATCCAGACTGGATATCAGACTAACATCATGGTTCATACAATCCAGATTGGATATCAGACTGACATCATTCCATACAATCCAGATTGGATATCAGACTGACATCATTCCAGATTGGATATCAGACTGACATCATTCCATACAATCCAGATTGGATATCAGACTGACATCATTCCATACAGTCCATATTGGATATCAGACTAAAATCATTATCCATACAGTCCTGATTGGACATCATACTGACATCATTTTCATTTTTAGCCAGATCAGAAACTAAGTAATTACTATAATGCCTTTTTCCACATCAAAGTAAAACCAGGTACAATCAAATAGTTGTTTCTTTTAAACTGATGATAACCAAGATATCTGCTATATGATGGTAACCAAGGAAAACCGATGTGAGCTGAAGTAGATAATGTATTTTTCTGAAGAAAATAATTGTCTAACCACATTTATCCAGCTTTCAAAAAGAATGGGACAAATATTACCAAAAAATAACATCAAACTGGCATGGGTTCATAAGGGGACCAGTATTTATATCTTAAAGAAGTTTTAAATGGACTGATGATCTCATTATTAGCTGAAAAGGGTCTGTAGAAGTCCAGAAGTATACCCCAAGGCATACAAATAAGCAAAGTGAAAGAAGCATAAATGAACCTGATACTGCTTATCTTGCTTACAAGTCATAACAGTTGACCACTGCCTTTGTTTTGATAATCAATCAGATTCAAAACCACATAATTAGTTTGTAGGTCCTGTTCATAATTCCTACTCATCTATGACCTGTGTCATATAAAGTTTTTTATTAAGCTTGATAACAGCCAATACAAAACAATTCCAAATATATATAATGTGACTCATCTGGCTTACATAACTAAATGTTCATTTTCACTAACAGCATGTATGTAGAAATTGTAAGAACATAGACATATTAAAACAATCAACAAAATCTTCATATAGAGTAAATTTTAGCTATTTTAAAGTAGCTGAATAACAATAATGGTCTTAACCTCTCAATAATTATGTTCAAGAAATATACACAAACAAATAATCCATCAAAAAGACTGATGCTGTGCTGGATGATACAAATTTCCAGGGATCCAACAAATGACACCATTTATTTTTGTTACTTTTGAGTGTAGCAAACATCTGGCAATCAAATTTAATGCAAGATTGGCACCACTGCAGACATTGTGAGAAGTCTTAGCGTGAAAACCCCATACTGTCATTAACATCCATTCAGGAAACGTAGCAATAAAAAGATTTTAAAGATGGTCACTGTTACGGCAATAATTGATGGAAGATCTCCATTTATGACCAAACAAATATTATATGAAGTCACTTAGTGAAAGTCCCATGTCAATATGGCCATCCATTTAGAAGAAACTGGATACAATTTTCAAGATGGATATGATGCCCACACTGGGTGTTGCATTGACATGATTTTCATTTCATGCCCAAAAGTAGATACCATAAGATTAGTCTTCTGGTGAAAATCACAATCATGTAGAAATGACATTTGATTAATCATTATACTGTGATTTTCCATTCATTCTGATATTGCTGCACAACTTATAGAGTCTAAATACTTTTATGTACTATACTCACTCCAATTCCTTTTTTCTTACTGAGATACTCCATGCATCATCAAATCATTGTTTTTCAAACTCTGCTGATTGAGTTTTGTTTTCTAATTAGAGTGATGGTTGCAGAGGAATGCCTAATTCAATTGAACAAGGGGTGCATTGTCTTTATCAAAACAATTAAGTCTAATCGCATTCAACTATATATAGTTAGACATTTATTCTGTTAAAGGAACTGAAGCAGCACTTAAGTTCAACTACATTAGGCATTCCATGGCTACCATGATTGCCTTTTAACCAAATGGGTAATTTATACATTTCCTAAAAATACAGTGTGCCGTATTTAGTGGCCTATAAGTTGATGCAGAGTATAAGTCAAATTAGCAAATTTACATCCTTCACTTATATTTAAGTTGATGGTGAGGCAAGATCAAGATCTTGTCTTTGTCTTTTTCACTTCAGTCCACACAGCATCTCAAATTTTATACTAGATGTAACTCATTATCCTTTCAGGGTATGATTATTAATTGGAACTGAAACTACCTCATGTGCTTCACATGAAGTATTTGAAATGTATTACTTTTAGCTACATATAATGATGAGGACTCGAAAGTTTATAGAGTTACAGATATGATAAAATTTGTGAACCTGCATGGAATTAAATTATAGTAACTACTGGTTTCATAAATATTAAAGGCCCTACTGTATGCTATTCAGACTACCAGCAGTTGGGAAATTGCATTAATAATGCCAACATGCTTTTCCAGAGTTTTTGTTTGAAGAGAGATACAGAAAGAAAGCCACATGCATTCCATTGCATGTTTCTTCTTGAAACCTCATGATCATAATAAAATATCGCCTGATATGAGAGAGAGGGTAAGAGAGATTTCAGCCCTTCATTATCGTTTTCTTTTTTGGGGGGAGAAGGGGTTGTGATAGGTTGTAACTTACTGCCCATGTTTAGCTGAAGCTTTTGTTAAAGAGAGAAACATTAATAATATTATGTAATATTGTTAAATAACACATGCAACCTATGAAAATATATTTTATACTCCTTCAGTTTCAGTATTCACAATATTTATATCCAAATAGGATCCATTTAGGTTATGACCGAGAATGACCATTTTGCATGCTAATTTTCTTTGCAAGTATAACAACCTTTCCATTTCCAACAAATAAGATCTTTTTAAAACTGCATGTACCCTTCCTGTACCAAAGTGGAAATTGCTTTTGATCTTTGCTCATACTTTAAATTGCTGAGAGTTCTGTAGGCAAGTTCAACCATCATTTCACTATATGGTACCATATTCATAATAACATATGGGCAGCCTCATTTCCTTATTGATAGCTTCACTGATCTGATCTAGTATGCCAAATCACTTGTAAATGAAAGATCACAGTAATTAGGTACGTGAACAATATAGTTTCATCAGGACACTTCTCTCTCTCTCATAAGGGGCATCATTTTTGTTTGATCGTTAGGTGCAAGAAGGAAAATGTAATGGAACATGTCTTTGGTCTTTGTCATGGATATTCATCTCCTAATTTGTCAATTCTAATACACATATATGTACTGGTAATAATATATATATATATATATATATATATATATATATATATATATATATATATATATATATATATATAAATTATATTATTGGAGCATGGTGCTTTAGTGGAATTACATTAAATGTACAACAATTATTTTAAATACTGAACATCATGTAATTGTTTAAAATCCTCAGGTTGGGGTCCTATATTTTTTCATACATAATCTCTTCCCCAAAATGAAATATTTTTACATTTTTTCTATTCTTATTGGAAAACTTTTTCTCATGCAACATACGATAAAATGATTCAGATGACATAATCCATATATAAGTTGATTCAGAGTATAACACAAAACTAAGATTTCTGGCAAACAAGTATCGTTTTATAAGCGGGCATATATGGTACATGATTCATTTGGTTATACCCACAATGATTCAAAACCTTTGCACATGTTCAGTTTACGTGGGCTTTTCAAATTTCTGTAACAAAGATGGAACTGTAACTGAATCTATAATGGGTGTATAAAGCATAGTTGGTCACAAGAATGCAAAAGATAAACATTAAGTCTGTAAAATCTTAAGTCCACTTTTGGTTAATCCCACCCTCCTGAAATAATTTTCTTTAAAATTAATATATATAGACAAAAATGCAATAACTCTCATCTATTACATCCTTGCCATCTACAGGTGGCACTAGATTTAAGCTCAAAAGAATGACATATAACATGATCCTTGGATTGCGTGGAGAATGGGAGGGAATACAAGTAAGTACAATTGGGAAGGTATTCTGGAGAAACAATTTACTGAAAAATTGCTTTCCATTTTGAATACATTAATACTTTAATGTTGCTGGAATAATTAATAGGCAGATGGAAAGCTAAGCAACCTATGAAGAAATAGAGATCTTCTTACCACACCGAATATCCAGGTCAAACCAGCAAAATCTTAATTGGGTGTCTATCCTAAAGGTGTGCTGATACCAATCAGGTAAATTAGCTGCTTGTGTGATTCGACTGGGACTACCAGTTCTAGAGTGTGTCACTGTGGAGCCAAGCATCATAGATAAAACTTGGAGAAGGCTGAATAAATCAACAGATGACCTTGATGATATCTTTCATAGAGGCAGTCAAATGCAACGCTTGCAAAAAATACTCTTGTCTCAAAGGAAGAGACTTTCATGAAGCCATTACTCTGTTCTTGTTATATGTCAGAGTGTGCTGTTTGTATTTCTCACTTCAACCATATCCAGTTGGAAAACCTCTTGGGTTGCCTTTGAATTCAGAAAGTCAAAACAAGGAATTGCACTTATGAAACAATGTGAGTGATTTAGTCCCATGCAAGTCAAAGTTGAGCAACAAGTCTGAGAGGTCTTTGTTATGGCCAATATCTTCCCTGTCCTGATGATGGAATGTCTGATGCTATAAAACAGTGGTCTTTACTAGTATTCAGAGCTAACTTTTTCTCATCAAACAGCCAAATAAATGAGTCAGATATTATGGGACTGAGGCACTCAATGGGACATTTGTTAAGGACTTTGCACCAGTCCCTGAAAAAAGCCACTTTTCTTCATAAAACTTTGAAGTTGAGGGCCCTCTAGATGTCATAATTCTTTCCACAACTGAAGGAAGATTTCTAATTCAAGGGTCTCTGAGTTAGACATGAAAAAGAACATGATGCAAACAAAGATAGAAACATGTGATCATGGTTGTTTGAGAAGATTTGGCCTGGCTAGGAGCTTCCTGGCTAGATGTGAAATTATATTTTAAACTTGATTTTTGCAAGTAGAGAGAGGCAATCAAAAATAGTCTGCACTTTAAGCCCCTTAATTTCTGTATAATCATTGGAACTAAGATCACTGGTGGTGGGGTTAGACAAAGGTTCACAAACCCTCCCAACTCAGAGAAAGAGTGCTGATTGAAGAGTCACCAGGGTTTCTGGTAATTGGGAAATGAAAGTGGACAGTTTTTCATTCCACCTGGCTACAAAATGTTGATTATTGGACAGCCCCACAGCAAATCTGATAAATGACTAATGGATGAAAGGACCATTATATATAGAAAATAAGTCCTCTCCTTGACTGAGTACTGGCCAATATATTGAGTCTGCCAGGGGTATGTTTGATCTGGATGTAAATATTGCACTGTGTGAACCAATGACAGCTTTCAAAGTTGGGTGATTTGGTACCATCCTTTTTGTGTAGGTACATTAATACCATTAAGATGTCTGGCATGAGGAACACGACCTTGCTATGTTAATTTTCACTCCAAAAATGAAAGTCTCTGATGATGGCTTTCATCATTAAGAGACTGATGTGATAACAGATGGCTTTCTTAACAAATGTCACTTTCATAGACATTACACAGTCATATCAGGCTGTTTAAGAGGTATTTCTGTCTTAATCAACCTTGGTGCACCACTGATCCTTGACTGACATTATCACACTTTTTATGTTGATCCTGTAATCAAGTGGCATGGAGGAAGCCACCCATGAGATATTAAGGTCATCTGCAATGGGCTCATGTAGCGGATTCACTTCATGCTGGAAATGCATTCTGGAAAAATTATTCGGACCAACCAAAGGTGCGGAAGATGTACCAGGTTGAGGTGGGAGAGCAAATACATATCCAGATGGTAAAACATATGGGAAGGAGAAATATTAGAATTGCCAATTGATCAGAAAACTTATATGTAAAAAGGAATAAGATCCTTCTTTCCAGTGACTTCAATGGAACTGATCATATGTTTCCAGAGGATGTCCAAATATCCTGCATTGTACTGTCCAAGAGGATAAGCCATAAGTAAATGGTCAGCCATTATCCACAGTATTCAGTTGTGAATTTGGTATGCTGAAATCAAAATCAGTCAGCAGAGGGCATACTTACTGCAGTGTAGATGGCTGTAATATGTGTGTGTGCATGTGTGTGAGATTTGGATTTGTCAAGAAGTTTTAAAAGTTGTGCAGCCATATCATTATGATGTCTATAGTGTGGTAGTTGTTAGTGATTTCTAGCACTTGGGCATCATGCCACAGACATGCAGCATGATGTCCCACTCAGTCACACCATCCTGATACCAGGCTGACCAGTCCTAACACTAAGCTCTGAATACTAATCGCCTAGTGAAGCGGCTGTTTGAGTACCATTTCTTTCAGTCTTCTGTATTACTCAGCCAGGGTATAAACCCATTTCCTCCTGTATCCAACACAGATGCCTTAACCACTAGTCCAACAGAGCCATTAACTGCCAGAGTAATGGTAATGTCAGATGGAGAGATGTATATATCAATAATATCCATGGTAATGTTAATGTTACATGGCTCAACCTGCTGTGGCATAGGACAATATGTAACGAAAATCAGAGAGTCACTGAAAATTATGGTTCAAGAGCCGGACAGCTGGATAGTAGTCAGCAGCTGATATAGCATTAAACTAAATTGCAGCTAGATCCAGGTATAGATTGAGAGCCAGACAGCTATTGTATGGTTGGTAGCCAGGATGGCATCAAAACTGACATGCCAATACAGGGTACAGCTCATTCAACTCATTAATAAACCCCATTCATTAGAACTTACAGGCCCAATAGCCATTCTTGGAAGTGGGGGGGACTTAAACCACCTAGACTGCCTAAATCTGGGTGGAGATTACTCCAGTGTTGAAAATCTTAACTAAATTGGAGCAAGATGGAAGGACATAAAAAACTGTAACTAATTACTTTAATGTCACTTGTACCAAATAATTCACCTAAAATCCAGAGATGGTGTACATGGTGGGGGAGAAGTTGCAACTTCAAACATTCCCCCAAATGTAATGGCATCCTCAACCAACCAGGACAAAGACTAAGTTGAAAATGTCAGTATTCTTGGTCCTTTGGCTTTCCACATATCTCCCTGCTTCTCGCAGTTTTCCTTACTGTCAACCACGTACAACCAATTGGCACACATGCTGCACAATGTACAATTTTTTATATGTAATCACAATTAAACTTCTCACTGGCTTTGCATTCTTGAATTTAGCATTTTAAATCATAATTAATAATCCTGAAACATCAATGTCAGAAAGAAACAAACAGAAATGCACTGATAAATGCATTAAGAATGATAAGAGACAATGAGATACTGTCTCGAATTTTAAAACTCTTAGAACTAATTAGATGAATTGTACTAAAGTTAACACAATTAAAGTAGAAAGGGCTAGAGACACTTCTATGATTATTCTGATTTCATCTCTGAACGTCAAAGAAAACTTGGTTTTGCTCCATAAAATTTGACTGATTCATCTGTTATGGTACAAAGGTTTTGGCAAAACACTCTTCAAACTTGCACCAGTAAAAGGGGCAAACATGTCAATAATTGATTGTTCAAAGGAAAGTTAATTGTGGCATGATTAGCCATGTCTTGTTAATCAAATATTCGACATAGGAAATTTTAGGAACCAGTCAAGTCTGATTGGCTAAGGGAAACTTAAAGGCATAAACATTGTAAGACAATATTAGCTGTACTTTGCAAAATTGCTTCAGTCTTCAATCTTGTTTGTAAGAAGTTAGAGAAGGATTCTGGGGGACGAACACAAGTAGTATGTTTCCTCATGACTGAAGAAAGGCGAGTTAGTTGTCTCAGAAAGTAGACAGACTATACATTGGAAGTTCGTGGGAAAACGAATAAAACAACAAAGGTAAGCAATCTTAGTTTTCAAATTTTAAGATACTATTTCATTTGTTGATTTATTTGCAAATGTATTGATGTTTTGATGTATGTATGTATGGTTTCATTTGTCAGGGTTTTAGCAAAATGTCACAACATTTTATTCTTTGATTTTCTAATTATCAATTCATTGAGAGAATTGACAAGATTGCCTGTAACTGAATATTCAATACATAGGAATGTGTAGAAATTGCATGAATTCACCCTGATACATGATGGATAATGTTTAATAGATTTATGAATTAAATCTTTGTGTAGCATGCCATGTATTGAGTGTATATTCATATACTAGTTCGTAATATTTAATTGACCACATAAACTATTTTAGAATAGTTAGATCTGATCGGCTAAGCCATATATAATTTAACACTACACTGTATTAAATAGCTTAATGTAAAGAAGTCATGGGGTGTTAAATACGGGCACATACAAACAAATTGGTAGCTACTAAGCTCTTGAACCTGAATTAAGGTCAGTATACATGTAATGGCCGCTTCCATTTTGTAAACAGAGAACTATTGAGTGAGTGAATTACTTAAGACAGAATTAGCAAGATACCATCTGATTTTGGATTATATATATATATATATATATATATATATATATATATATATATATATATATATATATATATTTATATATATATATATATATATATATATATATATATATATATATATATATATATATATATATATATATATATATATATATATATATATATATATATATATATATATATATATATATATATATATATATATATATATATATATAGACATTTTTATCTATTTAAGGAAACAGCTTCCTCAGCCATTTTGTCGGAAAATTCCTTCAGCGGAAAATTCCTCAGGAAGGTCCACAGCCGAATTCCAGTTCTAGATTCGAGATACTATCATCAAATCATTTAAGTTTGAACTGGCAAGGGTCCATCGTCTAAAATGATTAGACAAAGGCTGGAAGTGCAGGAGGAACAGAAAATTTGATGTCCGGATAAAGATTCAGCGTTGAACTCAAAGTCACAACTTGTAGGCTATGTTGAAACTCTATATTAATTATGTCACTGACAATTAATAGTACAGTGAAATTTGTCTTTGCTTTTATTGTGTACATGTTCGTACATTTTCTCTTTTTTTCTGCAGTAGGAGAAATTGATTGGATTTCTTTCCATTTGGAATTATATTGTTAAATTGATTAAATTTTATATTTGTTCATTTAAAGGGAGGCTCATTGTTTTATTTCATCAATATACTAGCTCAGAGATCTGTTATTCTTTCTCTCCATCCACACTGGATAAATTATATCGCAGGATGTCATTCCCTAGTAACAAACCATAGAGATGGAGTTGGTTTAATGTTTAGAATCCACCTCTTGTCCCAAGATCCTTGTCTGCATGAGTACCAGGTTTGTCTGGCAAACCCATGAATTACATGATCTGATCTATACTGTCAAAATGCAAGCCAGCCATTTTATGGTTCTTTTGGGCAGACTTGTTGCTTCTTAAATATTTCCCTGAAATATAGCAATCTTTGCACCTGCAATCTGCCTTGTGATCTTTATATTCCTTAGGTGTTAAAAATATGCATTTTCAGCACAAGATAGGCTATGCGTGGCTGCCAATACAAATGATGGAGGAAGAACCTGGAAAAATCCCTGGAAAGAACCACCATTCCATGAAGAGTTTATGGCAAGCTTTCAGATACCCACATTGTCTCAACCAGAGACTCAAACCCAAGCAAACAGAGATGATATGGCAATGATCTGCAGCAGTGAGTGCTTTAGACCCCATGGCCACTCAGGACCACTGTTAGAAAATGTATCTATGCAAACAACTGAACTTAAAACCCTCAATTATTTCATATACATGTGTCTAAAATCTAGAATGAAACTCAAAGATGATCAATGTGAAAAAATGTGATGCATTATATTACAACTTATTATCTTTGCCACCAACCTTATCAAGTTCATATCAGTAAGGCATCGGATTTTTTGCTTCATCATTCTGACCAGATTTATGTTACATGCAACAAAATATCATGTACTGCTTTTGTCAAGATGAAAAACATGTATTTAAAAAGCTTGATATTCCTAACTTCTGCATCGGTTGCCAACATTACATTCATCTGAAAAATCTGTAATGTACAGATACATTTTATTTACCTCTAGTACAGTTGTATAAACTTCAATTCCGAACCATATGCAACTCAATGGCTTGTTGTAATCTCTCATGCTGATATAATTCTTGGAACTTGTTCTCCATTTCAATTGACAACAATCTTATCTCCAACCATGTGACATAATCAAATCCACACATAATGCCCAATAAATGTAAATGTGTCTTTTCCTGCTTTTATGCAGAACACTCTGCATATTCCTTTCTATTCTTCTGAATTATTTATTTAAACTTTTTAAAAGTACTTGCTATTTCCAGATTTTACTGCAACAATCATATTTCCATTGTTGTTCCTTTTATTCCATACGGCCATATTTTAAATGTCACTTTCCTAAGAATTATGTAAAAATCCTAAGGGGTGGCAGGTCTGTCTCTCAGATAACTTGTGCATATGTGCTCCACATATCAGGCTGCAGTAAATTTAACTCCCTTCCCTCCATCCACAAACTTTAAAAGTTTAACTAGTACCTGTATGCATGCATAAACTGAATCCTATCTGATCATAATCTTAATTTGATCATTGTTTTAATTAAAAACCTTTATGCTGCAAAAAAATGCAAAACAAAGATTACAATTTAAAAGTTCAGAATAATCTGAATCTTCAGTCAAAGTATGTGGTTTTGTACAAAACTTTAATATTTGGTACTAAAACCGTTATTTTCTTACCAGTCTTACCAGAACCATGACCTTTGACCATTATGACCAGAATATCTTGGTTTGGTAAAGGAACTTCATCTGGAAAAAAAAGTTATTCAACAAGACTAATGTTTCTGAGTCACAATCACCCTTACCTTTGAATCCAAAAAATAATAAACCCTTTCCGTCCTTTAAGTACAAGCCCTCTGCAATCTTTGAACAAGGTAAAATGGGACTGAAATAAAATGGAGTGAAAATCAATTATCTTTGAGGGTGATCTAGGACTTGGATGGATGTATGGAAGCACATGAACACTACATTAAAGTGATCACTTTGGCAAGTTTGTACCAACGAAGGTTCTACAAAAGTTGTGTCTCATATAGAAATGTACAATATGATTGCATTGTTGCAGGAATACATAACAAAATGACCAATCTCAATATCATTAATTCAATGCATTAAACAATCTGCAGTATAAGCAGACAAAGCAATTCCTTCCGAGTTGGAATTTTATTTTCATTGTAAATGTAAGATCAATAGCCTTCAAAATTTAATTTGCCTAGTTAACCATATATTAATACCCAAAAGGCCATGTTCTAAATTGCAAATATGATATCAAATCTGAAAATTACTTATTATGTGAAAACTAGTCTAAATATGTAGAAATAAGTATTCAGTCTTAATTTAAGGTATTTGTATTATGGATTTAACTAGCTTTATTTTCTAATCCAAACAATGCTGTACAGTGTCAAGAATTAGAAGGGGGTATTAGTCTTTTGAAGAAACTATGCCATATTTTTCACTCAGACTACAAACAACTGCTAAAATTTCATGTCAAGAGTATTCATTACATCATATCTCATACAATGACAACTAAATGTATGATAAACCTAAACAATGAATAAACAAGACATTTGAAAAAGATGTTGAATACATTTTTCATCATACAATTAAGAATAATTAAGCTGAACAATGACATCTGACTGTACTTAGCATCATGTTGTGCAAGAATATTTGATCCATCAATTCATTTTCCTAATGGACACTCTTTGCACTATCAAAACTGCTGCTTATTATTAATGTATATATAAGTATGAAATATAGAAAATTAGTGGTTACATTTTTTCATGTTTCTAAGTCCTATGAGTTTACATGTGAAAAAACTGCTATAGTTTAACATGAGAGAATACAGTATTTCGCATAATGTCCTGTAAAATGTGATTGTGTGTAACCTAGAAGTTTTATTTTTTACAAAACAAAACTAATATTTTATGGGCTTGAGCAACAAATAAAAACTGTACTACCTTTCAGACATGGACATTATTTGGTGCCATTCATTCCAAACCTACTCTTTTAAAAAATCAATGGTATTTTTTAGATAATTGTTTTATGATCATCCAATAAATGCGATGGAAATCTGTATGAACCTTACAAAAATATGGTCAGATGATGTGTGATGACAACAACTTAATTTCAATGCTTTTTGAAGCAAGTGAAGAATATAATTAAAGGAAAGGTTTTTTTCTGCCCAAATATCAGATTTATTTGATGTTGTGGTACAAATATTTACATTTTAGGTTATGGCTTTTTGAACCATTTGAAGAAAAATATACTAGATATTAATATAAAATAAGAAAATATCCTCTAACTATAGTCTTGTATATTTCTTACAAAAACCATATAAGACAACTCTGGTGGCCTAGTGGTTAGAACATCTGCTTCAGATGTGGGAGGTCACCGGTTCAAATCCTGGCCGAAGATGTACAAAAATGGTAACAACAGCTGCCTTGCTTGATGTTCAGCACTAAGAGGTTAGTGTTAGGACTTTTTGGCCTGGTATCAGGATAATGTGACTGGAAAGGGCATCATGCTACATGTCTGTGGCTAGATGCCCCAAAGCTAGACATCACTATAAACTGTCTCACTACAGACATTGTAGCAATATGACTGAAAAATTTTTAAAGCTATGTTAAAAATCTAAATCACATACAGACACAAACCATATAGGTATAAATGTAATATGCATATGTAAGTTATTCAAAACTCAAACATACTTAAAAGCTGTTATTCTGGAATGAGATACAATTTAACGAAGAATCAAAACGTAAGCAGCATGTAGAAAAATAACAAAGAATATTTATAATTAAGCATAACAATAAGAGATTCAGTGACAATACACAAATATTTTTGAAAATGCAAGCATCCCAATTCAAATTAAACCCTTGCTTTTTTAGACATTAAAGACTGAGAACAATATTTGTTTAAAAAATGAAAAATAATAACCATCAGAAAGTATATATTTGAAAATCTGAAATAATTTCATGCCCTGAAAATGTAAATAATCTAATAGGCAGATTGAATTCTAATCATATTCACATTAAAATACATTTTGTTCAAAATCATACTGACACATGGATAAATTTTACCTTCAAAACATAAAGGTCTTTTAAAATTATTTTGCAGGACTTGTGTAAACAAAGGCCATCTTACCTCATGAAGGTAACAGTCAGATCTCAACAATGATTAGTTACTAAGTGTTTTCCAAATTTAAGGATGAAATAAGTCTTAATGTCTGTTTTGAATGTTTTTATGTAGAATTTAATTTGGATCAATAGATGCCTTTACAGAATAGGCTTTTCTTCTTGGTCATTCCACCTGCTACTTTCCCTGGATATGATAATGAATGCTCTCAGAAACATTCAAGCTGTCTTTCAATGTCCTTTTGTTTAATTTTACAATGGATGCTGACTTGCAGCTTTTACCAATTAAGTAATAGTCCTTTTTAATTTGATGTGTCACACTCACTATATATTAATACAACTTAAGTTCAAACTCTTAGACTGCTTTCTTAGACTCTTAGACTGCTCAACTTTTAGACTGCTAAACTCTTAGACTGCTCAACTGCTCTTATAATCTTAGACTGCTCAACTTTTACAAAAGGAAACATCAAAATCCCAGGTGCTCGATGCAAGCTTGATGTTAAAAAATGCAAAAACAATAATGTTAAGAAAAGTCAGTGACAAAAATACCTGATTACCTCCATGACCCGTTCTGACATTGGATCCTCTCTGTCATTCTACACATCTGTGATCAAAATTAGGATTTTAGGTCAATTTTGAGAAAATTTATTATTGTAATGTACTTTTTCATCTGCTACACAAGGGTGTCATTCATACTAACATAAGCATAGTAATATACACCCATGTCTTTTCTATAGAATGAAATTTATTTCATGAGTCACATTAAGTCCTCAATGATTGTGCTGAAAAATGAACATATCTCTAAGAACATCATATCAAATCATAAAAGAGCACCTCAGTGATCTAAATGGTTAGAACATCTGCCTCTCACATGGGATGTTGCGGATTATACCTGGAAAACATCATCCAATGAAACATGCACACCGCAAGTATTTCATTATACACTAGGCCTACAGTAGTGAGATTTCAAAGGTTGCAATTGTTACTCACATTTTCTCTGCACATTATTGAATAATGAAGCTATAGTTTACTTTGATCATGTCAAAATCGATATCCAAAATAAGAACAGCTTTACAGTGAGGATGAATAATATTTAGGTCATTCAAATTATATTAAAGCAATATTGTATAGAACTGATTTGGTGATTGGTCGACAGATGATCAGTTGTCACGTGCTTTCTGATTGGTTGATTTTAATACACCGGTCTCATCCGGAATCAGTACACAATTAATAAAATCTGGTTCAGTACCCACGAATATAGTCCCAGTCTATTTTTAGATCACTTTTTCCGGTCTAAATTTGGTTGTGATACTAGAGTTAGATTTTGGCATTCTTGGTAAGGATTTAAAGGCAATTGATTAGTCTTTAAAATGTGAGCTTATGGTGTGGTTGTCTGGGTGTATTTCGGCGACAGTGCACATTGAGTAATAAGGTCATGGTGATGATCCGGAAGAGAAATCTGTGTTCCGTTGCCTGGTGTTTTGTTTACAATTCAGCCTCTCAAAAAAATGCAGGTCAACCCTTGACAAGAACTAAACCGTAAAGTCATCTTTGAAGGTAGTTTAGATTAACATATGATTTGTATTGATTGTCACACAGTGGAAAGTTCAGTACTGAGAAACAAATGTAGAGAATATATAGTGAAATTAATTGTGTACTATGTCCTGTCAGTAAAAACTTGAAACTGATATAAAATTTTTATTATTAATGACATACACATGAAATTTTAATAGGTTATGTATATTGACTTTAAAAATATAAAATGAAATTAAAAATAAAAAAATAATTTTAATTTTAAAAATTTAAATGAAATTTAAAAAAACAATTAAAAAATAAAAATTTTCCACCAAGTATACACATATATAATATTTTTTGGGAATGATATTAAATGATATCAGCATATATATACTCCTACACCATATACAAGCTCAAATGATGGATATTTGTCAAATTTGATCAGAGAAAATATCTTTATTAGTCAAAATGAGACCCTCATTTAAAATACATGAAGACAAAATTCTACTTTGCTTTGTACCTTTAGGTCATTGAAACTATTTATTTGGGGTTCAAACAGCTAATTTATGTGTTTATGATGGGGTGACTTCCTGAGTAACACATATCTGCTTGTATAGCTATCAGTAATTGTTTATAACCATAGTTATAGGGTATTTAGTGAGAGGACAGAGATGAAGACTTTATACTAGAACCTGTTCAAGTTCTCTACAAAATCATATTAAGCTGTCAGAGAATGAAATACAGGTCAGAGGGGTAAAATATACTTTACCCAGGTATATTTACCATTGCATGTAAGAAAACAGCAAAATGATGTAAGTTGAACACAGAATGCATTCCATTTTATTGTTCAGTTTCTTTAAGATGTTGATTGATGTAGTGTGACATTGCAGCCCAGATGATATTATGGGAATTCTCATGATCCATTTTGCTTTATGCATTATTAATGACTAATAATACTTGTTATCTGACACTTTAAAGATGACATAAGTAATATTCAAACAGATTATTTGAATTTAACTTTCTACAACTGATCCTAACATGGTTACATAGCTGACATGAACAAATATGCATATATTTTGTAATGTTTGGAATCAAAAGTTGACATTGTTAGGCTGACATGGTACCTATAGTGAATCTGCAAGGCTCAGTTTTGACTGTGTGCACTTAAAATATCCCAAGATGTTATTTTCATCATGAATATGCCTCTGTATGGTAACACATTTCAATTTAGTACTTTGACAGAGGGCGGTATTGCAGCATCAGCTGATATCTGATTCCATTGAATCATTGAATCATTGAACTTAATAACTTGGTAGCCAAGACTCTTAAAAATAGACTAAAAATGTTCAAACAGATTATTTGAATCATGTTTGCACATGTGATTTTAACAAGTACATTGCATATGTCCCACACATGCAAATATCCATCCTTGTTTACAAGTTTTTGGGATGAAAATTTCACATTTAGTTGATGATATAGGATCTAATGGTACCTATAGTTGATCTGTGTGGCCACATTTTGCTATATTCACTCACAATATCTAAAATTGTTTTTCCTTCATGAATAGGATTGCATATAGTAATAAATTTTAATTTGGTACATTGTCATTTGATTTCCACTATACTGGTATGTATCAATGTTTGCATCAATGATCAAACCTCACCGTTCCAACATTGCCTTAAACTTTATGATACATACTCTACCTGATTAGTTATTTAACCTGTAAATGGCTAAATATGCTTGTAAAAACTTCATCTATTTTTAGGATGCATTTGTCACTTTAATACATGCCCATCGCTTCATATCTTTGAGTGTCACTCTATCAAGTTTACCTTTTTTAACCATATTTGCAACCTGAATGTTATTTTGAAATCACCATATCAAACATTTTAACTTCATTTGCCTACATCTTCCTTTTTTTAGAATTAAGTGAAACATGTTATATATTTTCAGGTCTAGTCTGGTATCTGGAACAGAGTATTAGAGTTGGATCAATTTGGAAGCTCTCCAGTAGTCCAATGGTGATAGCAAGGTCTCATAAGGACATGAGCAGTGTGCTGCTATAAGTGACCAAGATGAGTTCATATTAGTACATTGATATACAGCATCTCAAAGACATGGCTTAGATCTTCATGAGAGAGATTCACATCTTTTTTCAGTAAGGTGAAACTGTATTTTCATATTGCATTGTTGACTTTTGTAATTATCTGCATTAAAATGTAATGCATATTTGCTATAAAACATGGTAGTGGTCCCATCAAAACTTTAAATTTGAGTGGAATATTAGTTAAACAAACAACTGTCCAAGTACCTGAAACAATAAATGTGGAACATAGTACCTGTCATTGTTTCTTTAGTATAAACACCTATATGCATCTGGATATGCACATTGCAATTTGCTGTCAAAATCACTGTGAGCTATCATGCTTCAGTACCCCTGGGATTAATATTATCAGTTGTACAGACCTAATTTACCATTTGTTTTAAAGACCATTCATTAATCAGCATTGCTGCCTTAAAGTTGTGAAACTGAATGTCATAACGTGTATGAAAATTTATTTTTTGTAAAATAAAAAGTTTTTAAAATTTATATATTTATTTAAATTTCCATTAAAATTTAATATATCAATATTTTTTAATTTCAAGACTATTTTCAGACAGGCCTTATCAAATATTACAATTAGGTTTTTACTGCATTGAAAAATTCCTATAATTAAGGAAGATATAGCAAATTTAGTTTTGGTTTCTTAAGAACAATTGGACCTCAAATTGCACCCTATAGAACACCAGCACTACACACTTTTTGACAGCTGTCACATGTCTTGCTTGCAAGGAAATTTCAAAAGACTTTATGTATGAAGTTGAAACATTAGTGGCATGCAAAATAAAATGCAAATATAAAAGTTTGACAAAAACATTGACCCTTTCAGGAATCAGCACACAATTAATAAAATCCGGTTCAGTACCCACGAATGTAGTCCCAGTCTATTTTTAGATCACTTTTTCCGGTCTAAATTTGGTTGTGATACTAGAGTTAGATATTGGCATTCTTGGTAAGGATTTAAAGGCAATTGATTATTCTTTAAAATGTGAGCTTATGGTGTAGTTGTCTGGGTGTATTTCGGCGACAGTGCACATTGAGTAATAAGGTCATAGTGATGATCCGGAAGTGAAATCTGTGTTCCGTTGCCTGGTGTTTTGTTTACAATTCAGCCTCTCAAAAAAATGCAGGTCAACCCTTGACAAGAACTAAACCGTAAAGTCATCTTTGAAGGTAGTTTAGATTAACATATGATTTGTATTGATTGTCACACAGTGGAAAGTTCAGTACTGAGAAACAAATGTAGAGACCATATAGTAAAATTAATTGTGTACCAAGAAAGTGGTGAGTGGTGTGAAATTACATACTGTGTAAACACATTTTCCAGCTCGACCGGCTTTGAAAGGACTTTCACAATATCACGTGGGTCATCTCAAATGATCATTCAGAATCAATTGCCAAACGAGGAAGTCATCAAAAGGTAGCTGCATCCTCAAAATGTTGGTGTGCAGCACAAACCAGTTTCTTGCATGTTTACTAAAACACACACACACACACACATTCTAATCTGCACTGTTTCTTTCAGTTACCAGTACAAACTGTCGGAGGTACTAGGTTTTGAACTTTGTAATCAGTAAGCGGAATGTTTTAGCTACAAATGCATGATATGAAAAATAGATGCTTTCTTCATCGAACACTGGTCACCGATGTTTTCTTCATGTAACACAGGTCACCGCGCTCATGCGTTTGTGGGTGTGTGGTTGGGGTTGGTGGATAATTTTCTTAACTGAGGACCCTAGAGCATCCAAATTTATAATTATATTAAAGGCAAAACTTGCTATGTAACTTTATCTTACGAACGGCTCTTATGCGTGCTATGTTGAACATACTTGATCACATTTATTAATGATAAATGTCATCGATTTTATTTGCATAGGCACTGACACTGCACAATTTTGTGAACGCTCTAGCTTTGTTTGTTATTATTACATTTCAAACTAGTGATTTTGCCTTTCTCCATTTAAGCAAGAACTATGCCGAATTCACTTAAACACATTTGACACATCGCCAGTCTAATATTTGATTTGATCCTTGCAACAATAGGATTGATAGCAAAATAGACCCTTGCCAACATTGTAATTTCAAAGTAATTATACAATTTAAAATTATTTGCACAATTATGAGTTCTTATGGTGACTTTTAAACTTACTTTTCCTCGGAGATTAAACACAGCAAAAGCTTGTAAAAGATTGAGGACGTGTACATTCTTCACATATTTATTTGTGTTATTATCATTGATAATCGTAGTAACTCCCGATGATAATAATAATATTAATAGTTTTTATTTGATATCAGTCTATGAAGGTTTACGTCACCATGATTTTATTTTAGTTACATAATAAGTAAAAGTTTGCATTTGTTGTACAGAATTATTCACCTTTATCAATATAGAATGACCACCCCATGACATGTAAACATTAGTAGCGACACATTTCTTTAATTTCATTAAGATATTCACTGAACAGATATTGAAATAATATAATGATGACTATATTTTAACCTCACGTTACAGAGTTAAGACACTTGAAAGACTTAAGATGGTTGTTTTACAAGTGCGTGAACAATCTTGCATCCACATTATTAACCAAGTTAGATTCGATCTCATGTACCTACGTCATCACCCATCGTTGTGACTTTCCAGACTGCGATATTGACACACACACACACACACACACACACACACACACACACACACACACACATTCCTTTCCCACCGATTACGGCGTTATTATTCTTTCAGCATTGTCCCCCGTTATGTTTTTAGTAATTGCCATGTCTTATATATGACACTTGAAGAGGTATAGATATGTTTGTTTTTCTGCTTACGTGATAGACCTACATTTCTGACATGCTATTATCTATACCTGCTAGCGTTGCTAGTTAATATTACAGACGTGTTGAGTCATGCCAGTTTCATGTAACCTTTTTAAAGATAATCGAATCGTATTTGAAAAGTTGCCAACTATTTCAGGTAAGAATTAAAAAGTCTGGTAGTATTTTTGTTTGGTGCCCACATGTATAATTGACTTTACCCACAAACAAAGTTGAGCGTATGCTACCGATAGTATAGCACAACCGGGTCAGGTAGTAAGATATCAAACAAGTTGCCACAATAGTGTGTAAACGTATTCGGGAAGTTACGTGAGGTGTATATGTACAAGTGGAAGTGAAAGAATTTCGTCTTGCTTCAGCATTTATATGGGTGTATTCGGTTTCTATATACTATCGGAGGTGGCTTGTGGTAAGTACAACATAACATTATTACTGACCAACATAATATTGTTTGACATTTAAGGCCACTATGTCAAACTGCATGTCTACTGTTTGTTTAGAAAATAATTTTGCAACGAAACACATGATTGCATGTATGTATGTATGTATGTATGTATGTATGTATGTATGTATGTATGTATGTATGTATGTATGTATGTATGTATGTATGTATGTATGTATGTATGTATGTATGTATGTATGTATTTAATGTGCATGTGGGGGTGGGGACGATTTATATCAATGGCTAGTTTTTTTACATGTCGTTCCTTACTGAAGTTCGAACCCGGGTCTGCGGGTCACAACTACAATCGCCTTGTGTGCAAGCAACAACTACTAAAACACTGGCATTTGTGCACATCGCCCAAAATTTAACCTAGTTTCTGATATAAGGGTTAGTTGTAGGGTTTAACGCCATTTCTCTGCAAAATATATGTTAAACGTGGTGGCCTGTATAAATGGTGGAGGAAGAATTGGGTAATTCCCCGGAAAGAACCACCGACCCACGAGAAGCTACTGGCAAGCTTTCTCACATACTCCCATTCACCGAGCCCGACATTCAGACACAGGCAGAGGTGACATATCAGTGATCCGTAACGGTGAGTGCTTTGAACCAGTCGGCCACTCGGGGCCCCATAAGCATTAGTCCTTTTGTAGATGTCCATTAATTGTGTCAACACATTTTTGGCAATTGTGTACACCCTTCCCATTTGTCAACCACTGTCAAAAACTTTCAGTGCCCCCGCCTCAATAAAATTATGTCCAAAAAAGTTACCAACTACACAAGCTAACAATATTTTATACGACTGGTTTTATGCACAACTAGGATTATGGAAATTAAAAGATCTACAAATAAATTTTCATACATATTTTTTTTACTTGTTTAATAGATTTCAAATTGACTATGATGATGCATGACTATGCAACACTATGACTTCTTTGGCAAGAGCTCAACCGGTTAAGGATTAAACTGGTGGGCGAGTTTGTGCCATACCAACGCACCGACTAATTTCCTATTTTATTTTTTTTTTCAATTTTTTGCAAAACAATAATATTGTTGACGTCAATTTATCTTGAACTCCCCCTCCCCCATGTCAACAATTGTCAAATTTCTTCACCCCCCTTATTATGTTGACATAATTAATGGACGACAACTTAGGTATCACAGTAACAATTGTTTTTTTTTTTCATAGAGCTCAATGCTAAATTGTGTTTTGAAATAAATATACTTTCTATCCTATTTCAGAATGTATGTACATACCAAAGACTTACAAGAATGGTACCAACAGCTGCCTCGCTTGACGCTCAGCATTAAGAGGTTAGTGTTATGACTGATTGGCCTGGTGTCATGATAATGTGATTGTGTGGGACACCATGATACATGTCTGCGGCATGACGCCCCAGTGCGAGACATCACTATAAGATGCCGCACTGCAGATATCGTAGCGATATGTCTGAAAAATTGTTAAAGCTACGTTAAAAAATCATATTCACATCACACATCACATCAGCTTGCATGTCACCCACTGTCACAGAGGTCAATGTTAGATTGTCATTTTGACAGGGACAGAACCAGGTACTCTATTGCATTTAAGAGAGATACCTCTGCTGGAACTAGACATCGGTAAGAGTTATCTAGTTACACAAGATACATTTTCAGTCATGTGTACCACATTTTAAAAAAAAAAATCATAAAAATGCAAAATGTGATATAGTTATGAATTTACGTAATCTCATGTTGCCAGGAGGCTCAACTTTTATTAATCCTAACATAAAGTACAATTCTTATAATATTGCAACAATCACAGCTAGTTATGTGGTTTATTTCCCTATACCATGTTCCCTGCACCTTAAGCTCCACTCACCTGGGTGTACAATTGGTACCGTTATACATTTACAAAGAAAGTCGCGACTAACGCTCATCAAGTACACAGTACGAATTAGTAAGATAAAAGTCAATACATTTAAAAATTAATAGAGATAGGTATAAATATTCACCACACGTAATATCACTGTTTTATCACATATCTTTGTGTAGATTCCAGATATAGAACTTTCCACTCAGGTGTATATGTTTACCTATCTATAATAATATAAATATGGTTTGCTTTCTGTCATTAGGGCCAGTGTGAATTGTTTGTGGGTCGTTATCGTGTGTGGCTGCCACGCACGAATGCTCAAAACAGCAAATATGTTCGAGCCTCTCTTAGAGTTGTGGCTTTACGGACTCGTGCATCCATACAAGGCAGTTATTGATTAACTTGCCATTCCAGCTTTGAATTAAAATTAAATGTATCTCACATGTATGATAATATTCTTTTCTAATACCTAATTTAATTCTATGTTATCATGCATTACCGTTAGTGTTCAATGAATAACGCTGTATGGCTGGTGTGTATCTGGTACATGTCGATATGTCTATATGCTTTGGTTTCTGTCATAGGTGTCGGGCTTGGCTGTGTATTAGATGTGAGTTAGTTGTAGTGGGTCATCATTTGGGTGTGTCAGATAAGTACGAATGCTTATACCAGCGGCTATGTTCAATCCTAATTGTGGGGGAAGTGCGCATGGTCTAGGATGTATATGGGTTTGGCGTGTACATACAAGGCGATCGGTGCCGTATCCTACCGACCCGAGTTTGAACATAAGTAGGGAGCAAATTAAATATTATCTAATCTTTATGTTAATATTCTTTCCCAGTATATACTTTCACTCTAAATTATCATGCATCTTCCATTAATGCCCATGACGAACACTTTTCACTTTATTTAGTGTGTACATTGTTGTACTCATCTGTATCAATTACTATACGCATTGATGTCTATCATAGCTACGCTCATTGACTGTTTATTTGATGAGAGTTACCTGCTGGGGGATGGTCGTGTGAGTGTCTGATCCGCACGTAATCTTATACTGGCGACTACGTTGCTTCTATTTTGGTGATGTGCGCATGGTCGAGTGGGTATATAATGGGTTAACGCTTGCAATTATTGCCTTAACTAGCCGACACGACTCCGAAATTCAGACAGGAAATTACCTGAAAAATTATATAACCTGTATGATACCATTCTTTCCAGCATGTAAGTCTTTAGTATTAACCGTTCTCATATACGATTGATATATGGTACTTTCCACTTTGTCGGGTGTATATTTGCATCTTTCTCCCTCCGGTATTAAACGGAGAGGATGAGCTCATGCATATCACTAAGACAACCTTTATTTTTCAATACAAAGTGAAATGAGCATAACTCATTATTTTCCTCAAGAGAAATTTGACCCTGTCAGGGGCTTCAGTTTTCGAAATGAGTTCAGTTTGTTTTATTAGAAAAAGCAAGAGTGATAACGACACGAAGTTAGTCCAGTTATTTACTTCAGTCATACAACCTATTAGAGGTCGCTATCAGGAGATAGCAACCCCCAAGTAGGGACCGAAATCAGGAATGAAAAGACGTTCTGTAGGGTCAATGGTGGCCGCCAGGATAATTTTAGCGTATCAAAACTTATCACAATGTGGAAATGGGAACGTGAAGTTCATAAGAAAAATATGTCACGCTCATGGACATAAATGGTTGGAAACCACTAACTTATATAAGCACTTTACATATTAAGGTAGATGATTGTCCATTTAGACAGAGGGAACGTACTTGTATAGCATAATTTGTAAAGATCATCTCTCCAACAATTTATATGAAAGACAAAATACGGGTGATACCAGGCACATCCTGTGTTACTAACTTCCCACCAATAATTCTAACAACTGCAATAGTTTGATGGATACTTCCAGCATATACAAATGAAAAAGTTCTAAAAAGAGGCACATATTTATTAAGTGTTGGTAATAAAACATATCAGAATCAATCAGGAGAATATCAATAAATCAGACAAGCTCTTTGAGAACTTAGAAACCTTAAAACGGCAGACGAAAAACATGTGTATAATCGTTGGGAAAAAATGTGAGCATGAAAACTTAAGTTCTTTGTTTCGAGCAAAAAACACTTGTTAATGATTTCAAAGTTAACCATATGCTAGTAATCCTGGCTACATTAAATTTATTATGCCGTTGTGTCTTCTTATTTTTTTATAGCCATACCGTTTTGTATTCGGCCAAGTTAGCTGATGGCAAGTTTGATCAACACTCCAAATGTATTTTTACGCAGTTTGAATCGACTGCTGTCGTTGACAAATGTTACCTCACTGATTAGTATATGAACAACACTGCTGTCAATCTGTCGTTCAAAAAAGTCACCACACGTTGTCAGCGCGAGGACGTTCTCTAGAAGTTTATTGACAAACGGGTGACTTTACGTCAACGTGTTCTAGAAAAGAAAATACGGCAGCAGACGTTTCAACGCGATATGGCTGGATAATTGTTGAAAGCATTCCTACCAAACTCGACGAGATCAAAACGATCTACGATATAAAAAAGATCAGTTATTGGACACGCTCAAAATCAACTCAGCAGTAAAAGCAAGCTCAATCAACCCGCTCCGGAAGTCGACTTCCGAAATGATTAGGACGAGCGGACTCTAAACAAAAAAGATAGGCTAGGCAGGCTGAATTTAAGAAATGAGGAGATAAGGTAACAGAAAAAAAATAAACGAAACATCCACGTCACTCCAGAACATGGAAAAGGAATAGACAGTTCTCAACACACTCAAATAAGAGAAAGAAAGAATTAGGCAGGAAATATAAAAATTTCTGAAGAGGAACTAGCCGAAAAACGTGAGCGTAATGAGTTCAATAGTGCCTCAGAATATCTGAAGACTGATATTGGTTATCAACCAGCTCCATCCAGCAAAGAATTGCTGGATACTTTGTGCAAGAAACGATTCAAGAAATCAATGCCTATGTGGCTTTAGGATCATCAGTGAGGAAATTACTTTAAGGCACGTGTTGATCGTCACTTGGTCAGCAGAATCAGACATATGCAAAGACAATGGATTGAAAAGCACCAGGACGAGTTAAAAAAAACAATCACATGAAATAGCTACTTCAACGGTTAAAAGATTTTGACGTTCATATGGGGCAACAGATCAAGAGCATAGAACAAGTGTACCGCCATGAAGCTATACCTATCTTTCCTTATCCAGTCAGACAACCAAAGGGAGTAGAGTCTGCTCGACTGAAAGAACCGTGTCCGATGAATATCTATCAGAGGTAACAAATGATATATGTATGTACTGGATTCAAATGGACGAGAAAAATCCAGTGTGATACTTACTGAATATAGTAGAATGCTCAGCATAATGGATCCTTAGACATCAATAAATCCTACTCGTGAGGATATCGACATTGTGAATAAAAATGCAAAGCTGGCGAAAGAGGGTAAGCTTAAACTCGGAAGTGATAAGACGCGAAAAGGAGATCGAAGAAAGGAAAGCTGGAAAAGCATCAGCTATTTTCAAACTTCTACCGAGATCATCTCGCGTCTCAAGTTAATGATTGGTTCCAACAAGCGGAAAATGTGGTGGTGAAAATCGATTAAGAAATAGTAGAAATCCTCAATAATCTTCTGGAGCAAAGTCTAGTCACGTCTGATTAGTATCACATTTTATACGAAGACTTGATATATAAACCAACATTTTCCGACATTGACGATACCATGTTGTTCTATGATTCGCGATCGGTCACGTACACGGTGAGGTATGATCTTCAGTTAAACATCGATCAGCGGTCGTCGTACGAAATCGCTTAGATCTCTGACGATATCTGGAACATCTTCTTTAACTTCGCCACCAACAATGATCGGTTGTCGTATGTAGTCGCATTTCAACAAACAACGATTATTATTTCTCCAGGTGGACACTACATCACCGACATCTCCACATAAATCTTACCGCAAAAAGAGATGTCTCTGCAATATTAAAATCGATCCGAAATATCCCACGCATTTTTCTATAATGATCCTCTAATGAAATTACATCGTAAGATTTGGTATCGCTAACTCGATCGGATTTCTTCTTGGATTAAGCGATTGTACATCGCTTACACAAAATAGAATGTATGAGGTAGATATTTCCATCAATATTACCGATGTTAATGGCCTCTTGATCAACTGCTCGATCACCCAATGATCTTTGTCTTCGGTGGGCTTAGCTTCTAACGTAATTTATTCCACCTCGATTAAGTTGCCCCAAAATCACTCATGCAAATTCTCCCTAATCCTTTCATTTACTATCCCATCCTGAACAAGTATGCGATCTCGGAAATATTCATGTGGCTGACCTATCAGTCCGGATATGTCGTCGATAAGAGCAACAAAATGATCACCTATTATTTATGCGTGGGGAAGAGCCGCATAGAGACGTAAAGCGAATTACAAAAATGTTCGTAGATAAATTAAGCATTGATGAGACCTTCACGAGTATACCGACATAAAATTGGTTGATTTTTAACCACGCTGTTTTCTTCCGTGTACGCAACCCTTCCATCAATTTCCGAAAAAGCGGCTCAGGATGCACTCAAGTGTGCCGAAAAGGAAGCTACGGGATTAGCCTCTGTCCAAAGAACAGCTATAGAACATAACATAGCCAGAAAAATCAGGCCCGTGGCACAACCCGCTCCCATGCTAACAGCTCTATCTTGGAAGGCCAAACAGGCTGTTCAGATAACGATCAGAATGAATTTTACAGGACCTAGATAGAACGATCTGTGGTTGCCATCATGCCCGGGTAAGGATTAAACAGATTATGTAACAATTTATCACGCTATTACAGCTTAGCATCATGTATTCTAGATTCGCTCACGATTATCCTCGTCTCAGTGAGGATAACGCAGTGGATGACTAGACACCAAATACGACTACGTGGAGTACCAGAACACCAACATCACCAATCTCGACGTAAGCACGCATCTAAAAACAGAGACGCGTGACCAAGATGTGTATCTGCATCTCCATAAAGACTTTCTGGAAGTCCTTGGAAAAATGCGGACTATCACAGGTCCAATATATGCCAGGAATGCACAAGCGTGGCTCCAAATTAACGGGTGGTCATTATTTAAATCAGCACAGTATTAGCAGAACAAACAGACAGTAGAAGAAATAAATGGCTATTTACTCCATGCTTGCACTATCCAGGACTTAATCATGTTCAGCGATGACTGCATGCGATTGTGGGCTACTGTCAAGTGGTAGTTCAAAGATACCAACACAGTTGCAGCGGTATGCAATAAATTTCCTACCAAAGCGGATGTGCTTCCAGCGCATGAATGAAGATTGCTGATAAATTGACTGGAAATAATTTCAGTGCCAAGTTGACTGTTATGCGTAATGCTGCGTACAATGTGGGAATCTCGGCACGACGTTCTTTCACCTTTAATAGCCACGAGATCTGCATGTTGCTCCTTCTGAGCATATCTTTGGAGTATGTCGAGATACCCGTACCATCTACAGAGGTGACAAGCACACGGTAATGCTGGAAATAGACTCCGCCGAATAATACATCTACAAAGCATCATCAAATGATAATGGGCAATTTACCATGTCATGGGTATCGCTGCGGATACATCAAATAATACCCCACAATCCATATGCTCAAACTTAAATAGACGTTGGCCAGATTCGCTAAATGCTGTGCTTCAAACAACACCGCATTTACGTGCGATAGTTTCGCTTTGCCCATGTCTCCACCAATCCAGACAGCTAATTTCAAAGACGGAAACAATCACAATTTTTACAACGTCAGTCTATCTTTAATTCACGTCCGCATCAACTCCATATAATATTCAGAGTGAGAACTTGAATGCGACTTAGCTGTCGCTACGCGAAATTATTCCCGATTTTACCGCTCCTGCATGATGCTCATGAAAGCCACGAAGAAGTATCAAGACAGGTATACAGATCTCGCTGGACATCTTAATTTGTATGCCATCTTTCACTTTGATGTTTCCAAACATCACAAGCTTCTCAGAACCTCGCCTGCAGTCAAATAAATCTGGTTATCATCGGAACTACTCAAAAAGCGGTGATGGGCTCATGCGCATATGAACTCGCCGAAAATGAGCCATTATAACCTCGTGCTAGGCTTATAAAGTAAAATAAAATCAATGCAATAAGAGTATTTTATATATCATCATGTCACGCTGTCATGCCAGCAAAAAATCATTGCGTTGGTGCCTAAAATGAGCAATTGTAACCTTGTGCACTGGTTACAAAATAAAATAAAACCAAATTAACAATAGTATTTCATGTAGCATCATGTCATGCTGTCACCACAGCAGAAACAAGTATCTTGGCCAAACGTGGAAATAAAAAGATAAAGAAAATGTATTAAGCAACTTTAATCTGCAGATCCTCTTAGGTTTCAGCGTTCCACATTTCAGAAATGTCTATTCTAAAAATCGACTTAGTGAACATATCACCTCCAACAAAATCAGTGTCATTAGCCTGAAAATATTATTACGATGGACATGGAACTCACACGATCACCATCGTCAACAATCCGTTTTGGGACGATGTGGAGTATTTCGATTCGTTTTGATTACCTCCTCCGGATGAAGTTATGCAATATCTTAGAAAAGCTCATAAAGGAACTGTGTATAACTCGTTACAAATTCCAAACGTCGATGATATCATCTGTGGATGATACTGCATCGACTACATCCAAAAAAGACAATTTCAAAATCGCGTGGTGTCTCAGTTGTGAAGCCAAAACAAAGAATTTGTCGACCCCGTCGAGGTAGTTACCAAATATCACCAAGCCATGATTGAGCCGAGGTGTGTCGTGTGTTGTTCTACAAAAGCACTGGTAAAGCTTAGTGTCATGACTTTGTTCACATAACGCATCGTTGCAGACACTGCCATCGCAATACGAATTGCGAGGACCTTCGTGTGGAAACAAATCTGCACGTGGGAGACTCTAAAGGATGTCGAAATAGACAAAATCTTAGTGGAGTCATGGATGTCCATGCTGTCATCGGAAAACTTCTCAATCATCGTAGTAGATTGATACTTCCAGGACATACATGTATATTATCATGGAATCCCTTAAAAGAACAACTATATGAAACGATCAGACACTGTTAGGTCAGTAGCATTACAGTGGTGGTGATGCTATTGCGATGCATAACGATTTCTTTTACAGTGGTTGGGTTTGATTATGGCATTGTAACACGTTAAAATATATGCTAGTGAAACTTATCCTCCAACTGTTGTCTTCAGCGATTACAACCACTTCATTTTCATTAATAGAGTTAAGAAAAAGATTTAGGCATGGTTATGATGGCGTCTGATGCTATATCATAAAGCATCGATATCAGTCACATCAAAGAAAAAGAAAATCTGATTTCAGGTACACTTTCACGTACGTAGAAGTACAGTATTGCTTAGTTTTGTAGACATGAGTGCATTATCCATATTCTTATGCAATATTAATGACATGTATGCAATATTAATGACATGTATGTCTAACGTTTGATAGTAGAAAGTTAGTATTACATAAATATTAATTCTCTTTAAGTAGAAAAGTGCTACGGATATATGTATTAGCTATTCAATTATATCAAAGCTTTTTTGAAGTCATGTGCGACCTTGACATGTATATTTTAAATTGTATTTATCAGTGGGTGACTATTAACATGGAAACCTTCATGTACAATACATTGTAGAATTCTCAATCATAAATTGAGACCAATTTCATAGGTGAAGCCAACAACTATTTCGGTCATATACGCCACGCATTTAGTTTCAGCGGAGGTAACGAAATTATCACATGAAACTATGTGTGCATTTGACTTTATAGGTATCATGCAAACCCTAATTGTTAAGTTTGCTATATAATTTAAATATTCCATCATTTTTAAGTGATTCGTATTTTGCAGAATTGGAGCGCATATATAGACTTATAAGAGATTACATGAACCCCTATATTATTCTACAGATTATGCTATTTTTGTAAGAGAGAGAGAGAGAGAGAGAGAGAAAGAGAGAGAGAGAGAAAGAGAGAGAGATTGTGTGTGTGTGTGTGTGTGAGAGAGAGAGAGAGAAATCTTTAACATTTAATTAATTATGTTCGATTATGACAGTCTGTCAAGTACTTAAGTGATATTTTACTTTCCTGGGATTGACATTAAGTAAAATACATTCGGAATTTGATCTCTGATTCCTCTGTGTTGCTAGCACGTTAACACATAAAACAATAGGACGTTCATTCGGAATAACTTTGGACAGTTTCCAGATTAGTATGATATTGGTAGTAGCATTTGGGACACGTTATTTCTAATTATATCGCTTTGATGTATACTTGGGGGAATTTAATACTTGTTTGGTTTTACTAGGTCTTGTTAACGTTCTCTACACCTGTCTGTCATTCTAAGGCAGATTTATAAATGATTGAAATTGTATGCAATTTAAAGTGCTATAAGGTATTTGTATGTAATTGTTATATTCTTATTTCATTTGTTTCAGTGTTTTTGATGAAGGTTAGCTATACTTTCAGATGAACCAATTCAATAATACTCAAGTGTGGCACTAATGTCGACGTAACATGGCACAAGATCAACTAGAGAATGTTGTATTTTCTAAAGATTATTGAACTTGAGTGTTGAGTGAAATGAATGCAATGTACAGCATACGTACCTTTTTCAGGAATCGGTTTGAGATTGTGATTTCACAATTGTTTCAACGGATGATGGTGATTTCTTAATTACTGAATACTACTACAGCCCGAAATTAGCAGTTGTACAATAATGCAATATCAACAGAGTGCAACTAAACAGATTGAAAATTAATCCTACCGTTCCCACAACTTTATCATCATACACTGTTTACTTGATAATTGAACCCATATTTACTGCATTTGGGTAAGGTTGTTTTCTCTTTGAACAGAGAGAGCTTAAACGTTGATGCGATCTGCTGACCGTTAGATACTAGAAAATATATTTCCACAAATTAATCAGTGACTTCAGCATTTAGACCAATTGAACAAGAGAGAGAGAGAGAGAGAGAGAGAGAGAGAGAGAGAGAGAGAGAGAGAGAGAGAGAAGCATGCTTTGATGTTATCAGAAATATCAAGTTCGTACCCACGTTTATGGAACAAGGAGTAGGCATATTGGCTTCACTTTTATGAAATTGCTGAAACTTTAAAGACGTCAGAAATATCATTTGACTGTGTTGCAACAAAGTTTACTTATTGACAAATATTGTGATGTCTTTACGTCACTATCGGATGAACAAATGTTGATAGGATAGCATCTTTAAGGGTAATGAGTTGGTACCTGACACATCTTGACAAAGGTAAGAAAATATACTAGATAAACTAATACTAAATTTGCAAGAGAAAATTAATAACTTGATAGATGCTAATCAGCCAAGATGGTTAATAAAGATTATAATAGCTTCAATCAAATCATACCAATTAAAGAGTCCAGTAATTGTGTTCTGAGTGATCGCAATACCTAGTTTAAATGGGAAAATGTGGACACGTTGGAAAATGCTGCTCATACAATAATCGTGTATTCATTGACAAGTTAAAATGTTTTCTCGCCAGCAAGTCCCATTCTCATCATTTGGTTGGTAAATAATTACCTCTCTCTCTCATACTGGTACGTCTAAGTCTCAATCTGACTCACAGTTTAGGAATCACCTTTCCCATAAGACTGCTCAACAATCCGTATATCTTCCTAAGTGAACTTATTATAAGAAGAATGGACACACCATTTATGATTCCTTCAGGTTGAAAAGTACGCAACATAATAATGACAGGCATTTTCCTTATGCTATTTTTTATAAGAGGTCATGGTCATGCATTTGAATTGAACGCAATACATTTGATGGGTCAGGCAATCCCCAGTATGATGTTATTATGGAAAATTATAAACCATTCAATTAAAAATGTACTAGATCACTTACTGGTGATTTTACAAACCCTGACGCTATTTAAATATTAAGTGACACATGAGCTTATCGGGCACTTTAACATTGACTGTTGGAGTCTTTATCAAATGAAATTATTCTTTTTAAGTGAGTAGAGTTTGCCTTTTTTAATATACCTCTCCATTGTGCCAAATTGATACCAGGCTTAGTCTAGGGTCAAATGACAGTAGGAATGTCGACTTCTTTGCCTATCGATGGTGTTCATTTTTACTAGGCAAATATCTAGATGTGGATAAAGTCGCGGTTAATCCATACGTAACTTAGAAGATTTAATGGGATACAAATGAGATTATATTAAAATCACATCATGTATTTATGCCCTGCACGTGCAGTTAATATACCTGTGGTAAAAGAGCTAATGATATTATGTTGACGATGATAGTATTCCTTTAGATGCCATATGCATTGGTAAATCTTTTGAATAGACCTATTCAGCTCCAGGCTTGATCAGTCCGGAGGCATTAATCAGAGTAATCAAGGTTTACTATTGATTCTCTTTATTCGAAACAAAGTAACGAACTATAATCAGCAATTGTTGAACAGGGACAACATTTATTAATATACTGTTTGCTTGAGAGGGCTATTAGCCAAGCGGATGCTGCACTACCATGACATTGAAAGTGTAGATTCTACAACTGTGAAACAGCATACATAAATTATGATTGTTTGAAGCAATATCAGTATTGCTTATGATTGATGCCATTAAAACAAGTCAACATGATTTGATTTTAAAATGTAGTTTTATGCTTAGACCAAATAAATCATTTTGAAATTGTACTGACTATAAAAGAGTCAATATTATCACAAAAACGAACACATTTCCAATTCCAAGAATCGATGCATGCATCAACGAAAGTGATGCAAAATAGATAGTGAAAAATTATGCACTTCATAACCATATGGATGAAAAATAGTTACAAAAGTTTCTTCATTCTAGTTTTTGTCTTGGACAAATATTCACTAAATAAGTATTCCAGCAGCTAATAAGGGTTAAATGTATATCTCAAGGTGTGGTATGGAGAGAGAGAGAGAGAGAGAGAGAGAGAGAGAGAGAGAGAGAGAGAGAGAGAGAGAGAGAGAGAGAGAGAGAGAGAGAGAGAGAGAGAGAGTGAGAGAGAGAGAGAATAAACGTTTTGAAGTTTACGCCACAATGATTACAAAAATCATTGCAGTAAGGGTGATTATATCATTTGCTTTTGGTTCTTTGTCTACCGTAAACGTTTTAGACTAATACTTTCATGTATTTTTCAATGAAATGCCCAATTAACTGTTGTGCTGAAATCTAAGTCGTGAACTGTATCGTTATATGAAAGTTATACAATTTGGAGGTAAAACCCTAGTAATATTTCTTTGTAATTAAGTGTCCTTTAAGAAGTTTTAGAACGTATATTTTTGTTCCTCCTGCAGAGTCATGCATAGTTAATGAAACTTCATTTGCACAATGTATCTGTCCTTTAGAGCATACCGATTACCTAAGTGTTTACCTGTTCATTGACAGGAAATATTATGGTTATCTATAAAGGACGTGTTAAAGAAGATTTAAACGTGTATTGGTAGATATCAGTGGACGGAGATCAGGAATAAAAAAATACCAGTAACTCGTGTGAGCTACATATGTTACTCCTTCATGACTCAGTATAGTCAACACAAGACGCTTGTTTGTCACGATTTTACTAAAGAACTATATATACCTGATGCTAGCCTGATATTAGCATGGATTAAAATCGTGAAAGTAATATGTTGTAATGCATGGTTCCTAAAATAAAGAGGTAACTTGTCCAGCTAGACACATTGCAATTGCACTCATAATCCTTGATTTGCTATTGACATTCCTGTTTACAGTGAACATGTTTAATAATCTAAGTGCACAAATTATTTCTTTAAAATTAGCTATCAAGCTACTTTATGAGTTAGAAAAAATACTTATTTAACGGATAGAGAATGTCAAAATGTTCTTGAATGTTGGACTGTCCAGCCAATGCTTCTAATCATCAGCATTCTTAAGACTGCAGCTTTACTAATACATTTTGAGGTCAAAGTAAAGACTCCAAAAGATGTTTGTTTAAGTATGCAATTACTTTTCACTACATAAATTGAAGTAATGTGCACTGGAAATAATATTTCAAACCGTACCTATTTCCACCAACCTTTGTACTAAATGAGCAATTTTGTTCAAGACACATTCTAGAGAGCAACGCATGAAACACATATAAATGCTGCTAATAAATTGCAACAGCATGCTTCATGTGAAAGTTTATGGGAATCGGCTGCGACGATTAAAATAAATTTCGAGTCTAATTTGCCCACGTTTTTGTTGTGAAAAGAAATGTTATGCTTATACAAAGCCCTTTGTCACGTAAACGTATCTATACAGCTTGATTTTTTAAAATACCGTTAGCCTCTAATGGTTTCCTGACCGGACGAAAATTTACACTTATTTTGAAATTACTTTGTTTCTTTATTCCCAAACGTAGCAGAAATAAAGAACCGAAATCTTCCAGCAGGCAGGTGAATTAGGCGGACGATATCTATAACTGATGCACGTCAAATATAAAGCAATGTTGAGCATGCGATTTTCTAAATGAAATAATACACCCAAATTTATTTTGTAGGTGCAAATCTGTATATGTTAGGTCAAGATATGAGTATGCAGTAATTCTAAATGACGGGAATGAATCGCTGTATATGCTAACGCCATTAAGAAACGGAGGACATAGTGTGAAGCTGCAGGATACTATGTTCATAATATGTATCTATTTTAGGATCAAGCGTACATCAGATGCCTGTGTAAAAGTAAAGTTCTCTTCAATGCAGCATGTTCTTCATTGACAGCAGGTAGGCAAATTAGGAGTACAATATCTATTACTGACGAGCGTCAAATATTGAGCAATGTTAAACTTGGGGTTTTGCTAAAGGTAACAATACATCTAAATTTATTTTCAAGGTGCAAGTATGTACATGTTAGGTCAAGAGATGAGTACACAGTAAAATGTTCTCGTCCCAGGAAATTCTTGTTCGGTCAGAACAAGAGGAGGAACGATTATCTTGGGTCCTAAGTAAAATATTAATAGTGTAGTTAAAGAATTAGCAATATGTTGTATTCAATAAATATTAATTTTTGCCCTATAGATAAACATATATTTGTTTGTCTTCACGATATTTTGGTTGTTGTAATTGCCAATTTAATTTATTCCAGCAAATTACACATTTCGTTTATTCTTAGTACGCATAATTTTAAGAACAAATAAATAAAGTAAATATAATGTGTCTCTTTTAGCTTCTGGCACAGAGGCAAAACAGTTCTCAAATACCTAACATTGGATTGTATAAGAAAGAAGAAGGGAATATAGTAATTAAAACTTAATGGATTAACGAAGATACAAGTATTCGAGGTCAGCCGTTTTCACTGTTATTGGTGTGATGTTCTCGCTCATCATATTGATATTGGCTTCACATAATGGAGAAAAGTTTTAACTACATCATTATACTGAGATAATAGAAACATGTTATTCAAAATTTGTATTTCCGAATAAAACGTAATTCCTTGAGACGCGAATGATTTGATTGATGTATTTATGTTACTTATATTATTTATTACAATATTTACATAATGCACAGCGACTCAGATTCAGGAGGTCGTTGGTTCGAACCCCGGCCGAGTCATTTTAAAAACTTATAAAATGTGCTAACTGCTGCCTCGCTCATCGCTCAGCATTAAGAGGTCAGTGTTAGTACTGGTTGGCCTGGTGTATGGATAATGTGACTGAGTGGGACATGATGCTGTATGTCTGCGGCATGATGCCCCAGTGCTAGACATCTCTATAAACTGTCACACTGCAGACATCGTAGCGATATGACTGTCACATTGTTAAAGCTACGTTAAATAATCTAAATCACACACCTATACATACGTAATGCACATAACATATTATTAATTTTTTATAGCATATGCCGACTATAATAACATAAGTCTGAAACTGGATGGACTCTTTAGGCTGAACACCCAGTATGACTGTCTATGCTAAATATGATGTTATGTACTTGTTTATGATGACATAAGAACCTAGAAAACAGTTTCTGAGAACGGCCATGCAATTGATTTATAGAACTTATTATTGATAATAAAAGATGAAATAGGGTAACTCATGCTACATCCGTAAGAAAAGTAAAAAAAATCGAAAGTGTGCATATCAAATCTAATTATTCACAATGATGTACGTAATTTGACAACATTCATTATAGCTGGATCATATAATATGCCTGTCTGCATGCAATAATACTTTTCTAACTTTCAGATTAACAACATGGCAAAATCGTTGCATAACTGTGTGCTCTTGCTAGTAACTGTAATGGCCGCATCGTGTACAGGTAGGTATTGTAAGCATCTTTACATTTTTAAATAAGTTTTTAAATATATGGTGTATGGTCTATTATAGTATTCAATAAATATAGTAGTTCATGAATGTTTACTCATAATTTTATCTTAGCAACAGAGGATGCACCGATTACCCTCACACCATCTCACTTAAGACAAAATATCAGTAATGTGACAAGTACACGTATGAAGTATTTCAAACTATTCTGATATATATATATATATATATATATATATATATATATATATATATATATATATATATATATATATATATATATATATATAACAACTAGCGTACTATATAGTTACATCTGAATAGTTTTTTTTCTTCATATTATTGTCATTGGACTTGTATGCTTTCCAACACAATTAATAATATTGCTTCCTTCACGATCGGTATCATGGTTATGTCTGTTTTCATTTACAGTCTTAAGTTACTTGGCATAATCATTGTACTTAATTAAGTTATCTTGTTCCTTGCTTCCGCAATGTCGATCATACAAGTTATGAGCCGTTTAGTATGTCTGGCAACCTATCAGTTTCCAACCACTTTGTTTGCTTTATTTACATAGCATTTGCTTGTTTTCTTCATATAATACGTATAAAACTGTTGACAGTGCATAACAATGTAACTTTTAACACATATGTATGTGTATTCGAATAGTGCTTGTTTATACACTCGTTGATTAAGTGACTCGCCGTTGTCTCTTTTCTGACGCAGTCTGCGCCAGGACTGAGACACGTTTTTTACTTTGTCATTATTTTGTTGAACACGAATAGCGGCTTTTGCGCGTCTATTAGCAATTGCCTTTTTGTATTATTATGTTTCACCGATTAAGGCTTCTCTACCTGCAAAGTCCTGGCATTTTGCGCTCGTTTTCTCAGAAACTGCTATTACTTGTCTAGGCTCGTATAAAAGTAATAAGTAAAAAGTGCATCCAACAAGTTTTGTAAAATTAAAAAAAAAATTTTCACTACAAACACAAGGTAAAAATCAGACAAAGGACTTACGGCTTATGAATTAAATCCTAGAAATCATCCAAAATTATTCCAAGAATTAAAACATAAAAGTCCAATGAATAAACATTCCTAAGTGAATCACTGTTCGAATCTAATAAACGACATAAAATAAAATTTGATGAATGCCTTTGCCCAAGAGTTCTGATGAGCACTAACATTTTCCAGGGAGTATAAATTACTAATTCCAAAATATATAAAGTTTCAACTCACACTGGTCACAACAAAACACCTTTGAGCTTCAAAGGTTAAAAGCACATCTAGCTAGATTATTTTTTATATCATGATTATTCAGCCTTTCTGAAACGCAAAACAGATCCCCGATGGTGTCATGTGATCACTTCTCTACCGAACAACAACACATAAATATTATTTGCCTAAAATCACGTGCTCTAGAATAACAATAACTTAAATCAATAATTTGTACTCTGGGGAAATACAATTAAAAAAACGTTTGTTTACATTCAACTGCCTTACTGGTCCTGAGTCAAGGTCAGCAAAAGATACAATATTTTAGCTACTGGTTGTTTATCAGCTCATACAGAACATAATTTAATTTCTGGAACATTTGCAAATCCAGTAATTGAAACATTACAATATAATGTAATGTAATATAATGAAATTAATAAATAGAAAATTCGAAAGTAACAAACAAGTATTTATATTACATATACATAACACCGCCACACTTTGACGTTGATTGTCGTCACTTCAATATTTTCTCTTAGAATCTTCATTAGAGCTAGTCACTTTGGTTTAATTGTAGTTGAACTATCTTTAACGGTTCTAACGCTATAGATTCTTACATAACATTATGTATATATTCATGCGTGCTTTTCTTCTCACCACCAGAAAGTATTTCACACTCAACAAGTCATTTTCCTGGAATAGTCCTTGGAAAGTACCGTATGCACACATCAACCATTCGGTGCAGTATACCACATTGACATGTTCAGTTCCTTTCATTATTTTGATTCAGTGTACGATGAAAGCTTTATAGCTTTTAACTAGCCCATGTGGATGTTCTGACTTCTACTGTTCTACCATCGCCTATTTTTGACACTAGTATTGACTCTACCCTTTACATATTTTCGTTAATGATCTCATGATTTAAAAGCTATTTTGCCCGTTTTAATACATATAGTCAAACAATTGTAAAATCTCGAAAAATTGTATTAGTCAAACTTTTTACTGTCTAGATTATGTAATATATTTCAGTTTCTCCCTGCAAGTGGACTATAAACTTTTCCGTCAGCAAAGTGATTAATTGTTTTCGGTGGTCCTTCCTTTCGTAATATTATGCTCTGTGCTGTAATAATTGTCTCAGGTAGAAAACCAGCGCAATAAGGAACAATATGTTGATGTAAAATCTATATGGAGAATAACTCTTTTAATCACGAAAATTCATAGGATATTTCCCTGAGATTTATACGTTCGGGATATCATAACCTTATAGAAATTTTACGAATATATATGTGTCTAAAGCTTAACAGGCGCAACAGATCAAAGATCCACCAGTGGGATTTTTTGTAAGTGGCCCATTTGAAGTTACCAATGCCAGTCACTTGCTTTGTTTGCTATCCCAGCAATTTCTTATGACCCTATTAATGACTAACAGATTTATCTTTGTTACTTACAACTATCTGAGTAGATCATTTATTTATATGTCATTGCAAATCTATTTTAACATGACGTTTATTACAGTGGAAATGCTAACTTTGTTCGTGCGTTCTTGTCCCACTAAATTATAGATACTAGTGCATGACTATAGCCAGTACCGATGAAACTCTTCGTGGCTGGCAAAATTATTTTTCCCTATGTTAATAACTGCTAAGACTAGTTTAGTTCTGACAGATTCAAGCTGATTTTTGGAGCACAATGAAGCAGTCATTTTAGTTGGTAGTGTGCTGAGATCATCTACAATTTCCAACAGTATAATATTTAAAGAAATATCAGCTACATTACATAAAAGCAGCATACAAGTATGCCAACATTCCCTGCATTGTGCATGTTTTCAATGCACAATTACACCTTACAGTCATCACTCCCTCAAAAGTACATAATATTTGTTAACCGCCCCCGGCCCCATTACAAACATATATATATGTATATATACATATACATACATATTCATATATATATATATATATATATATATATATATATATGTATATATACATATTCATATATATATATATATATATATATATATATATATCCAGAGACATTAGTTCATACTTTCTCAAAGGCTAGTTAATACTGTACATCATGAAGTCTGCGCATTAGAAATGGCTAATTATTCGTTCTGTATTAAAATATATATTCAAAGCACCGACTATGCACAATGAAACAAATAATATATTAAATCTGGTACAGTTATAATCGGATTCGTAAATACGAATGGCAAATAATCAACTGTTAGTACAATAGTTTACTTTCATCTTCATGACACTCGCGTTGTTTTGAAATTTGACTAAACCCAATTAGTTTTTGTAACATTCTTGACTGTTTGATATATTTCAAGGTCGAGTTGGATGTTTCAGGCCAGTTAGAGTCTATTGTCTTTTATATTGTTTTAACTTCCGACAAAATGCAAAAAGTCTATCTATTCCGCCCACCATTCCTTAGACTCTACAAAAGTCCCTACTCTATCCAAACAGTCAAGTCCAAATTCAGTTTTAGTCGTCCTTTCTACCTTTTACGAGATGAACGACGATTCGATGGCGCCTACTCGATATAGCCCACTTTGCCTGGTTAATGTATTTCCTTTTGGCGATACCACCTCTTTACTCCTTAGAAAACATCAAATATTTTGGCAATATGCATATTCTTAAAGTATTTGCTGTTGTTGTTTATGGTAATATTGATGCCATTATTGATATTATTATTATTATTATTATTATTATTATTATTATTATTATTATTATTATTATTATTATTATTATTATTATTATTATTATTGTTGTTGTTGTTGTTGTTGTTAGTAGTAGTAGTAGTAGTAGTAGCATTTGTTGTGGTAGTTATGGTTGCTGTTTTCGTTGTTGAATTCCTTGGCGATGGAATATTAAATATGAACTCTTTATATCAAATATATTTTCCATATTTTTCAGTTTCAGTTGCAGGAATTATATATAAATCGGTTTGTGAAGGAGAATCTGTTCAGGTGTTTCAAAACATTACATCAGCCAGTTTCAAAAAAAAATTTACACTTTACAAAACTGGCGTTTCGAAACAAGAAGTGATTGGAATTTGGTTCATGAATCATTCTAGTATAGAGGACGAAATTCAGGATAAATACGAGGCAAAGGTGCTATTTGAAAATGGATCCATAATACTACGAAACATTGAATCAACAGACGAAGCTACATATGCCCTTGTATATGATACAGATGGCTGGTTTGACAGGAAAGAAACGCAAATATTGGCGCTTGGTAAGTATTATATTATTCGGTTTCTGTCTTTGATGCAGCGTATTGATTAAATTTACAATAAAAACACCAATGCTAATCGTTTTCATGTGACTTTTGTATTAGGTAAGCATTGTTGATTATTGTTTTTGTCCTTTTTGAAAAGACTATAGGCCAACTAGGGATCTAAGAAAATGTTAATGTTTCCAGTGGAATTTTCTCATGTCAATATTAAGGGTGAATAATAAAAGATTTATAAAGAAAGAAAGAGTTCTTCCTTGGACAAAACACCATACATAGATACATGATTGTATTATATATTGTGTGTACGTGAAAAAAGAAACGATAAAATTGGTGTACATTGTATAATGTTACAGATAGAACACACAAAACGATGGTTGTCAACACCTTAACAAATTCCTATAACGCGGCAATATTTGTATAAAATAACACTTAATTCATGTTCTTTACGGAAATTGAGACATGAATGACAGGTTGATCTTAAAGTGATCAAGTTTGAAAGGATTGTCTTTCTTATCTGATATGGTTATGTCAATCAAAAATATTAGTCTTCATATTTGAATATTATATTTTACAATGATAATGTTTCATCGTTGTTTCATCTAGAAAAGTTTAGAAATTGCAAGATCTCATCATTAAACATGTAAACGTTTCTTTTTATGTACGATTGTTCAAGATGTGAATCATATTTTGCGATTTCGTTTGTATTTCCCTATCAAATGTGGTTGTTCTATTTTTAATTCCTGTATGTAATTTGTCATGTATCAATTTCCCATTATTATGATTATATATGTGTTTCTTCATAGCTATTGCAGTACTACCTATCCGCTTGTACCAACATCTGCGTATGTCAAGGTAGCAATAGTGCCCGAAAATGCAATGCAAGTGCTGATGTGCCTTTACTAGCTGAAAAGTTTTTCACCGCTGCATAAAAATAATTCAAAATGTTGCAAACTATTTTCCATACTTATCTCACATGCATAAAATGTTTGGCCGTTATGTTTATGCAACACAATCTTCAGACAAAGATTTATTTCTGAAGAAGTATTTTCTTAGATGAGTCACATTGTGCTGTTCTGTCAATTATATATATATATATATATATATATATATATATATATATATATATATATATATATATATATATATATATATATATATATATATATATATATATATATATATATATATATATGTATATATATATATATATATATATATATATATATATATATATATATATATATATATATATATATATATATATATATATATAATTTTGGTAATTCCTGGTATACGATTTTGTTAAATATGTTTAACTTTTATGCATGTCCGTAAATTGTACAGAATATATTCAGTTACGTTTTGCCTACGTGATTCGAGCCTGTTATTTTGAAATAAAGTCGTAAAAAAGACAGCATATGTAATAAAAGAGTTGAGAAATCAAATTCATTCCTATTTTTTAGTTATCTTTATTTATTTGGTTATTATCGGCAGAAGTATTTAATGTTGTAGTTAGATATTATTCAAGATGAGAAAATCTTTGTTTGGATTATTCGGTAGAAAGATAAAGTGCACATTATTTGAACACTAATATTATTCTGGAACAGTTGTGAATTATTTTAAGTCATTATATACAAAGTCAACTGGACAATATTACGATTCTTGGAGGACCAGTACATTTCCGGTTTTTGGATATATCAGGAACGGTTCATTCATTAGGGATTTCACAGAACTTTATCAGGATTATTTTGGAATTGTTTCACAATGATTTCAGTTTATATCACACTTTACTTTTATAACTATCTATAACTTTGATAATAAAATTATTTTGTTGCGTTTTAAAAATGTATTTGTAATAGTATTGTCAATATATATATATATATATATATATATATATATATATATATATATATATATATATATATATATATATATATATATATAACTATATATAACTATATATATATATAACTATATATATAACTATATATATAACTATATATATAACTATATATATATATATATATATATATATATATATATATATATATATATATATATATATATATATATATATATATATATATATATATATATATATATAGTTATATAGTTATATAGTTATATAGTTACATAGTTATATAGTTATATAGTTATATAGTTATATAGTTATATAGTTATATAGTTATATATAATGTATAGTTGTATATATATATATACATATATATATATATGTATATATATATATATATATATATATATATATATATATATATATATATATATATATATATATATATTGGTGTGTATATGTACAAAAAGACATGATATACTTCTAAGTTGTAGCAGGCTTCACCGATTTTGTCGTCTGATGAGCTGACAAAAATACGAGCAAAGCAAAGCAAAATATAATATGGTACATAGTTACTTAAATCTAGAACACAGTGTAGCAAAATGCTCAATCGCATTTTAGTGTTAAATTATCTAGGAAACTAGAAATATAAATAATGCAAATGCTTCCAACTATGCAGGACAATACAGAGACTCATTTCTTAGCTGCGTCAGTTTTCGTCAGACAACATTAAACTATATGAACAGATGAGCAATGTTCGAGCGATTCTATTAAACGAATTTGGCCTGAATGAAAACTGGTATTTTAGAAAGACAACACAGACAAAAAATTTAGGAAATAAAATTATTTTTGAATTTAATAACCATTCAGTTGAAAAAGAAAATATCCACCTGGAATAAAACTGTTATTCATTATGCAAATATCTAGAACATGATGGAGCTTATTATTATTTCTATTTTCGGCAAATAAAAGCATCATTGGTAAATAATTCGATGGTCTACCAGCGGCACCAGTCATTCAAATGTGCCAAGGAAAATCGCAGTACCATTGAGACAATTATGTAAGCGTACGTTAAGCGCAAGTAATAAGATATATAACACCATGACAAAAGTTTTATACAAGAAATCAACTCCAACATTAAGAAACTCGTGTCCTTGGCTGCACAAATGAATTAACTATTTAAAGAAATGTACTAACAACAGTTGCTACGGTTAAATCGATAACAATGACTATATCACCAATTCCTCTGTCAACAATACATTTTGTGAAGTGTTGTTCTTTGAGCTCATCTTACTGCTACATTATATGTTTCTGGAAAATCTAGCAACAATTGTGATGTCATAAGATGGTTATCTACGCGTGCTGGCAAACGTGTATTTTAGTTGATTATGATCTATGATTCGATATAGCTCCGGTGCGTTTCTTTTGAGCACAGCTAATTACTGTTGTAGGCAAAGCAAGTAGAGCTATTCAACATTTACTTCTTTAATTCATTATAACCTCTTACCTTTTAGTCGTTCGTGTTCGATGTATATGCCGAGAAGTTTCATAACATCGGCATAGCTGACAGTATTAACATGGTAATTGTAATTATTATTTTCTGCATAATGCTTACACGTGTTTGCTTCGTTGTTGTCTTGATCGGTTTCTTGTCGTGTTGACAATGATTGCACATCAGTTTTAGGATCACCATTCTTACCAATCTCAGTATTTTAAGGATTAAGCCTATTATGAAATAGTAATTGCATCCATCTAAATGTTGAACCTAATTATAATGCCTATCTTCATAGCCATTTTATTCGTTACTAAAACTGCTCTGTCGCCACTGACACTACAGTCAGATTTTCTATTGACTCTGGCACGCACTGGCACATCCACCCACACCCATACACACAGTGATACACGCACATATACACTCAGATCCAATTGAACAAGAATGCTATATTAAAATATACTCTATAAGGTCTTCAATGCTACATTTTAGAGTATACATAAACGTTGAAAGTAATGTTTGGGGAAAGGAGTTTCAGTGTAGAAAGATATTTTAATGCCTAATATGACTGTTATGCTAACGTAATGAATCTGATTTAAACCATTTAATGTATTACAGTGAATTGCAGAAAGGATGGCACTGTGTTAACTTTGTCCCTTCCAAATGAGAAACCAATTGATTTAAATCAGGACATTAACATATGTTTCTTTTGATTACATTGAGCCTCCGTCCACAATAAATTACTTGATGATCTTGAGGCTTCATCAAGTTTGTAAATGTGCATCAGTTAGTATGGACTGTAATATATGATAATCTGTATATCATTGTATGCAGTTTAACATGAGTTTCAACCTCATGCAGACTGCATCAGCACTAAATGATTTTAATTACCACTTATCGTCTTTAGCTTGCATTTTTTTGTAATTTATGTTTAACTGTGGTGGTTGTTAGCTTGATAGTTTTAAACAATGACGTTTTGTTTTCTTTCTTCAATGTCATGTATTTACCAGGTTGGACATTATTTAACTTGCATTTGAATTTATCACATTTTTTTTTGTTTTATTTTCCTAACTGTAATGTATTTAGATTCATTAAATTGTGCTTCTGGTTCCAAAAATCATTGTATTGTATTATCTGTTTGTAAGTCGTAAAGATTTTGTATATGGTAGATCACCCATATTTATTGAAGTGTTTTCGACCAGTTCCTCCACAATGAAAGTTAGGTAGCCAGACGTTTAGTTGAAAGTCTAGCTTCTTCCCCTACATTAAAATTTAGGCGTCCAAATTGTATTAGGAATGATGCACCTGAATAGGGTGATGCAAAGATTGAATTGTTTCCTTTCTCGCTTGAGGTTTTGAGGTCGTGTATAATAATCTTGATGAGTGCGATGGAAATTATCAATTAAGGTTGTTTCAACCTCACAGGCGATCATGTATTAATTTTGAGTAAATTTTGAACGACATTGATCAAGGTTATAATCGTCCTAGTCATTGATGTTTACCGCTACTGATGACTTGAATATTGATCTTTTTCGCCGATTTAAAATGGGATTAATGTATTTACGCGGTTAATGCTTGATAAAAGGGGGTTTAGGGCTTTTTCAAGGATTCATAGGGTCACACGACTCTAAGAGATTATTTTGTGTGCAAATTTTGATTAATTTCTTATAATATAGCATGTACATTGAGTAAGTCTAAACCTCATGTACAAACTGATTAAAGAATGTATATATATGTGTTTGTATAGTTTTATATATTTCTATTTCGTGTCGTTTTTTGGGGATACATGAATGTATATTATTACGAGCTATCAAAAGGTATTTACGAGTTTTAAAATCAGTCTTAATGATTGGACCTGTTTACATGTTTGGAGGCATTCTCCCATCGAACGGGTGAGTCAGGCTGTTTCGTATGCGACGTGGATATGTATAGTGAAATATGCCACCTTTTTGTATTGCGACATCGATCAAGTAGGAAAATGATGCGATGTAGAACCGTAGTGTAAAAATAAGGCAAATATGATGTCAGTAAATTCATTCCCATTTCCTATGTTCTTTATTTAAACTTAGTATTTGGTTGTATTTAATATTGTGTTCAGATATAAAATGAGATGACTAATAGAAAGGATCGTACTATTTTAAACTTCAAAATGTTTCTAGCTCACCATCTATGTTAGAGTAGTTGACAATTGGGAAAGATGCAATAATAATTTATCAATGCTATAGCTTGTTTTAATTTATTGTGCTAATGCATATCATTATATGAATACATCGTAGCCATATCATTCTTAGGTAACACATTTTAATTACAAAAGGAAGAGATGATCTTATACATCTTTTTCAATATTGGACTATAAAACTGCCCGATTGCAATGAAACCAAATATCCATGATTTCAATGTTTGCACACACAAACATAGTTTTAGAAACTACAATATATTATATGTAATTTTCAGCTCCGCCAACCAATCCCTGCAAACCAAAGATAAGACAAGAGGATCATTTTTTGATTGCCCTTCTGGATAATCAAGATTACTGTGGTAGACCTCTAGTGTCTGTCCAATGGATGGATTATCCCGGTATTTCCTATAAAGTAAGTAAGGTACTCTGACCACATGTCTATTGGTAGACCTCTTGTAAAAATATATTCAGTTATATGTACCTATCTTTTTATCCAGGGATACTTATACTTTGATAGTAATGTATTGAAGAATCGACATATATTGCGATATATGGTCGACCAACACTTTCTGGTGAAATACTGTGTAATTGACACTATTAGAAATATTTGGTCGAAGAGAAGAGAAGCAGTATAGACAAACGTGTTATTAAAACAAACTCAAAACCAATGACAAAACGCGATCTATTCATCAAACAACCTTCAGCGTCTTTGCTAAAACAGAGACCCAACTCGGCTTCGTCCAGTTACGTTACTGACACCGGCGTAAACAGATATATCTTTGTGGATCCACATTTGCTCGAAACAAATATTCTTGTTAGATATTGAAGGAATTTTAAAGAATTTCAGCGCGTGTTCAATAGTGGGCATCCATCGACCACACCAGCCGGGATATCCATACATGTGATAAGGTCAGCTGGATTCAGATCCTTGTAAGCTTCACTTCTCTGAATATAGTAGCGACATTGATGACAAATCAAACAAAATAAATCATAGGCAACATCATGCAACTGAATTACAACCATATATTTATTACGAAGCATATACTGTAACTACGATTTTCTGGAGCAATAAAAGTGTAAGGAGGTTCATATTTCAGCTGTATTCTGTAGTGACATAGCATACATATCATCTGAAGAAAGAACTATACCACCTTACAGACACATTGTTCGTATTATTTTAACAAATAAATGTAGAGCTCCTACATGGATCGTCATTCATCCAGATCAAATTAATGATTGCTAATGTATTTGCTAATGTTGCCTACTGTCAGATTATTATGTTAGTATTATGCAGTAGATAATAATATCCAACCGAAGTTTGAAAAACTATGAATACTCTTGCTGCAAAAGTGCCAGGAGGAGCAGAGTCGTTAGTAAATACTAGGAAGGATATGAGTTTGTGACTTGTAAACTTATTGCGCCCTCAAAGGATGTAAGATTCATAAATGTAGCACTCCTGTCCTTAACATCATGATAAGAGTTCCAGATTTCAGCAGAAATTAGTACCATTTCAAAGCGAGCTGCCTGCAATAATTTAGTGGGATTTCTGTGTCGGACAGTAAAGTAACCACCCTTTCTCTGTACAAGGTTCGTTAAGAAGAAAAATATTTGCACATGACTATTAACTCACTGTGAATAAAATAACAGTCGGTATTACTAAGTATCTGGTCCTAAATTTGCTGACCAAGTATTTCATTAATGTTGTTGTGTTGCTAACATAGTAAGTTTGCGTTGGCAAGATTGTTGTGTTATTTTTCCAAACTAATCAAAATCGTTTCTCTCTAAAGTTGGTTCGTTTGCAAAGTTATTAGCCTTTGTATTTGTTTTCTCAAACAGATGTTTCTGTTTTCTTCCGAAAAATTTCAGACACAGTCAGCAACTAGCTTCATTCATACGTCTAGTCATTCAAAGTTTGTCGCCTTTTTAATGGTTTCGTTTTGCTCAAATTCAACGTATTTAGGTTTTTGTTCTTCTAGCATTTCAAGGTTCTCAAGTTCCTGTGCAGATATCTGCTCTTGTGTATTCTGTTTGGTATTTTACCTCAGCAAACTCTCCGGTAAGACATTCTCACTAACTTCATGACACCTGATATATTTCTCATCTTATTTGTGTGCATTTGTTACTTAAGATGTTGCTGTTATTATGCGTTGTATTAGTGCCTGGGCCATGTCATTCTGAAATTCTTGCTCACCATTCTTTCCTGGGAAAGCACGACCGCGTATTTGCTGATGTCTCACATACATTTCCTTAGCACCTTTTTTCTTTTTGGCTCCTTTACTCTGACTAGTGTTATTAAACTGTATGTGATTATGAATAATACAGACCGTTAAACCCTCTTTGCATTGCCGGGAGATTCATTCTGGCAATTACAGTTTTTCAAATCAACGACGGACCCTTTCATAACCTTCCTTATCATCTCACTGAAATACCTTGCTTATTGGTGCCACAACAATGATCACGCGCATTTTTACATCAGGCAAAATATAGCAAAGCAGCCCGAGTTGGATACATTTTGAATAAAAGCGCTTGTAATGTAACATCGAAAAGTAGTCTTTGATTGTATTCGTATTATCATTATCAATATAGTGTAGTCATATAATATAACTGAATCTTTCTCATCGTTAAGTTCTTATGCAGACACGATCTATTCTGGTTCCAGTATTGTGAACCTAGAGACATACGAGCAGCTGCTTAAGGCTTCATCAAAGTCGTAAAGTGTTTTGCGCTTACCTTGGTTACAATTTAAAAATTTGAAAAATTATCTTGTGATAGATAAGCCATTTAATTTGCAGCATAGTTAGAAGTTGATTAATCTTCCTGCGCCCGTTTGGACCTACTATCATATTGTCTCAAACAGGATACTGAGAATTATGTCGTGATATCCTTATGTTTTCAAGTGAAGTTAATGATTCGAATATATTAAACGCATATTGTATACAACATTTTATATCGTCAATGGCAGCGACAATTCAAGCGCAACGTTAGAAATTTTTTATGCAAATCTCAATCTACGCATTCTCACAGCGACCGATACTATGACAAAATCATGTAATAAGTCATTGTGAAAAAAATATGTGGCTGCAGGTACAGATAACATAGATGGAACCCATCAAAGAAATCTGAGGACAAATATGTGAATGCAGTTGTATTGCCTGTGATTACCAAATAATTTTATTTTGTAGTTTGTGTCATAGTTACCATAACATAATGATGATCCTGAAATTGTCAAAATGAGCGCTGAAGCTTATCACATATTGAAGTCCAACGACTAAGACGAAAAATAAAAAAATGTTATTCCTACAGCTCTTGAGTAGAGTGGAAAATTGTCTGTATAAAGCACATTAGAGATTGCATCACTTGACAAAAGAATATAATAAATATGCCATGAAGACACTCGTTGTATCAAGTTATTTTGGCGATGAAATATGTGGCCATATCTATTATCATATATTTGATATGGCACCACATGGAAATTTGCGTCGTTTCAAATACAAAATTGAAAATATAGCTGTTAAATTTTCAAATGTTTGGTTAAATCGATCAAAATTAATTTTTATCGAAATTGATTACAAATAAAAACATAAGTATAATGAGAATAAACTTCAGAGTGTCGAATCGTTATGCTTAAGGGCCAAACGTCAGCAACAAACACAATGAAACTTTTATGGCGTTTGAGAGGCATCAAAATCTGATCAAGAACTATGTAGACTTCATGAGAAGTATACAAGTCAGTGTGCTAAATTAAAACCTGTCACTTCTTTATTAAAATATCAATATTTAGATCTAGAATATCGAGCTCTGTCGCAGCATAAAAGTCCACAACCTGGAAAAAAGCTGCAGCATGAAGCTAAATGTTTCAGCCAAATGCAGAAAAGCCACAATATGGCCTACCACCTCAGAACCATTTGCCAGTAGACAGTTAAGAAAATACCAAGATATACTATATTGTTTTCATATTTTGTAAAACATAAGTATACATATATATATATATATATATATATATATATATATATATATATATATATATATATATATATATATATATATATATATTTATATATATATATATATATATATATATATATATATATATATATATATATATATATATATATATATATATATATATATATATATATATATATATATATATATATATATTCGTATTCATAAAAACATAAGAGTATAAATGTCCATACCCAGGCCCTTAATATGGAGTAAGGTCGAATTCTCCTAGATAGTAACCTCCTGTATAATGTTTGTAGGAGTGGTGGTGTCTTTTCTTAGTACTTTATGTTGTCTATGTTTGTCAAAATTACTTTTGCTTGGGGCTCGTATGCAAATTATGCGTGTCTTGGCTGATGTATGTCTTGGACGCCTGGCAGAGACGAGAGTGGAATTTATTCTATTCAATAACTTCGATCATTTGAAATCTGCACTGCTAATGACGCCATAGAAAAGACATGTGAGTGCCTGACCATTGAACATATGAACTCCAATTATGGATTATAGTAGTGTAGCTATGATAACAGTTTTCATGTCCACTTGTATTAGGCATGTAGCAATGTTTCTAGTCATGGTCTGAATAATCTCGTTCCCTACTCTGCGATGATTGGTTTGAAATCGTTAGCTTTATTTTTGACTTGGAAAACGTTGATACTCTGATGTTGTTTGAGATGTACGTCCAAGCTCTGCAATCAAATCGTGTCCTGCATCGACATGCCCAACTGGAAAAGATCCATAATTTGCAAACTGCAGACTTATATGACTTTTATTTGTCCGTTGCTACATAATTCATTTTGATATGCGTCACACCTAGTAATCAAGTCTATTGTTGAACTTGCTGAAGATGTCGGGTTTCTCCACTATACAAGATGATCCAATTCTATTCTCGGTTTCCTTTCTATAAGCTCATATAGTCTCTGCGTTGGCTACGTAAGGGTCAATGATTACACAGAATCTTACCGGTTTGTCATTTCGAGACTTTGCAGAACAATGAAATGCATTACATTATTTATAGAAGCCAGTCTGGTACATCGATTTGGGCATTATTGTCAAACATGATTACGTTTTCATTGAGATACAGGTAAGTATTGCCTTTAGATTAGGTCGAATCCATATAGGAATGTTTACCAGAGCAAATTCTATCCACCTGATTTCTTGTATAGTCAGCATTGCATCAGCAAGGACATGCATATCATGTCCTGGAACATTCAACAAAATTTATGTGTACCATATATGGTTTCAAATTATTGAGTGATCGTAAATATTCAACCCCCTTACTTTTCCTCGCCTCTTCTAAGTCTTCTTACGACTCTATAATTTATCAGTGCTTCTGCTTGAGTGTTAGAGCTACTCCTTTGATGAATGCTTAATGTAATATCATAGTGGCTTATTTCCGTCTTAATCTGTATATTGTATCCTGCCCCAGTAGCGCCATTGAAGAATTTTGTCTCGCGACTAACGCTTTTTGCATGATATTTTTCCTTGCTACCTGTCGTGGCTTTTAAAATCAGTGGTTAGTGTGCCAAGATTTTCAAGACCAGCTAAGCAGAAAGATGGAAGACCGAATTCAGCATACTGTACACCAACCATATTTTCGATTTTTAGCTATTCCTGCTCATACGGCTTTCGCCGGTTGCAAATTATTTGAGGAAAATCGCTTGAAGTTTCATGGCAAAAGTTGATTTAGCGAATACAATATATTGTCGGCGTTTAACCTGTAGGTATATCCAAAATTTCAGAAACATTATGTTGATAAATGAATTTCACATGATTCGTTCGTACTCTTTTTTGTAAGAAGACGCGATTTGTGTAATGTATTTTAAAGGTCATTTCTGTTCTCCATCATGTTACACACATATCAGGTTGGTTCCTTTAATGAGTAAATAGGATATCGAAATTACTTACAAATATGCTGTTACTGTTATCGTTAATATATTTTTTACTGAGGAGCAATGGTCTGTTTTTTCACCAGAATAGCACACACATTCGAGAAAAAAAATCGAATGCGTCTTTACGTAGGATATATATATATATATATATATATATATATATATATATATATATATATATATATATATATATATATATATATATATATATATATGCGTAGAAAATAAGTTAGTTGATGGTTGATAATATTCATCTTTTTGTTCGCTCCACTCCGTATATCTCAAAACTGACCATTAAACACAGAAGGGTAGCATCAATGAGACCCTTAGCATAATAATGTAATTCTGGAATTTTCAATCCGTGTACATTCAATTCGTTATTGTGTGATAATAAAGCTTGTATTTATCGTAATATCTAGGACATATGACGTGTAACTGCATATGTAATTTTGTCTTAAATCTTTGCTCTTGCATTTATAAAAGAAGCTCTCTGTGTATCGATAGCCTTAATTTCAGGAATGAATGGTGTTCAACCTATTTAACACACACACACACATATATATATATATATATCTATATCTATCTATATATCTATATATATCTATATATATATATATATATATATATATATAGATATATATAGATATATAGATAGATATAGATATATATAGATATATATATATATATATATATATATATATATATATATATATATATATATATATATATATATATATATATATATATATATACCACAACAATAGACTTGGAGACAATATTGCTGGAACACATTAAGCACATGAACTGTCCCACTTGTAACCATGCAATTGCCGAAAAGGACTTTGGAGTTATTGTGAAAAAAATATATTCATTCTGGAGGTGTCCTATAATAAAGAGCACTAATCATATTGCACTAAATGCTGTCACTAGATGGTTTGATATCTCGGTTTGACATAATTACTAACTGAAATTATATTTGACACAACTGTTTTTTATATCCTTAAAGGCAATTAACATAACACAAATCATATTCGATTGGGTCTATATGGATACAAGGAATATTAGAAAATCAATTTGTCCAGTTGTTTAGCATTACGGACTGGTAGGAGAAAAAGAGGAATAAAAACAATAAAAATCTCCATATAAGTAATATTATCGCCGGTAATGACATAAGGATGCTTGGTAAGATGAACATTGTGTTATAGAGACAAAGAGAAATTGAAGATGATGATGCTATATGCTGCCAACACTCATTGCTACCAATTGGCCCAAGTACTTTACCCCACAAAATACACTCATAGTAACAGGAGAATAAATGTAGGGTGTTACGTTACGGGGAAAATTTAAGGCAAACACTGATAAACACATCTTAATCCATACATTCCAAATAATTCTATATAGCCAATGTGGGTTGAAGGCAGTAAAGACTATTGACAATTAAAATTACATGCTGTTACTCATGTTATATCACACAGTGAATGCCGAAGGTAGTGATGGGGAAAGGATATAATTCTTCAACAATGCAATTATACGACCACACAACCATATAACCTCCAATGAGACTGTGAAAGCGAAAGATGTGATTTAGACTTGACCAATGAATTTAATATGTACACTTGTCTTTCCTGGACTTGCCTTTGTATGCCGCACAAATACTATCGCATCGAGGATGAACCAAGATTCTATGAATGCAGATGATACTCATCTATTTAGTAGATTACTTATTTCATGTGTTTTAGAGAACTTCATGAGCGACACATGTTATCTGGTTCCTTGAGGACTCGTTCAAATTGACGTTTCACAATGAGCTTGCCTGATTTTATAAGGTGGATATTATTCTTTATTATTTCCTTGATACAGAGTTAAATCAATTTCTTATCAACAATACTTTCCTGCAGACTTGTACGAAATGTCGTGGGATACTGTTGGCTCATTCTGTAGCTTCAAACAGAATCAGGTGATACTGCATGTAGGCATAATTTAGTTTAAAGAGTTTTTTACACAATGTCAGACATTAGGTAACCTGAATCTGAGAAGCGCTGCGGTCTTGCGATTGTATTGGTTTTACATGAATAGATGCGTTGAGTTCAGTATTGCTGACAATGCCAGTAGGTAAACGTTTATAGAACTACAGCATTTGTTTTGATCATGGATTTAATTGCACTGGTCGCACTTGATACTTTTCTGTTCTCATGGTCAACGTCTGACATAAGTAGTTTTAAATTTTCTTGTCGCTTGTACACGTCTCAGGTCATATAATGCATGGTTTTTTTATACTAGTTTGATATCCGTTAATCCTGGTCATTAAAAGGAACACATAGCCACTTAAATTCAGTCTGAAATTACATTCACGATATTCACTGAATATGTATGCAACAAGAGGTCCAAATGTATGCTTTTTATAATTTTACATGCTCTACTTTTGTACGCTTCGGTTTCCTAGTAGCTATAGCGTTCGCCGGAGGTGCAAGAGGTCGTTGGTTCGAATCCCGGTTGAGCTTTACCAACGACATGCAAATGGTACTAACAGCTACTTCGTTAAACGCTCAGAATTGCGGGGTTAGTGTTAGGACTGGTCGGCCGAGCGTCAGAATAACATGACTGGATGGGACATCATGCTACATGTCTACAGCATGATGCCCCAGTGCAAGTCAATTTACTCTAAACTGCCACACTGCAGACATCGTAGCCATATAACTGAAATATTTTAAAGCAACGCTTAATTTCAAAACTACACACATGCTATGTTTGATTTTCATTCGCCATGTGCAAAATGTTACATTGTAGTCTACATCACCATCGTCAGTTAAATATATGTTTTCAAATAAACACAATGTGTCAGTTTTCCACACCAGACTCTCATCAAAATGTTTGTTCTTGGATTCTCTATCCTACGTCAATTGATTACCTAGGCAAGTACATTGTGGATACGTATCTAATGTGTCTACAATGTAGCTGAGAGGTTTGTTATATAGACAGAAATTCATCATTGTGCAAAGAAATTCATTAAATTCCTGACGAGAACAACTCTAGCATCGATGGCTGGATTGGCTCTGTCAGTTCTTATTTGTTTTACATTCACATTCAAGTAATGTATTGTTCTATATGTTGTTTGATTTCAAACTCAATGGTGATGATATAGCCAGAGAAGACACGAGATGTAAGCAGTCCTATTTTTTTCATCTTTATTATTTTATGGTGAGTGGCAAAATAGTTCTGGCTCTGATTGGAACATTTGCAATAAGCTTTGTTGTTAATAATCCAACACGCCGAATTCATAGAGGCTTGGCGATGTCTCTTTCTACCTTGCCCTTGCTACAGCGGGGTTGTTGAATCTTGGGCTTTTAAAAGAGTGTCATGTGAATTTAAAGCTGCATAATTATAATTGAGCAATTTAAAAAATGAATTATTTTTGTCGCTCTTGGAAACATATAATAAATCATGCAATCTTTGGGACAATATGTTTCGCGACAGTTGTCACAGTAGGAAAACATACTACCCCAATTGTTCCATCGTTATGGAGCAATTAATACGTATAGGTGATAATACGTATTAATACGTACAGGTGAAGCCTGAGTTACAGCTCTGTCAGAAATGATTTTGATCAGTTTGCTTCTTCATTTACCTTTAATTGGAAGATATCAGTGGTTGTCAGAGATCTTTAATATTAATACTGACACATTCAGAATACGATTTACTGACAAGATGATAATAAGAATGCATACATTCTGGTGGAACGTGATGTGCGCTTCCCTCTTCATGGTAAGAAGCTATCGCATTAGACATTTTGGTAGGAAAGATTCTTAACATGGCACCGTGTCATACCATGTTGCACGCTATGTCAGATTACACAACATAAGTTGAGTCGTTCTTTCAAATCTATGATGTATCGAAATAGTTGAAGATGTTCCATTAACGTCTTTTGCTGGAACTATGTTCGTATTTTCCACCAAGAACAAACTGGGAGAAAATGTTATGAGCACAATTTTGTTGTTTCAAAAGGACATTTTGGATGATGCAAAGGTTGATTGAAGTCAATCCTTACACAACAGCTGTTTCTTTCTGAATGTGTTTCCAAACAGATTTTATATAGTAGTTGGCATTATATCAACGTCATATCGAACACTAAAACAATACTCTATAAGAATGTTTATTTCATGCTCATTCAATGACTAATGACGTGATCTTTCGAGGTAAAATTTTTGTTGATCCAGTTCCAACATTACTCACACTTCTTCTCTAATATTCAGTTAAACATGCAATGGTTTTAATCGGTATGTATTGTGAGCAGATTGAATGAAATCGTGAGGAAAGTTAACATTTCTATAGCTGTGGTAGAGAAAAAACATTGTATAAGTAATTTTAGGTTCACATTATATTCACAACAAACCTTCAGCATATATGTTTTAGATTGTAGTTGTAAAGTAAATCAGAGAAAATACTGTAAATTTGCTAGATCAATCTTCTAAAGTTTCCTTTCATGTAATCTTGGCGCTTAAAAAAAAGATCTGTTTGTCAGTGATTCGGTACATGGCTCGAATACACTTAAATATATTGTGATATTAAAGTTAGCAAGTTTTCACTGAATAGTAAATTTTTGTCGTTGTTACTTGAATACGGAAAGTTCTACGATAACCGTTGAAGTTCACAGCAGTAATATCATCAAAAATCATTGGGAAGCATATGCTTTAAAAGATTAAAATAATGAAATTCTCTTTAATCTGTCTGATGTGGAGGCCAACAAATTTAAATTGCAAATTTGTTGATACATTTTGATCACAAACAAAATTTTCTGAATATCTTCTTCTGCAGGACAAAGCCGTGATAGTGGTACCGCCAGGGAAAGATGCATGTACGTATTATGCTTGTATCGAGGGCGAGGCCTTAACGTGTGCTCGAAAATCCACAGAACGGGAATATTGCGAACACATCACTATAGGATCGACAAGAAGAGGTAGGGAATATTTCGTTGTTATGTGTCATATAATTGTAGGATAATATTCATGCCTCCATTAAGACCTCACGCATAGCAAATATACGATTTCCTCACAAAACTTTTACCACATTCGACCTACCAACTATCATTAGAGTCATCTCCTTACAGACCCTTCCTTTTTTAGTACCGAATCAGCGTTTGAAACATTTGACGACGTATTTGACCAAACATTTACCTAATCAAAATCGACGTTGTGCACATTATACAAATATATATATATATATATATATATATATATATATATATATATATATATATATATATATATATATATATATATATATATATATAGATGCAATAAACTGACGACGAACAGTACGAAACTAGTAACTAACTAGCCTAACAGGCTAGTTAGTTACTAGTTTCGTACTGTTCGTCCTCAGTTTATTGCATCTATTTTAATTAATCCCTGACACACGTGATCCCTTGGTGGATCCAGTACGCTTGAGGGTTGTTATTCTCCATATGATTTGTATTCTTTATATATATATATATATATATATATATATATATATATATATATATATATATATATATATATATATATATATATATATATATATATATATATATATAATTTGTCTGGTTATATTACCAGAATGGAAAATGGCTGCAAATTACACCATTTTCTTAACAAAAATAGAATGTTTTCCTTCAATTATTAGGGGGTATGATGTTAAGACATCATCATGAAGTGGGAAAACATAACTCATTAGGCTATTCAAGCACGTTCTAATAGATCGATAACTTTTTTTTTGTTTTTATTAATTTAAAGAAAAACACTTAATATGGCATAATGCTTATGAGTGCGAGTATAGACTATTTGGGGTTTAAATCGTGTTTCTATGTAAAAACAGGTTCTGTTACCATACAGTAATGAGTAAAGGGGTGGAAAGATTGTGTTGGTAGAATCGTGGTATGCATAGAGTTAAGAAGAGGATATAGAGTCCACATATGATGAACTGTGGTACGTTAACATGACTGCTTATGCGAGAGTTTTCGTAGTAATCTTGTTGCAAGATGCACGACGACTATGGATATGCTGCAAGGAGATTACTTTCATTATTGTTACATCTAAACTACAAGCGAAACGATTTATAGAATTGCGGTGACACATATAAAGCTAATCATAAGCACAGGAAAAACAAAGTAAGAGAACTGAGGTGACTTAAGTAGAGTTTAACATAAGCAAATAATCATTACACGCTTGAAGGAATAACTTCTCAGAGGTGAAATAGCTCATTCCATCTCAAATGTAGCCATTTACCATGTTTTTACCACAGCCAGTTACGGCTCTTATGGAGTTAGAAAGGGCAATTTTCTTAGATGACTTTAGCGATTATATATTTATTGTATCACAGTATCGCGAGATTTTTAATGAACGGTAAAACAGCTGATTACACTAGTGTTGCAAGAGACTATCGGGTCATTGCAGGTTTGAATCCGACCTTCTATATTTCAAATTGATCTGAACCCAAATTATTTTAATACGGTGTTTTGGGTCCCATACCTACAATTTAAGAAGAAATCAAATAATCGTTTTAAATAATTGAAAAGAGAGTAATATAATATGTAAACTGTCTCAGTTCGAATTCTGTACATACTGCTAGCATATGATTAATAGCAACATGTAGCTTCGCAAAAAAATCCCACAGAGGTAAAACAGTCTATCAGTGAGTCCAGTTATGCAATGTGAGATTTGATGATATTGTAACATATGATAGCGATTCAAATAATATATTTATTATTGGAACACATATTCAGGTACTAATTAACTGGGCAAATTGCGAGTTTGCGTACAGTTAAGGTATAATCAGACGCAGATATAACCTTTAGTGTTCGCAAAATGCACAAACAAATTTAGATGTGAATTTAGAAATACGAACGAGTGAATGTAGAAATACAAACTAAATACAATCACAAACCCTAATCATAACTTGACAAAATCTGACATTAAAACGTGAGTGAATAATTAATACCTAATTCGTTATGTACAGTCAACTAAGGTATGACACAACAAACTACCCTGGATGTAGATCATTTCTAATGGAAAATTTCCAGACCATTGTCATCAAGAACATTGCAAGGTCATAATCTAGACTATGTCTTGAATGGAAATCCAAGAAACATCTTCAAAGAAATGAGATTAGTTATGTAAGTCAACACTCTACCCAACATTGCGGACAAACATCAAACATATAAATAAAATCAAATATAAGTTGCAGCAGACAGTTATAAATATCCATGTGTTAAAACTCTGGGTATCCGAGACATTGCAGTAACAAAGGCAATGTAGTCCACCTTAAAAAAAGTTCTGTGCAGTGCCCTTCGTAACAATGGACAACATTAGAAGATAGTTGTGTTTAGTTTAAGAACAACGAGAATCTAAACTATTTGATATGCAATAATGGTTTATTTGTGATTGAAACTAACATGAGAAGCTGAGTAATTTTTTAGTCATAATATATGTCAAACATGAATTCATAATTAAATAAACAGAAAGACTGGTTCAGTTGACTATATATACTTGCGGTTATTTGCTTTGTTTGTATTAGGTCTAACACATTTATCAAACAGTTGATAGTTACATTGAGCAATACACAGCCGTTGCCTGGTGGTAGTTTAAACATTACGGTTTCGTCAAGAAGTTGTAATAATACAATTCTGCATGTGTAATGATATAAATATTTAAAACAATGTTGAGCTTTTTTGAATTTCGTATTCATGTATTTTACAGAAAGCATACCAGTACCCTCAGTTGATATATCGCACCTGCGGACAATTACCTTTGTCATAGCTGTTATAGTATCATTGGTCCTATTAGTTTTGATCGTCTCTCCAATTATTCTGTGGAAATGTAAGTTATTTTTAATTTCCTTTACTTAATATCAATCGTACGTTATGTGAAACGTGAATATATGTGCTAATTAAAATTGGTGCATTGTTAGATCGCTATGCGTGGAACTAATAACCAATATATGTGTATCAGCGTAACGCTTGCGGTGAACTTATGTTATGAGAAAGTGTAATGAAATCTGTATCACCTAATTTCGTCTCCACTGAAATAGGTGATATATATATATATATATATATATATATATATATATATATATATATATATATATATATATATATATATGGAAAAACTTTCATTTTTTTCAAGTACATAGAAATAATGACATTGATTAAAATCAATTACGGTATAGTGGAAAATGGAGACGAATGCTGTACAATCATTTTCGGTTAGACTCCGAAAATCTGAATTAATGTCTTTGGGTAATACATGTTATCATTTGTAGACTGTGCCTTGTTATCTATTTATTATTTCTAGCCTGGCAATCATTATATAATATCTGATATAAATAAATGAAATGCTTTTTAGGGAAGATACTTAAACACTTTAACATTTCTGTATATCTAAAGTACTTACTGCATAGTAACAAAAATGCTCACAGAGCACAGAGACTAAATATTGAGCTGCTATGCTATTGTTTAGAATTACAATATGATATCGAGGAAGCACGATCTAATTAGACATGAAAATTGACTTCAGAATGAACATTACATTATCCTTGATAATCAACTAATTATAGGTTATTATAATTGTTAAGTGTGGTATATGCCCCAATTACTATTAAGTGTTTTTGAAAGAATCATATACGTTGAGTAATTTAACAAGGAAATATGTTGCACAGATATTTTGATACACTTTATAACATTATTGCAAAAAGATTTGGCATACAGCTCTCTAGAATATATAGGTGAATATGAAATAAAAATATTAGTTTATGTTTAGAAATGAAAAAGAATTTAAAGAGTCATTATATATATATATATATATATATATATATATATATATATATATATATATATATATATATATATATATATATATATATATATATATATATATATATATATATATATATATATATATATATATATATATATATATATATATATATATATATATATATATATATATATAATTTTCTGGCGTACCTTTTCCCGATCTCTTCCTGTCTAGTAGTTTTAAATGCCATCTTGGGCAGGTTCTCTGGATTCATCCTTAAGTTATTTCTAAGACATCACTCTCTTGGTTTATTCTTCTTCTGATATTGAGCTTCGATCGAGTTTTGTCATCAGTTCATCATTCCATGTCAAACTGGACCAAAGGCGCTTGGTGTAGATTTAGTCCAGTTTCTTGCAGATGGGGTGGGTAGTTTTCCTTCTTTCGGAACCATGTAAAATAATGCTTAGTACCTTTGATTTGTTTATTCATATCTTTATAGGATCAATTGAAAATATACATCCTTTGCTTGTTTATCAGTTATAATGTGTGGTTCTTAGATCCAACCGTAAATACCTGCCATTCTTCTATGATAATTAACCATATTGATAGTAATTCCGGCTTTAGGCAGGATTGAGGCATCGTGGATATGATTTTTGCAGCAAGACAACGCCAGGAGAAATGCTAAGAGCAGAACGTCGGCCTCTACACCAATTTGTTTAGATCTCACTAAGGCTGTTGAAACTGTCAGTCGTGAAAGTCTGTGGAGGATCATGGCAAAGTTTGGATGACCTGAGAAGTTCATCATCATGGTCTGACTGGTCCACGATGACATTCTCGCTAGAGTACAGGATGATGGGGAGTTTTTCCTGTTCTTCTCAGTGACAAACGGTGTCAAACAGGGCTGTGTTCCAGCTCAGACCCTGTTCACCATGATATTCACAGATATGTTTACCGACGCTTTCCGTGAGGGTGACATTGACATCAATATGCGGTTTATGACTGATGGGAACATCTTTAACCTGAGAAGACTGCTGGCTATTACCAAAAACCAGGAATACAGCCTCCTCTTTGCTGACGACTGTAATTTGAATGCTTGTACTTCGTGGGACATGCAATAAAGTATGGATCGGTTCTGCAAAGATTGCACTAACTTCTGATTCATAATAAGAACGACGTAGACGTAAATCATATACCAGCGTGCACCATCGATCCCCTACACTTAACCCATCATTACTGTTGATGGCCAGAAGCTCGCTGTTGCTGACAAGTTTACCTACCTTGGCAGCACCTAGTCACACAAGTCTCCATCAATGAAGAGTACACCATCAGGATTGCTCGTGCAAGTGCAATCTTCATCAGACTTCACAATACTGTGTCGAACATAAGAGGAATCCGCCTGCAAACCGATCAAGGTGTAGCGCACAGATGTACTGTCATCACTTTTGTTCGCCTGTGAGACATGGGCGTTGTACCGTAGCCATTAAAACAGATAAACTCATTCCATATGCGCTGCCTTCGAAAACTGTTCCACATCAAATGGCAGGACAAGACTCATGACACAGAAGTCCTCCATAGAGCTGAGATGACAAGCGTCAATGTCATGCTCAGAAGTAAGTCACAACTCCGCTGAGATTGCCATGTCTGCCTTATGCCTAATGAGCGCATCCCTGAGAGACTATTTCATAGGGAATTTGGTGAACGCAGGCGTTTTAGTGGACACCACAAGACACTGTACAAGGACACGCTTCAAGCCTAAATGAAGTCATATGTCATTTATCTAGACAGCTGGGAACAGCTCGCCGAAGACCTAGCTGTTTGTTGTCACCAGAGCAATTCAGGTTCAGCTGATTTTGAAGAACGCCGAATCAATGAGGCAAACATCAACGCCATCAGAGAAAGAGCAGAACCAGCTCAAAACCATCATTCGATCCAGGCCACGGCAATTTTCTTCCCTCATTGCCCTAGACTCTTCAGAGTGCAGATTGGCTTCACAAGCTATCTGCGCACTTACATACCAGCCCAGACGTAAAGTCATTGTCGTCTTCGAGAACGAAGGACGAACAACAATTGCTGGTATATGATTATCCTATGATTCATTTCTGGTTCGGTTTCTAAATGATGATTTAACTCATAATTTTAATAGGGGATAACATAAATGTTTTTTCCCCTCACACATAATAATGTAGATACTGAAGCTTCTGCACCATTATCGTCTTCATGTAAGTTCCTATGTGGTATATATACATGATCCTGACCAGGAACTACAGATTCCGTCTGTACAGATTGCTTGCAACTAGGAGAAGATCATTTCATGACTAAATCGGGAAATATAATGATAATATATCGTTTTTCCAAAGGTCCTTTCAAGTGAGGTTTCTTTGTGGCAGTTGCCATAGTGTCCACATTGTTTGAGCAATCATTTGTATTATTCTTAATAACCTTCTTTTTAATAACACCTCGGAGAGTTTCTTCTTTATCTATCATTTGGGCCTGATTCTTACCATCTCTGAGAGTTCCTTGTGTAGAGGCATTCTCTTCGTTTATATTTAGTCGCAACAATGTGTTTACATGATTCGGTCTGCTTTGAGATTCACTAACCCCTTACTCATGAATTACCTTCTAACTGTTATGCATTCTATTATAACTCCACATATTTATTCATATTATTAATAGCTCGATGTCAGGAGACTTGCTTTGGCCACACCCTATGAGATAATACGCAGAAGTAGCTTGCATGATCTGCTACTGGTAAACGATGGAAGAATACATACACCTCATTCTCATTTGATTGTTAATGAGCTATTCTAGTTTATAGACTATGCTGATAGGGATTTCATTCACCGTAAGTGGCCATGTCAGTCTTGGATGAAACACATAATTGATTGATCCATACATTGAAATCCTAAGGTGATTAGATTTGTCAATTTTCAGCAAACACTCTTCCACCTATTCTTTCAATATATCAATATTTCTTGTCAGTCTGACAAGCTGCGATGAAATCCCCTTACTATGCATGTGTCTAGACAATATTTGCTATCGGCGGAATATCTTCTGCTTGTATCTTCATTGTGAACTGGTATAAGCCACGCCCTTTTTAAACAAACAAGCATCACAACTTCTGTATTTTGAACCTCATTTTGGACAATATCACTGTGTCATTTAAGGCAGCTATTACTCTTATTGCCTGAATATGGATAACTTTTGAATTAATTATGTCATCCATGAATCCCCTGTTGGACGGGAGTCCGACATGATGCGTGGGCCTGGAAATAAAAGTGAATATTATTAAATTAACTCATGATAAACTCGGATACTTGCTCCCGTATATCACAGTGTTTGACGGCCAGATTCAGCTGGTAAGTACCTTTCGTTGATCTGATTGAACACACCACTGAAGGATGCTTTGAATAGTTGGTTAAAGGTACATGTGTGCTGTACAATCCTAAAATAATGAGATTTCTGTCTCTTTCGCCGATATGTCTGTGTAGCCATATTATGTCATGTATAACGTCATTTGTCTTGGCGGCAGAGAGAAGGATTCTTTTGTTACGATCAGCTATGATATAGTCAGGAACTAGATGATGACTTTCATGTTTTCTCTTTGGGAGCAATGTCCACTTCTGGCGCTGCCAACATGCCAAGATATTTAATTTTCTCCATACGGATTGGAGGGGCCGTCACAATTGTTTTCATAGCTTACAGCATGTTGTGTATACATTGTGGGTTAACCCAAGAAGTCCTCGCATGGATTAGTATCTTGCTAACTCCACCACAACATGCATCGCAATTCATGTAGGTGTCTTTACGTCATAACGTTCTTGAGTATTTCGTAACACCCATTATGATGCAGTCCCCGAATCGTTGATCTGACTGCATCAGAATAGGTATTACTGATAAAATGTTGCACATATCCTTACTACTATCCAAAAGTATCGACCTTTTACAACAGGCTTGAAGTAGACGCATTTATTAGAAATGAATACAACTAATTTTCACGCTTTTTCTTCCCTTTCGTTCTGATTCTTTCTGTTTTCCTGATGCATTTCAGGCTGTTTGCACTCCTACTATCTGCCATTGGCTTTCTTAAACTGCATCCTCAACTTTCTGAGCTCTAAGCAGACATCTTTTATCTGTCCTTGTTATCTGTTTCGGTTAGGTTATGCTGAGTCATTTCAGAGATTGATTAGATAATAAAACTCTCTTTCACAGCAGTAAGAATGATTATTGATAGAGATTGCTGTTTTTTTCTTCACTATTCCCTGCAATGTTGGTTCAGGTACTTGATCGAATCTTCATGAGTTTGTTATCTATGATATTAAACTGAGTAATAGAAAAGAGCAAATACCACACAGTTTTCTAAAATACAACAAATAATTTATTTAACTAGAATAAAAGTGAAAATCTGAAATGAACGTACGGTGTTATGAATTAAATCCCAAACAGTCCTCAAAGTTATGTCATATGTCCAAATGTAAGAACATCCAATTGAATTGCAGCGGTATTCCATATAAATTCCAATTTTGAATGTGTTGATGTGCCTGTAGTCTCGATCCTGCTAATGTGTCAATTGCATAAAGTGTGGAAATTGGTTAACAGTCTTTGATGAATTTTAATAATATAATCCACAATTACATTGTCTGAATTCTCTATCATTCCAAACAATTATTTCAGTACATTAATATTATTGAGCGCTGTGTAATTCCAGTGAATAATAAGTTGAATAAATAATTCTTGCCAAATAACATATAAAAGAGACCAATACGACTGATTCTTCTGCAGAAGTTAAGAAAAGAATAAACAATCCCTATGTACTAAATATTATATAACCGTCTATTTGACCTAGGTCTCAAAGACCATTTTCTGAATATTTTGTCAACCTAATAGGAAATCTTTATCGTGGAAATTTATGTGGGAAGAGTGAAGACTGTCTTTACTCAGATTGAAGTAAATATGTTTGCTATTAATGATGTTCTTAATTTTTTTTCTATATTGATAGAGTAATATTAGCTATGTATTATGTTGCTTACAAAGTCATTATCATTGTTCAGATACCACATGTATATGATTCTGAATAAACTAATGTACAAAATATGGATGTACATAACAAATACACATCTCATCAAGAAAAGCCAACACAGAAGGCAAATTATATATATATATATATATATATATATATATATATATATATATATATATATATATATATATATATATATATATATATATATATATCAATCCAATAGTTATCCAGTTGGTTTTATGCCACGCCTCTCTCTCTCAAGAAGGGCGTTTGTGTGTTTTTCTTCTTGGTCCTGTTGTTTGTCTTTGATTGCTCTTTTACAAAGATGTCCTGACTGTGCCTACACATCTTTGTATCTTGGAAGACATCAGTTTTTATTATAGCCGATTATACGTGTTCCTTTATTAGTAAACAATTAACATCATTGTGATCTTTGAAGAAAAGAATGTGCAGACATAAACCATGGACTATCGTTAGAAGAACAAATTAAATGGTAGTTGATATTAATTATATCTGAAACAATAACTCTGAAAAAAATGTACCATTATTACTCGATACATTAGATCCGTATACAGAAAGTATATGCTATAGTAATACATATTGAAAAGACGTTTTTACAGTTTTTACAGCATGCATTTTCATCTGGTCTGTAATATCATTGTCTCCTAGTTGCAACGACCATATTATTTGATACATGTTAATTATACTAATTAGTATGCTTCAGATTTTTGCATTTTTTCGAACTTCTACAAAGTTGTCTGTACATGATTGACTGTAGGTGCTTCTTTTGGTTTTGCTTTTGTGTTACAATTATCTTCTTTTGTCTACCATTGTTCTCTTTTGCCTTTATCAGCAGTCATTGTTATTAGTACAATTCAGATATACTACACTATACATTTTAAGTTCATCTATTTTTTCAATTTTACTTCATCATTTAAAATAGCAAATATAATATATGTGCAGTGTTTATAAAAGAATAGTTTTATGTTACAAGTTATGTTGTAAAGAATATTATATGTAGTTGACAAACACCCAAAAGATGTCAGTTTTACGAAAGATTATGCCTAATGCATATCGGACCGCTCCGGTATCCTGATGGTTAGAGAGTCCACCTCGGATGCGAGAAGTCGTAGGTTCGAACCTGCCCGAGTTTTACCAAAGACTTATACAAATGATACAAACAATTGCATCGCATGTCTCTCGGCATTAAGAGGTTAAGGTTAGGACTCTTCGGCCTCGTATCACGGTAATGTGAGTAGGTGATACATCTTGCAACATATCTGCAGCAGGATACCTTTAAAATCAACATAAACTGTCACACTGTAGACATCATAGCAACATACCATAAAAATGTTAAAGCTAAATTAAAAATCCAAATCAGATGCACACACACGCACGCACGTTGTAAAGACCTTTGTTACTTAACTACTTAACATGTCGAACAAATACATTATTTCTTATCTTCAACTTTACGAATGTTCTCTAGTGATCCCATCGATTGTGACCTTGTGGTATCCGCTTGTTCAAACAAATCAGCATATATTAAACTTACTAAGTTTGGCTTGATGGTTATTTGACAATACAAATATAAGTGAGGCCAAAACAGTAAAATACATAATTATATTCCAAATAAGCTTCAAGTATATCTAGTGGATATCATTGGATTGGCCAATACTGCATACGTCTTTGTTATAGATTGTTTCATTGATCTTATCCATCTCAAAAGTTTACAATTTTAGCATATATCCTTGCCTGTCCCATTTGCCTAAATTTCCATATGTTTATATTGATATGCCTCTAAAATGTTTTCCAAGTTCTAGTTAGGCGATATACATACTTTCACATCTAACAATATGAGGAAGAATTTATTAATAAAATGTCAGAGGCTTCAGATTTTTGTATTATTTTTTTGTACAGATTGTAGAATCGTACCTAGAGATCATGAAAGAGTACGTTCAGATGATCAACTGCTGGATCAGCCATCATTGCAACATCGAAGCTTTCCTGGTCAGAATGGTAAGATAAAATTGGTTAAGCATAATTCGATGTTGAAGTTGAAACGGAATGTTAAGTTTCATTTTAAAGACTGATCCTATATCAAACTTTCAAGGGGAACAAATTGGAATGCATTGTTAAACACAAGATCTAAACACAAACTATATAAAGTACCTGTTCCAAACCGATATATTAAATATTTTTCTCTTGATATGTTGTGCAATGTACCATTAATTTATAATAATGTGTTGATTATTTGCTAGGCATGGATCAAAAGTACAAGATATATCTGAGATGCTAAATCAGTTCATCATTTACAAATACAAAGATAAGACATAAAATGTATTGTTTATAAAGGGATCAGATGCAAGTTATTTTGTAAGAAAAATTGTAAGCTATAATATTTTTGTAATTTATGTTCCTACATATAAAATAGTCTTGGTCATTAAATATATGTGCCATTTTTCAAGCGATCATTTAAGTTACCTGTCAAAGTCGATATCATTGTTAAAGAAATCGGTATGATTACACTAGCCCTCATTTGGGATAATGGTAACCGAAAAGGAAATGATGCAACAAGTCATTAGAATATCTAATTATATTCAATGTTAAATACTAAGATAGCTACCAAAATGGTCATTTTGTAATTCGTCTTGATTATCAGTTACAACAAATGTGCTAGATATTGATGCTGTTAAAATTCGATCTTAGATTATGCCAGAACTTGATTTGCAGTATAACTTTGCAATATACTCTGGAACATATTCTTTGATATATCTAAATATTAGAACTTCTTTCAAGCAATGTGTTTTTTGGTCCATTCTTAACAATTTTCATTATGTGACTATATCCTGTGACGAAGTATCAACATATGACAACAACAATCAGCTTACCTGCTCAATTTTGAGGCCAATGACTTATTCTGTTTCAGAACTAGTACAAGTCCCACATATTATTAAACAGAAAGTTGTTGGAAGTCAATAACCATTATAGTAAAGTATCCTGGAGTCTTTTGTCAAGTACTATATTTTACTACTCAATAAAACTGTGTATGTGAGATACCTACATACATTGTAAAGTAAGGTTTCCCACACAAGACTACCATCAATGCATCTTTCTCAGTTTAATTAGATATTAATTAAAGTACTTTTACGGATATATTTCTTTAATTTTGAAACATAATAAATGTTCCCATATATATGCATTTTATGTTAGATTTAAGTACTAATTTCTTAACATCTTGTTTTGACCACACACTTATTATTATAAGGTCTGAACGTAATTTGCATGAGAGGGTATATACATTGATACGCGATGGAGTAATTGCTGTACAGATTGAAAGCTCACTTATATGTTGCTTCCAATCTCATAAATATGAGGTAAACCAATTATTTGTATGGAATGAAAGCGTTAATAAATATAATGATCTTTGCTACCATTGCATTAACACATATAACAACACATATAACATATAACTGTTTTATACTCTTTTGATTAATTTTATCAGCTCTCACTGTTAACAATGTCACCATCTTTATACCTGTATGTTCCATTCAATGTCAACATGATATATGCCTGGTTAAATGTGCGTATACCTTGAACAATATGTTTTCTCTTCCAAATTCTGAAATCCTTATAAATGTTTAATTTTATTGATTTGCAGTACCTTTAACGTCATTATAATCAAATTTAATAACAATAAGTTTGGTAACGGAAACAATTGTACGTTCACATATTATAACTAGCGTAAAAATATCTTAATATAAAATTACATGTGTTGAGATATTTTTTAAATTTTTGTTGCAGATCCTGAACCAAGACATGACGATCCTGAAATAGAACCTTTGTCATAACACGAAGACATAGAACTACAAATAGTGCCATAGAAGAAACAACGATGTCACATGCAACTCACTGAATGATGGTACAAAAATGATCTCTTTGTCCATCATTGTAAGAGGAAGATGCTAATGGTCTGTGTATTGATAAAATAATGCAATATTTAAATGTAATACATTTGGATATTGCACTATAATATCTTAATAGCCAGTAGCGCAAGACAAAAAGTTGAATTGTCTCAATCCAGTAAAGTAAAAATGTAACAAGTAGATATGTAAAGATCTAGTTCTGGTATGTAAACTCATAGAGGGAGTAAATTTTTGTTTATGATGGTTTGAACAAGGATGGAAATGCATTATCTACTTTCAAAGAAGAAGCAGAAAGTGTCAGTGCTATTGACGACCATTTGCAACTTAATACAACAAATAAAGAATTCAGTCACAATGGAACTATGCGGATTTCAGGACGTGGGACATTTAAAAGATATATAAATGCTAGGTTAATTGCCTGTCAATGGACATACATGAAAAAGAAAGACAAAATAGCGATTTAGTTAAAAAGAAAGTACTCGTAGCAAAATGTGTAACAAAATTGGGATGTTGCCGCGAGTTCCGACCTTGTGACTTCTTGCTTAGTAAGTATGACAAAGATAAATATACAAGGATAGTTGTGGGTGTTTATATATGACGTTTTGGGGATTAATTTATGCAACTGTTAGAAACAAATATAACATTGTGTAACAAATGTATCTTCATTATTTGTTGTATTGTCGTTGTTTCTTCAAGAACCTTTGTACTATTTTCCATTATGACTCATTATTTTACCTATAAATTGTTCATTAAGCATAGTTTATAAGTACAATTTGTATCTAGCCAGAAACCTAAATTGTTTTATGTCCTTGGTAAAATTTAATTTGTTTTACTTGGTATCTTCAAAGCTTTTTGCAGATCAATTAGATCTTGTAAAATTATGTTAGATTTAATTTATTATTTACTTAATACATATATTTGTTTCTTTAAAAGTAAATTGTGAGAGGAGATTCGATACCTATTAAAATAGAACATGTACAATATTAATGTTCATTTGTTCATACATATCACTGCGATTTAGTGTCTTTGTCTATTTCATTAATGTTTTGTTCATTAATGTTTTACATTTTTGCCTCTTTTGCAAAATTTTCCAGGTTTTATTATCTCTATTGTTCCAATAATGCTTTTGTGTTTTGGTTCAAGTTTGAGTATCACTAGCGTTGTACTATATCAGATTTATTAAACCCTCACTGCTATTATTTTGCTTCGATTACGCCATAGTCCTTTGTATGGCTTATCGAATACTATTGTATGAGTATTTTCGTTTGGTGTTTAACTATTATATATGTAGTTTATTCAATTATTCGTTGCAATTCACGTTATAATTTATGTTATATGATCCTTAAATGTTAATGTGTTTACTTACAGATTTAATATGTGTAAGTTTAATGTCAGCAGTATCATCTTGTCGCTTCGTTTAATAAGTTCATAATGCCTAAATGTTATTAAACCGGTATTTATTCATGATATTAGTATTTCAAGCTTAATTGGCAAACAATCATTAAATATGCTATTCCAAACGAAAATAAATATTACATCATCATCATCATTGTCATCATTATGTATGTTTTGTAAATATTTTCATTTCTAGAACCTTGGAAAAACGTGTTATTAGAAAATGTCAGAGGTTTGAGAATTGTGTTGTTTTTTTTTTAAACAATACCTGAATGGTACCTAAATATCATGAACATCTGACTTTAGCAATGTGCGGATGAAGATATTTCTTCATTTCCCCAAAATATAGTGTAATCAATAATTTGTTTTTTATATTTGAAATTGTTTTGTGGGCAAAAAGAAATATATATCCTGCGTAAATGATTATTATTTTTCTCTACAAACAATTAGTGTTTATGTTTTTTTTTAAAACTAGATTGGCTTCCTAGCAATGAAAATTAATCACTTTGCATAGAATCAATATATTCTAGATCTGAAAATAAAGCAATTGATTCGAATAATATATTTTGTGAAGAAGACAACTGATGCTTTACAGCTAGTTGAACAATTTTGATGCCAGGTTAAGTTCATAAACTTGGCATTACGTTTACTAAGAAATCATTTACCAATGTAGTTATATTGTTATTTCTAATTGACGAAAGCGTATAAAATATATTTTATAACATTTTTAAATGCGACGAATACCCATCTTATTGTTTTGCAAACAATTATAAAAGTTATAAATAAATATATAAGTCAAGTCCATTACAAATTGATTTCGACTTTATGTTGATAGTATGAGATATATTAATGCTGTTCTGTATCATTTTTTATACGTGTAAAAAAAACCTCCGCTTTCACATTACAGATTTGTGCACTGTACAAGGCAGTAAATGTACTATCATTTGTGAATGAACCCAATGTATATAAGTGAATCATTTGAATGTCGAGTTAAATAATTATTTGTCAGTTTCATTCTTTGTGCAGCGTTTACGTGCAGACAAACCTGTCTTGCAGCGGAGTGAAGTGTAAATAAAATATTTCACTGTGATTTAGTTTGTGTGCTTATACATCCTCGAAAACAACACATTTTAAGCAATACAAGATGTGTAATTTCACAGAATATAGATAACCAAGAAGCGTTTAATGTAGCCATTGCACGCAAAATAAATTTAGTTTCCTGTATATGTTAATTGCTAACATTTTATCATATTTGTTTCTAAATATAATAAGTAAGGTTGGTAAAAAAAACGGATGCATTCAATTTACACAAAATGAAAATGGATAGAACTTTCGAGTAAAAATGGCTGCAAAAACACGTCAGTGCAATTAAATTGCTCTTGCATCTCATATATGGTTTAGGCTAATTCAATGCTGTATGAAAATGTGCAAGTTATATTTCCGTCAAGTTGTTTCTGTTA